>JAPZDY010000011.1:3217567-3252345 GCA_029783645.1 Ctenochaetus hawaiiensis
TCCTTTGTCCTCGTTAAATCCTCGTGATGCATTTTGCAACCAAATGAAGGCTCTCCTGATTTGGGGTACCAGCAGTAGGAAGTGGCAAGTGGAGCAAAAGAAAGAAAAAGATTGAGATAACTAACAGGAAGATGATGAGCAGTGGATATGAAGGTGGGGAAGAGGAACTGAGGGTTTAGAAGGATACTAATGCTGGACAGCTTTGATGAGAAGAGAGTGAGAGGATGGAGATGATACGAATATAAAGAGATGTCAAAACAAAGCGAAGGAGAGGGATCCAACCAAAAAACAAATGTAAAAGGAAGCAGAGAGGAAGAGAAGGGGAAACATGGAAGAATAGAAGAATAATCCTTTTCTTTCCATCTGACAGCTTCTTCCTTTACGGCTGTCACGGGGATGATGGTTGGACTGGGGCCGCTGCCTGGGCAACACTTTCCCAGTGGTCACCCACTGCCAGGGCAGTGAGCCTAGGAACCAGGAAACACAGAGCGACAACATAAACAAAATGTTAACTCCTCTGTAGCTAGGCTAAATGGTCTTAGAGTCTTCTCTGACTGATTTTCTTTAGCTTGCTGCAGTCAGGTTTGCAAGGAGACACACACACGCGCGCGCCCTTCCATCCAAATATTTCTTTATGTCTGTCTGTTTCTGCAGATGAAATTTCGCCTTTTCCTTCAGTCTCAAGCTTCTTATCTCATTCGCCCTCATTTTCTCCCCCACACTTTCCTTCTGAGGAACAGTGCTAATCCTCCATGGCGTTGGATGTTTCCTATCTGTAATGTGTGTGTTTTTGTGTGTACAATCGCAGGAGTGGAAACGAGGAGAAGCTAATGGCCTTGCTTACTCCGCTCAACGTCAACTGCCACGCAAGCGACGGCCGCAAGGTAAGAGCAAAGCACGTAGCCACGCACCCACAGACACACACACACACACAATAAGGCAGTAACGAGCTCATCACTGGCATTTTCTGCACCTCAGGAAAGTCATTAGGATTACAAAAACTGTCAAACTGGCGCTGAAAGCTTTTATTTTTTTTTTTTAGAACAGAAAAGCTGAACAAACGCTGTTATTGGCTTCTGTGGGCCTTGGTGGTATCAAATGATCTGTTCTCAGCGTTCCTTGGCTGTCGGTCATTAAAATGAATAAATGGAGACACACACCCGTCAGTGAATAAATTAGCACTCTTGCTGAACAATAGCAGTGCACAGCAACATGCAAAGCACTGCCAGACTGCCAGAAACGTGATGACAGAAAATAATACTTTTCAAGTGTTGGTTTTTCTGCTTTTCTTTGTTTATCAGAGAATGAACAAAAGGTGGAGATGTTCTTATTTTGTTTTTGGCAGTGACAGAGGTTCACCTGCCAAAGTTTCTTCAAATAAATTGGTTTTAGAAGAGTGAGAGGAGCAGACGATGGAGTTTCTGCTGCTGCTTCTCAGCAAAACCCATCCAGCAGCGAGAATTGGATTGCTCAACCTCTGCTGAGGCCTTCACCTTAATTTTGGTATACCTGAACATCTTATACACTTAGAATAAAGACAAGCAACCACTCACACAGCTGTATATTGAGCCGAAGAGTAGCACTGAGCTGCGAGGTAATGTTAACAGGTGAACAGGTGACCACATAATAAATTGCAGCTCACAGGATGCACACTGGCCCAAAAAAGTCACAGTGAACACCACAGAAACATAAAATTAACAATACATTTTTCTTAAAATTGCAAACACTAAGTTTTCTCTTTGTTTGATCACCATTTAAGGCACTGCGTCCAATAAAAATAAAAAAAGACCCCAAAGATGACATATAATCGTTCCCCTTAGTAGAGAAAAGTCAAAAGAGCACATACAGCAGCACAAACAATGAGGAGATGGGAAACAGATTATTTCACAAACAGATCTGTGAAATAATACAGCAAAACAAGGATTTTAAGTAAACAACATTCGAAAGTGCTGTAAAAACATTATACAAATTACAATACTTAGGTCATTTGGCAGCTGGTCTGTCAAACCAGACTGTGGGAGCAGATTAGCATTGTGTGGGAAGCTGTTTAAATATATATGTGCAGAGGCAAAGAATATAGTAATGGAACTATGCTGGTCTCATTGAGGTTTAAATTGTAAATCTATAAGACTTGAAAGTTTATGTGTGTGTATGTGAGTATAGCAGGCAAAGCCTGCTATATTCACATGTTGTAATCTGAGTGCAATAGTTAGAGTTCATTGAGGCACTGAGGGAACTTTCTTGTAGGCCCAGGCAGCTGCAGTCAGTACAGGTAACTCAGTGGAACAAATGTGACTCCACCTTGTTCTTTAGCTCTTCTAATACAGCTGTTATTGAGTCAGGGAAAGCCTGGTTAATTAAGAGCCACCCAGGAGTGGCCTAATTCATGGTGCTGCAATGCATATAATGCATACAAACTGAAAGAGGTTAAATGAACTAAAATGAGCTCAGTGTCTTTTGCTGGTCACTTGTGTGTTAAACTGTGTAACCTCTTTGTAATTAGCTGCATGTTTTGCTTGCTTGACAAGTGGCAAAAAGAAGATGAGCATTTTATAGTCAGCTAATGTTGCACATGGGAGTTCATTCTGATGGTGCTAGATTGCAGACGGCTGAGACTTTGCTGTTTCCTCTACGATTTTTACAACCGCAGAGGCAAAGGGTTTTGTTGTACCAAGGTGGTGCCTGTTAGAACAGTGTCCCAAATTAATTTTCAAATATGGTAGATAAAAGTATCAACCAGCTAAGAGTATTATTTACAAACCAAAATAATGGCACACTGGGAATGCAATATTATTTTTGTCATCAAGTTATTTTCATATATTTATGATTTTAAAAAGGGCTGCAGTAAAACAAGTTGAAAATGATCACAGAGGTATTTGGTGACTCTTTGTGAATGAATATGGTTGAGTTTGCTAACAAAGGTTGTTTCATAAATTTTTTTAAATATTATTTAAATATTTTATTTCCATTACTATTTTGATCCAATGCACCAAAACAATAGCTCTCTGAGATTTGACACTACACACTAAATCAAAAATCTACCAGGGGTTGTAGCTCAGCATTAACTTCATACTCTGCTGGCCATGAACATCAATAGGAAATATATTGCACTATACATGTGTATTCAAACTGTAAAATCTATGTCACGTAACATTAGTTACTTAAATCTAGGGGTTTTTTTCCTGTTCTCTGGTGAGGTAATGCTATCCTCATCCCATTTAGTGACTCTCTGCCTGAGGATGAAATGCTGCTCTCGTGCAGCTATTTGATTGTCATGATTTCATTAGTAATTAAATTCTTGTCACTGTTCCAGTCGCTCATCCTTATTGGAGAGAGAGAGAGAGAGAGAGCAGGAAACCATTTGTTTGAGCTAAGCAGAGAATCCACAGTCGTGTTTTTGCTACTTCATGATGTTTCTGAGGCAGCTGCTGCGATAATTTTGCAGAAGAATGCTTAAAAAAATTATGCAAAAATCACTAGATAGGCTAAATGAATTGCATAGTGACACACAAACTTGTCAAAAGACTAGAGTCGTGTATTATTTCACTTAATAGAGATTATTTTGTGACCACAGCAGCTGCCTGTGTGTCCTTGGGGAGTCCTGAGCCTCAGCTTGAGCATTGCTGCATCACAGCAGTATGTCTAGCTTGTGACTGATTAATTCCTCAGATTAATACTCAGAAGACCACTTTCTAGGTGTGTATTTTCCAGCTTTAGACGAAATACTCCCTCTGGTCCACTGTATCACCGTTTTCAATCCTGGCAGATATAAAGACGAGCTGCTGACTCTGTTTTGTCTTGAGAGCCGGGCGAGACTTTTGTTCCAACATTTATCATTTACATTTATAAACTATGATAAGCCCAAACTAGTGATGCATTATAGGAGGCCTCTCTCCACATATTTGATTTTAGAGGACACTAAAGTGGGTTTGTAGAAGCAAGCTATGATAAAGAAATTGTTTCATCTAAAAGATATGATTGGTCTAAGACATTTTTCAAGAAACAGAGATCGTCTTAATTTATTGGTCGCTACAGCTTAGCCCACTTTATTTTTTATCGGTTGCTATGACAACTGTAGGGACAACCAGGGAGCCAAAGGGAGCTTTTTATTCTGTACTCTTGGTAACTGTCACATAAATGCTATAACAGCCTTGAGGAGGCTCTTTCCTATAATCATGGGTACTTCAGTGATGTTGATGATGCTCTGCTGCGGCTTGTATCCATCATATCACCATCATACCCATAATTGTAAGTGTCCTCTGGCTGTTTTCTGTGCAGGTGGCCTGCATGGAACGTGATACCCTGAGGGAAAACCGTATAATTTGAAATTCGCCTGGGATCCAGGGGACAAAAACAAGAGATCAATGAGAAACGCTGAAATTTAATAACTCATAAGTAGATAAATGCAGCCATGTTCAGAATGTAAAAACTGTGCTCAAACATTCCGAAATGACCTCTTCTCCACAGTCGGTGTTTGCAGTGCTTTTTAATTGCCCACACCAAAAGCAGTCTTGCACAGTAGATGGAATATATTTTCACGCCAGTGCAGTTTCATGCTCGTTATGGTCTTAAGGTAATTTAATAGGGTGATGGGGATTTACATTTCTACTGCTCACAGAAATTGTAAAGTGAATTCCGTGTAATAGCCATAGACATCAGATGAAACTGAGGGACAACAAGGACTTCCCCACTTGTCATTCATGTCCACCGACTGCATTCACTAATGAAAACCAAGACACCAGTGCGGAAAATGGATAAATGCTCATCACATAAATACAAGAGGTGTAGACAAGTATGAATTATTCAAGTGCGAACAAATAAGGAGCTCTGAAAAGATAATCCCGATTGATTAAGTTAATCATATCATTACTCAGTCAAATAGAAACAAGTCATAAACACGCTCTGCAGTATCTGAATAGCTGAAGTAAGAGAGCTCAAAAGTGCTTGCAAAATGGCCTAGAGAGCTTTTCAGATTTCTTTTTTAATATTATCTAATTTATACAAATGCCATAATATTATTTCTGTTGTTGAAAGTGAGACACATAATGGTGTGACAGAAAACTTGTTTCTGATTAATTTCATGCAAAAGAGCAAAAATTGTTGGCTGGCACACTTAACATTAGTCAGTCGTCACACACAGAAGTTTGAGTTTCTACCTTGTAAGGACGTTACATTGACCTCCGATCATTCTGAACAATTTGAAAAATTTTACCCTGATCTGATTCTCAACCATGACCTCAGAAATGTCTGTAAGCTTTATTGAGATTTTACTTTGGTCCCCACAAGGACAACTGGTCCCAACAAGGTTGATGTTTAACTGAAAAATATCACTTACAAACAGACAACCAAACACACACACTTTCACAAACACAGACAAATTGCTCCAAGGACACTGATGATAATCATGGACAAAACAGAGCGTGGCAGAATCCTAATGATTGATAACAATGATACTTCCTTTAAAATTAGACAAGTGGCAACCCTCTCCCATCTCCCCCTTCTCTCTCTCTCTCTCTCTGTCTCCTCCTACTCCACCCCCTCCCTCCTCTTCTTCGTTTCATTTTAATTAGAAGTGGCAAAGGCTCTACGTCTCCCCTCTCCAACCACACAGACAAACAAACGGGACGAAGGCATAAATGTTGATGGCATATGCCTCTTGGGGGATTAAAATGCTACGGTTGTACACAGCACACACACACAAGAGGAAAGAAGGAAAAGATCTACAGTGTGGCCAAAAGTTCAAGGACGTTTGTTATGATTTGACAATAACAACTGCCCAGACTCAGGCCACCACATATTCCCTCTAGGTGGCCCACTGAGGGCATTATGTGTTATAAGGTATCTCTCGAGAAATAAACATTTTTATGTCATTTTCTGACTAAATAAAGGTAAAGTAAATCTGCAAAATATGAGCTTTCACCAGCACAATGTTACAGTTCTACAAACATACTTGTTTTTATTAGCACATGGTTTAACCCTGATTCTACAAATATAACGAACAGTACTCATTGTCCCCTAGCTAACTATATATTGGGGCTGCTCTAATGTATATAATGGTACTCAAAGTGCTGATGTGATCCAGAGGAACAAAAACAACACACAAGGATTTTCAGATTATGATAATTAAATTTACATAGTGACTTTGCTGTTTTAAAAAGTGCAATCAAAAATTTACGAGACTGTTCCTGTTAGCCAAAGTGCTGCACAGTAATGTGCGTGTAGCAGGTGCACGTAGTAACTTTCATGATTTTGTTTCCCAAGCTTAATGGCTTAATCATCATTAGTACATGAGTTACACTGTGCTTTTGTCATTACTAGTAAGTGCATTTGAATGTCACCATTGACCTGAAACCTGAGTCAGTTGTCATGTAACAGAGACAAAACAAATTTTTGGGTACACGAAAAACTTGCAAGTGTGGGGAAGAACGACTGTTACACGTAGGGTGAGAAATCCGGCAGGTATATTGTCTTATTGTAGAGTCGAATTGCGTGCCATAGGCTTAGTCCTGGTTGTTTGCACAGAATGTTCTTCCCCTCTTGTTGCACTCCTGACCTTAAAAACAATCTCCAGCCTTGGAAAGCATGGGCTCATCTTCTGTGAAGACTGCTGTTTGGTCCTCGGATCAAAGCCATAGCCCTAAGTTTTATCAGAGGGAACTCCCAGTCCATAAGCAGACGATGATATTTTAGACCAAAGTGTGCTTGCAGCTTTGCCGCAGCAAAAAGTTTTGGGGAGGGCTCTTACCTATTTCAGAGTGACAGTGCATATGTGCACAAAAACCATGGGGAATTTGTTATTCCTAATTTGGTTTGAAATAATTTTTAGTTTCTAGTAAAGTGGAGGCTCTATATTGCTTCCAGGACTTCTTGAACAGTAAGTTCAACAATCGCATATGGGTGTAATGTTGGTTTGTCCACATACATTTGACCAGCCAAGTATTGTGCAGTGCCTTTTTTCCAGCAAATTGTTTTCACTTCACAGCTCTATTTCAAGTCAGGGCTTTTTGTTTTTATTACACCGCTCTATAGTATAGGCAACAGCAGTATAACGCCCCCTCTATGTATGTGCATGTATGTGTGTGTGAGATTGAGGACCCATCAGAGTGGGATATTATTAACACAGCTGAGTGGAGAGCATTATCAAGCTGCCTCTATTGAAACATACCGCTTACTCCCCCACAGACACACACACACACACACACACACACACACACTCACACACAGCACACACAGCACATACAGGAGGTGGACT
This sequence comes from Ctenochaetus hawaiiensis, assembly GCA_029783645.1. NCBI lineage: Eukaryota > Metazoa > Chordata > Actinopteri > Acanthuriformes > Acanthuridae > Ctenochaetus > Ctenochaetus hawaiiensis. Next base: position 3,224,820 of record JAPZDY010000011.1, read on the forward strand.
CACAAGCATACAAACCCACACACATACACAAAAGCAAATACACAAACACATACACTTCCTTCTGCAGACATTGCTTCCTCAGTAAAAAAATAAATAAATAAAAGCCTGTGCTTTTTGACTATTTGACTATCCACTAACACACACACACACACACACACACTGTCACAGGCCACACAGACTCATTTGTTTTTCTGTTTTTTTAGTGTTTTCCTTCTTATGTGCGTCAACTAGACTGACTGTCGGCAGTCATGTTCGAAATTCGGCTTTCTGTTTGTTTTTCAGGAAATTCATTTCATGTTTTGGACGCTGTTGAGCTCTGTCTGTTGTGAACGTGTGTTTGTTTGTGTGGACTTGTTTGTGAATATTGTGAATTTTGGATCTATATCTTAGCAGTGAATATCATTGCACCCACTAGTATCCTAGCTGGCATGAACATCAAAGAAACAGGCAGCTGAGGAGCAAGACTAAGATTCAGATTTAGAGAGAGAGACAGTAGAGAAGAGAAAAGACTTTCATTGAAGCCTTGTTTAAATGTTGATTATGGGAGCTTATCCTGCTGAGAGCAGCACACTGACTGACAGTGGTGTTGCATCTCTATCTGGTGAAAAAGATGTATCCTCAAAAGTGAACTGGAATATGATAGGAATGAATCTTTAGGAAAAGAGGACCTACAACAAATAGAGGCCATTTTAATACAGTTTGACATTTCAGATTACAATGTCAATTACTGACACTGGTAGCAGTGTTAGTGATGAACCACAGGACTGTATAAATGAAGACTGAAATTTAAAGCTTATGCATTTTATTTAACCTTTAGTTAATCATTGCTTTAATGGTGGCTTATATAAGTAATTATAGCATTATTTAAATATGGAATAAGTGTAAGAAATTGGTAAATTTATCCAGATAAATACAGTAAATGATGATCTTTTCTGAAATATGCCATGTCCCCAAAAAAGCATGTACAAAATTATTTTCTTGCGATATTATAAATACTGTTTCATTGATTTGACAAAGATATTTATGCCATGCTGTTGTTTTAAAAGTGATAGTGTCTATATACAGTCATATGTAGGCGTGTTTTTGGCAGAAAAATTTAAGGGTAAATTAGAAATGTTTATTTTTCAGTGTTTGTAGACATATTACCTGCAAATATTACTTATGAGCCAGTAGCAGAGCCAATAAGCAGTGATTCTGACAGCCTGTGAAAAAATATAATATTATACCTTTTAAAAGAGACTAAGACAATGTGTGTACTCCCAAACTGTTAAAGAAGAGCTTTCAACACCTTTATAGGCCTTTTAGTCTAATGTAGTCTAATTTTACAGGGATTATAAACCTTTAATGCTTCTTTTTACATTCCATTATCATTCAAGCAGTCTTACTCTTTCATGTCTTAAGTTTTATTTTTTACCTGTCAGTTAATCTTACACTCCAACCCCTAACTCAGTTTTGTCAGTGTTGTGGCTCCATATTTAACATGACAGGACAGTTATAGAAGAAGTTGTAAGCATTCTGTTCTGAAATGTATGGCTTAATATTTCCTGAGCTGTTACCAGTCAATCGAAGAAGCTGCTTTTCATTCCCAAAGTCAATGGCTTTGTATTGCGAAATGTGCCAACTTGCATAGTAACTCATCTTCCATATTAAGCTCTCTTTTGTTGGTCTTCTCTGTAGTCTTGATGAGTCTACAGATCAGCCTATTGTGGCTCTTGTTCTGGCAGATATCGCTCATGTTTTTAGATTCAGGCGAACATGAGCGATATCACAGGAATGACTGCAAATTCTGCTTGACAGCAGATTTTTCACCGTGGAGTCAGTGAGTGTGTAAATATATCCTGATGCCCTGTCTGAGGGAGAGATTAGACTTCTGTATTTGTGTAACAAAGAAAACAATTATCCAGAGGCATTTTGGTAACCGTTCAGGTGACAGATGACAAATATGGTAAGAAAGAGTTGTAATAAACTCCCTGTCAGTGACAAATTTAAGTTCTTGCTTTCATGAAAGCCCATGGCATGTTGTCTGAGGATGATGTATGCAGCTGCAGCACTGAGGGATGCAGGTAGTTTATCACGAAGAATCAGATGTTAGTTTTTAATTCCCCAACCAAAACAAGATAAATTATTTGCCAAAATTACAGTAATTTTAATGGTATCTTTAAACACCTGATGTTGGTTTAAAAAACTTAAAATTGTGATAAGTAATTGTACTTTATCTAATCTCTAAATAATCTTTTCGGACAGCACTTTCCTAATCTAAAATAAATCGTAATTCAGACACAGTATCAGGTTTATTTTTTTATGACTTACTTGTGTTTTATTATAAATTGTTATTATTATTATTAAAACCTCTATTTACCCAATAAAATTACAAAATATAAGACCTTGGATGTTTGCACTCTATGTAAGTAATATATTTATGATTCATGTTTATTTATGTATTGTGGCTAAAGGTCCGAAACTATGTCCATTCTGTATTAAGCTCTTTCCTTTGGGGCCAAAATGCATTATAGCCCATTCGGCAAGGCAACACAGATCACCATGATAGTCAAAAATAGTTGACATCTTGACTTGTGTTTTGTAGTGCATTTTATCTTTGCAAAGCTTTATACAGATGCTTCGTTTTCTGTTCTGCCAGAAGGAAAAACAGTCAGTTTTATTTTTTTCTAACCCAAGCAAACACCCCAGATGAACCCTGACATTTTAGCCCTGTGTATCCAGGAATTATGTTTGTATTGTTTGATCCTGCAGTGTGCAGTTTATGCCCAGAGCCAGAGTTCAGTGTCAGTGCGTGAAGTAGTTTGCCCTATATGCAGCAAAGCAGATGGTGAAGGTGAAGAGGTTGGGATGGTGGATGAATATGTAAAGGCTTGTCTGCAGAGAAGGCGTTTCTTTGCTTCTCTAAAAAATTCCTCTGTTTATTTTTAATTAATACAACTTAAACAACAACCTCTCTCCAGCTTAAGTATACCATCATAGGTAGCAATTTGATATTTTTTTCATGCAGTTTCTGTAATCAAGAGCTCAGAGATCTGCCCTAACTTAATTTATCCTCTGAGAATTAGCCAGGTCCCTGAATTGAACCTTGAGGAACTCCAAAGGTCAGAACAGCACATCAGACGTCTTGTTCAGACAGATAAAATTAAGTCGCATTTAATTTACCAAAAATACTATAGATATAAAATGATCTGTGGTATTAATGGAGTTGAACATTTTGTGTCATTGGTTTTGAGGACTTATATTCTACCAATAAGAATGTTTGAGAAATGAAGATTTTGACTTAACAGTGCGAGACAGCAGATACCTGGAAAAATAGAAAACTGACATGTCAGTGTTAGATAGAAAGTAGGAAGGACATATTCTGTTGCTTTCTAGCAGTGTTTTCCTCAAGTTATTTTGTGAGTTGCTGAGCATTAAACTTTTCATGCAGCCCTCAGCCCCTCAGAAAAGTTGGTGTTTACAGCTGAGAGGAAGGGCAGATTGACAGGTGATAGCTGAGATATCAGCATGTGTGTTTCTGTGTGTCTGACTGTTAGTGTGAATGGAGAGCATGGGATGAGAAGACTTGCTGTAGGTTATTTATCTTTCAAGCTGTTAGCTGGGCTGAGCTGTCTGCATCTTGGGGTGCGTGTGTGTGTGCGTGTCAGTCAATCAGAGGAATAGCACACAGATTTGGTAATATGTTTATCGATCCAGTCATCTGACACTACTCATCTTGTTAGTGCATCACCCGCTGATGTGCAGCCCTGACCTGACTACTAAAGCAGCTGAATAAGTGGAGCACAAATTGAAGAGATTTTAACATCAAAGTTGTAGTTTTTCTCCTAAAATGAAAATGTTTTTGGATATTCCTCATTGAAAAGCCCACAAGTATTTTTACATTTGCCAGTAAATAAACTTCCTCTGGCCTCATTCTCTGTGTCTTTTTGTTATAAGAAGAGCCTTTTTATTTACTTCATCACAATAACTTCATGCACTACTGGTGAGGCAAGTGTTTAATTGATCCTTGCATTCAATAAGTCGTGTTCTTAAAAGATGTATATTGAGAAAGATCTTGAGGGAAATGTTTAAAAATACATTTTTTGAGGTTGAATGTATAGATTTATCCAGGTGCTAAATCTGAGCAGCAGGAACAATAGATGTAGTTCATGTATGGCACACTAAACATATGTAAATGCATTTTTGTCTGTAGAAACTTTGAAATTCTGAACTTCTGAAGGAATAAGACCCAACTTACCTTGAACATCAGTTGTTCTAAAATTGTGCAGAGGAGTATTGTATTCATTCATACCATTGTCTGTAATGTACAGTGAAATATATCAGTTCAGTGAATGTGTGTGAGTGTTTCAGCTGCGAAGGTACATTCTGTATTTCTGTCGTCTCGCTGATTATCATAAAGAATCTCTGCGCCATGACAGTTTTTCTCTGCAGCAGATGTGTATTACCTGGAAAGTGCATTTTGTGAAAAGGATAGCTTCTCTTATATCAAACAGACAGATTCATTAGCTGATCGATGCCTCAACTGATGCTGCAGATCAAATTGTTGTACCCCTAGTTTCCACGCTTGGAAAAAGTTACATATACATTCAGTTTCAGTTCAGACTCAGACAGCTATTTATTTCACCCATTTTCTTACATTGTTTCCATTTTAACTGCAGAAAAATAAATTGCAAAATATTTAATTTACATGTTAATGTTTAGTCTACATTTTCCTCTCTTGATACAAATGCAACAATCTTTGGCATAAAGAGCAGTTTAAATTAACCCTATTGACGATGGAAAATTTAATTATCTGGTTACATTTTCTTGTTTTAACAAAATCTTTGTTTGGACTGCATTGATAGCAGTGTTGTGTGTGTGTGTATGTGTGTTTCTCTAATCTGACTGGTGAATTAAATAAATTTATGGGATAAACAGCTGACTGGTTTGTCATTCAGGACACCAAAGTTGAGGAATAACATCAAAGTGTCACAGACTCTTGGAAAAGACACCTGACAAAATGGTTCAAATGTGACCGTTCACCCTCCCAGATAGATCATTTCACATTGCTATGGCAACTGCTGACAGCTAGCAGTCACCGTTGTCATGGGAACAACTTGACAGGCTCGTAAAGAGAAGAGGAAAACTGAGAGAGAGAGAGAGAGAGGAGGAGACAAGCGAGGTTAAAGAAAAATGGGAACACATAACAAATAAGGAACTATCACAGCAGCAGATTACACACCCCATGTGTTTTTAAATGGTGTATCAAATCAAAATGTACGTTTCCTCTTTTTGATTGTCTGACTTATTTTCCATGCTGATTTTGAGATAATTATGTTTTCTGTAGGATAATAAAATAAGCAAAATCTAATTTTGTAATAAGAAAAGGTATCCCTTTGCTACTACTATTCAGATGTATAGTGTTGCTGTGGAAGGGTGAGGTATAAATAAAAAGATAAATGCTGCCAAGGGACGTCACACAGAAAGATTAGTATTTTCCATCTTGGCTTGAACATGCTCTCCACATCTCTCCCTGCTCCCTTCATTTTCCTCCCATATTTACCCTCTTCATCTCCTTCCTTTACTCCTGACTCCCCTTTACATCACAGAAAGGCTTTTAGGTGATTAAAACACATCAGAGTTGGTTTTTATTTTTATTGCCATTGTTCACGTTCAGTCTGCCACTGTGAATGCCGATGGCTGCTGTTTGAAATATTGTCTACTAGGTTTTTCACTTAAGGGCGATACATATTTCATCCATTCTCTGAGGAATATATTGAGAGGAAAACCAACAGATGAAGGACAGGGGGACCAAAAACAACCTAGATCCAACTAATACCTGGGTTTAACTCATCATTGGTCATACTGATACAAAAAATATATAACAAACCACCCTGAACACAGTCCTTTGCTTGAGATGTGTTTACTGATAAATACTTAATGAAGCGTTCATTAGGCAATGTAATAGTAATATTCTTTAAATGATCATGTCAGCCAAAAAAGGGCCTTTGATTAGAGGAGATTTTTTTTTCAAAAATCTACATTCAAGTCCTGTTGTTCAATCCTCTTTGGGTTACCATGACCTGTATAAGTGAGAATCTTCAGACAGATGTCTGTGATCAAAGTTAAACCTCAACCTCTCCTTGCCTGTTAATGACTGAGTTTTTTAAATACGCCCCTTTCAGACTCGGTAGTGATATATCACCTGTTAACAAAAGTATGTGTTTACCTGTAAAATGGTGGGGTTTTTTTTTGTTTTGTCTCTTTTTTTTAGCATTCCACAGCTTCCCCAGTCTTTTGTAGCCTCTGTCCCATCTGGTTTGCAAAGTGTTGTTGGCATCAAATACAAATTAAGAGATATTTGTATTGTTGTAGCATGCTAACAGTTGCTAATAAGCATGAAACACAAAGTACAGCAGAGGTTGGTGGGATTGTTGTTATTTTTGCAGGTATTTGACTGGCTGTCTTTAAGGCTAAACATGGCTAAACGCAAGCACTTTGAAATTACATTCCCTCATTACAGTCCTTCATTATGTGTAATAACCTTTCCTGCCAAATATGGAATTACTTGGTAACCTAACTTATCTTTAAAATAACAATATGTTCGTCGCATGTTCTGCTAAAACATGATGCGACTAACGCTTAAGCCTGTACGTAACAAGTGAAAACAGGGTGGGGTTCAACATGTTTTTAAGATTTAATACTCTCATTCTTACATCTCTTTAGATCTTGTGTATTTTGGTTTTCGCTACAGCAATTAAACAGCCTTATCCGACCTTCACCAAAGTTGCAGCACTGGTACTAGTTAAAATATTGAGCCCATGCAAACCCAGGAATATTTAAAGACTCTCTTTTTTGCTCACTGAACTGCTGATGCACTGTTGGCTTTCTTTATAGAGCAGTTGGTGAAAAAGAAAAAAAAGAATCTCTTTCACCAACTGAAGGGTCACTATGTGACCTTGAAGCTAGTAAAATATACAGAGACAGCAGTGGAGGATAGTTGGAGGATACTGGATGTAGGATTCCTCTGATAGATAATAAATGGGTGAGGCTTTTGATTATGTTCACTGTTGGCTTTTGGCTACAGAGGCCAGAGCTGCTTGTTTGTTACTGAAATCCAAATTAGCTTCTGTTTTGAGAATCCCACACAAGACCCACAGAGGCAGTGATGGTGTTTACGTTTTGCAGAGGCTTTACACACACACACACACTCACACAAATATGCATCTTCATGCTCCTCTCAAAGGGTTGACAGATTGAGGAGGTGGAGCTTAAACTACCCAGTCTGACCCTGGCAACAACATTATGGTGATGCAACAGTACATGCATCTGTGTGTCAGTGTGTGTCTGTGTGTGTGAGCTTGTGTCCCTGGTTGTGTATGTGTGTATCCATGTGTGTAAGGTCTAACTGATGACTCATGGGTAGCTAAAGCTTTAAAATGTACTGAGGACCTGATCAGCGCTTTACATGTTTTTTTCAGTTGTATAACGTATATCCACAACAGCCTGAAATAACATGTGCACAGGCACAGGCACAGGCACGCACATGCACACATACAACAGCACTGCATTTAAAATGAGGGATGATGACTGTGTGTACCATGTCCTGCTCCTTCCAAACGCTGCTGTCACATCCTGTAAATACGAGTGTACCATCTGTCCACCCAGTTCTGCCTCTCCGCCTCACTGCTGCTGCTGCCGTGTCTCAGCTGAACTCCTGAGTGAGCAGCAGAGATCACCAAAGATGATCTATTTTTCAGGATCTCCTCAAGTAGGATGTGGGCTTAAAGCAAAATGACACCTGAAGTTAACTTTTCATTTTGGTGAATAAAAAGGAAAAAAAAAAACTTCCTCGGTTGGGTTTTTTTTAATTTTATTAAAAATTCAATTTTTCGTTGATAAGAGATCCAGGATTATGTTCAAATAACCTCTGAAACCATAACCATCCTGAGTAATTCACAAAATAGGAAATCCAGCAGTGAGAACATTAGCATTTTCTTCATTAGTTGTCTTAAAAACTTAATTCCAAAATCAGAGCTTTGTAAACAACTTTTAGACTTCTTATGTTGCCAAGGTTTTGCATCATGGTGTGTGAGTTCCAATTGTAGTCTCAAAAATATAGCCAGTGGTTGTGGTCAGACCCCAGATTAAGTTCTGGTAGCTGTACTGTAGGATGTCTGAGTTCAACCATCGTTGTGTGATTTCTTTATCCTGTCATTGTTTTGCTCCTTTTTTTCAATCTTGTTAATGTTTTTGGCAGCACTGACAGCAAATGACATCTCAGAAAATTCTGGAAGGTTGTTTACTTACAGCAGACTTGCTCAGCTCAGATTGACGCATTGTTTAATCGATGGAAATTACACTTAAAGTTTTCTGTATGAAATCTGGTTGAAGTGTGCCACTATGCAACTGTTAAACCTCCCACATCTGAATCTTGTTGACATGAATGACAATTCTTGGTCTCTCTCCATGAGTGTCTTCTCTTGACTTCTCCACAAAATTCATCAGCCTGCTGCTGCTCCACTGTCACGACTTCCTAGCTTTCTTCTTGCAGAACATGATGCTGTTGTCAGCAGAATCCTTGCATTGCAATGACATAACTGTGTGAATGACATAGAGGAATCTTCGCACTTTCACACTAGATCTCAGAGGGTTATGGCACTGACAATGAAATCAGAGTTGTTGCCTCATTGACAATTGGCTGGCCAGTTGCCATGGCCGGTTTATGCTGGTGTCAGTGCCAAAACTGTTGAGATAGATCTTGTTGGACAAGGAGTGCAATCTTAAAAGGCATGGAGGGCAGCTGTAGCTTTCAGGATCCTTGAAAAAACAAGCACTACTCTTCATCAACATCCCTTGGATAAAACATTTAAAAAAACAATTGTGCCATCACAATGTGGGCTTTTGTCTTTACTTCACTGAAATCATGTAGAATGTAAGTAACCACATTCATAGCTTTTTGTGATTTTAGAGGAAAGTTCACACATGAACCTTTCATTCCGCCACACTTACTCTTTCTTCCTCTTGCTATTAGTTTTCTTTTTGTTAAATCTGCATTAGAATTGTTATTCTTCTGAGGAAAAAACTTGTGTCTTCCTCAGTCTTTCTTAATCTCACCCCCTGACAAGCCAAAGTTTTTATCATCAGACTTGTGACTAGAAATGCACCGATCCTGTATGCTGGAGAGAAATCTGTGCTCAGACTGACATTATGAAGCTGATCAAGTGCTCGTCACAAAGTGTCCAATCAACATTTAATACAGTTTGCCCTATCAGCTGAATTCATTCAGACATAACAAGCTGCTGACTCAGTTTTTAGTGCCACAGTAATCACTAACCTTGTGTTACCTTACATTTAAATGATTATGATGCGTTTTGTGCAGAGACATACACAGATTTTAAATTTGAGAAATAAAGAGCAATGGCAATGGATCTGTATATTATATAAGCATATACCATGAGTTTTGAGTTGATATTCTGAAACAAGTTGGATCATTGCATTTATTTATTCGGAACAAACACAAACATATTTCTCAGTTCCACAGTGAGATCTAGCTGTGGGATAGTTAAGAATATGTGCCAAGGTTTAGAGTTGTCTGTTTCTGAGATATTTGCTGCCAGTCCAACACAAAGTTAATTAATTTCATCTGAGGCACCTTAGGGGCTGAGGGGTTTAGGCACCAACCTTATTATCTCCAATATGTGTCCTGCCACACAGTTTGTGTCCTGCCCATCTCTTTCTCCTCATTCCCTGTAATCTCCCTACTGATGACAGTTATAAAAAAGTATGAAAAAACAATTCTTTGTAAAAACAGTAGTCAAATTTCTCACCAAATGTAGGACAGATTTTAACCAAGTTTCCAGAAAATTAGCAAAATTATTCCATAGGGCCTCAATCATCTACCATCTAGCTTGTGGTACAATGTCTGTTAATGTTACTGCTTGTAAAACTTCAAAAATTACTCCATTTTCATTCAGTCTCTTAGTGTAAATAAATCACCTTGGGAGACAAAATTGCACTATCCAAATTTTACCTGCAATAGTCTTAATGCATCAAAACCAATAAGTGTGTCTCCCTATTGAGAGAGACACAGTGTACATTTACACACCAGGCTCAGCATCTCTGCAGCTGATGACTTAATCCTTCCAACACGCCTACGGAATTGATAATGTTGGTCTAATGTTAATTAATGTTCTGTGTGCTTCTACACATCCAAAGGTCACACACACAGTCCAGGTCCAGGTTCAAACATTGAATTTCAGTGCAGTGGAGCAGCAGTTAAGATAAATCTTGAGCTCCACCTGAGCTAAAAAGATTCTAAAAATGTTTATTTGGAAGCTCAAGGTTTAATTCTGACCACAGTTTTTAGTTTTGCTGCATAAATATCACAGGATCTTTGTTGCAGTGACATAATATCACACATGGTAATGTTTAAAGTTATTGAAGCAGCCTCTTAAATCATGTTAATTGTTAAAAAGCACACACATACTTCAGTACATGTGGCTGTACATAACCGAGTAAATGCCTTTTTTCATTGAAGAGTTTAATTCACAAGAAATTAGCAGTTTTAAAGGTGAACATTTTATGGGTCAGCTCTTTTAGAATTTGAACTGACTCTTAGCATGACCCACACGCAAAGATTTTTAGGCCAAATGGCATGTGTGAAAACGGTCTCTGTTAAACTACACTTCATGCCTTTCACTGATGCACTTACTCAAAATGCAAGAAAATTAATACATTTCTCGTTCACTCAGCATGTACTATCCAAGAACTTTTACATCTGCCTGCTGCAGGTAGCAGCTTTAATCCCAGTCCCATTCACGATGTGATCTCCAGTACATCCAGTGTTTTCAAAGTGGCTTTTGTGTCATGACTTGGAGGCAGGTTTTCCATTACTTTTTCCTGTAAGAAGTTCCATTTGACTGAATAATGAGAACATTCCCGCTGTCGCTACCCATCTGGGTGTCACTCCGGCTTTGAGGAAGAATAGCCTTTGCTTTAAGTTAAAAAGAGGAAAGCTTTGTATGGACAGCTGAAGTCATCTCATCTCAGTCCCATCTTAAGGCACACAGAACTGCTACTTTTCATCCGTTTAATGGAGGAAATAAAGTCAGGTATTATCACCGCTGTAGACAGATTCAGTGGTGGAAAAGCCCATTTCTCTCTGAAAAATCTCTCCTTAAGAATTGTTTGTACATCTGGCAGCTCGCTTAGGACCAGAATGTGTTTTTGCTTATTGCACTCTTTGTTTATTGGACTGATTAAATTAGGAAATCATGTAGAATCATTGTGTAGAGTGAACTTATGAGCTAACATTTTCTTTATTTTTCTCTCTTGTTTTCCTCTGGCTGTGTCTCCCCTCCTTCCTGTGTCCCTTTTTACCTCTCTCCTCTTGCTCTTTTTGTCCCCTTTTTGTAACTTTCTGTGTCTGCAGTCCACTCCACTCCACCTGGCAGCAGGATACAACAGGGTGAGGATAGTTCAGCTGTTACTACAACATGGAGCAGATGTTCATGCCAAGGACAAAGGGTACGTATAAATAAATTAAAATAAAAGTGAGTTTTAGAAAAGACAGAAAATGCAGAGAGGGGACTTTTGAATCAGCCAGACTTTTGACCTTTCGAAGAACTAAGTCTATTAAATTTCAGTGGTAACAGTGAAAGCAAGTCTGCTGGTTAACACATGAGTGACCTCTTTCAGTGCCTGATTGGATGAACACACCACTTGCATGGCTTTCAGTGGCTCTTTTCTAATTTTCAGACTGAGGAAACATGATGCATTATCCATCAGACTTGATTTCTGAATAATTTTGAGACAAAACAAGGCCATGCAATTACTCCTCTGACTCACCAGATGCAAAATGTGGGTATAAGCCTGCCATTTATCATTTTTTTTCTGCAGGCATATTTCTCATCTTCTGCTATCTGCTTGCAATTATCACAAGGGCACCACTGCATTATCCTGGTCTTGGGCCATTCAAAATGATTGTGATTGGTTTCAAGAAATACAAACAAGTCAAAAGCATCTTTTCCTCTATAGCAGAATGGTAATTGATGCAGTTAGACCTTTCTCCAGCACCGACACAGCACTGCGGAGGTAGAGCTGGCTTTGAGAGACTATGCACTCACTGAGTCATCATTAATTTTGATTATAGGTTCGAGAGTTTCAAGGGTTGGCAAGTGTAGCTGCTATTTCAGACTGTTTCCATCTGTCGGCGTCAATTGATGTTATTTGAAACTAAAATTAAGCTCATAAGATTTAGGCAGGCAAATGTAAACCCTCTGATGTCACAGCATGAAGAGATAAAGTTCAATCAGAATTTCCCCCCTCAAAATCTATTTGTGATATTATAAATTCTTTACCCATGCTTGCAGTGTCATTGTCAGGAATGTGATGTCAATCTGTTGGTTTGATCCGGAATTAATTATTTTTCCAATATTTTTTAAATGCAGTTTTTGTACAATAATTATGGTCCTAGATGATGAATTGTGTTGACTCTTTATCCTGCACCTCTATGTGAGTGACTCAAAGGGTTTAGAGTGAGTGTCTCATTAAAATGTGAAGGTTTTAATGATCTGGTGGTCCCTCAGCTTTTATCTAGCACAGTTCTCATCTTATCCAGTATGTCTAAAACATTTGTTTTTGACCAAACACCTGCAAATCTAATGGCAGTCCCATCAGCCTCAGTTTTGTATTTTCCTCTTCCAGTGGTCTGGTGCCTCTACACAATGCCTGCTCCTATGGACACTATGAGGTTACCGAGCTGTTGCTTAAGGTACACACACACTCATACACACAAACACACAAGCTAAGTATTTACTTAGGCAGTAGCATTGACTTGTAATTAATATGATTATATTTTAATAATAAGTTTTAACAAAGAAACTAGAAATAGAATCCAATCAGGATCAAGGTTTTCTTAATTTTGTTATTTTATATGTAATTGAACAAATATGTACCAGACTTGTCTTGAGCTTTGTTTTTATAGAGTGAATTCAAGGAAAATGCCTTCTGTCAATGTAAATTTTGCTCAGTTTCATCACATTATCTTACTGTTACACTGTGTTTCTCTGCTATTCCTGTCTGATTTTTTGTTTGTTCGTTTTGTGGTGTGTTCTCAGCATGGAGCCTGTGTGAATGCCATGGATCTGTGGCAGTTCACCCCTCTCCACGAAGCAGCGTCTAAAAACAGAGTGGAGGTCTGCTCTCTACTGCTGAGCCACGGGGCTGACCCGACCCTGCTCAACTGCCACAGCAAGAGCTCTGTGGACATGGCGCCCACTCCTGAGCTGAAGGAGAGACTCACATGTGAGTGTGATGCTTCAGTTAAATAAACTGCAGCTGCAGAGTATTGCACAGCTAAATGTGTCACGGTGCTGAATTAATGACTAGGTTGTTTTAGGAAGGGTGTATTTACAACAGTCATGTTTAAAGCTGTTGATTTTAACATATTTCAGCGCTGAGACAATTTCAGAGTTGGATCTCAATCTTTTAACTGTTGTTTTCTGGATCCGAAGTCAAGAAATTACGGGTTTGAAAAGAGACAAAGCCACAATTTCACGTGCTTGGTCTCGACTGGTGTTTATTGTCAAGTGTTGTTTTCTTCACGTGAACTTCACTGTAAAACGCTACAAAAGAAGAGTGCAGAATGCTGGTCCTTTATTTTTAGAAACTGTTCAAAGAGAAAATAGGGTTTTCATCCATAGCTTCCACAACCTTAAAGAGAAATGGGTCCCAGTCTTGCTTAGCTTGTAAAATACACAGAAAAGTATTCATTCCACTGCATTGGCCAGTTGTAAAACAAATCTGATTATAAAACAAATCTGATCATAAGATAAAATTAATTGGCAACAATTTTTATATTCTATTAATGTATTTCTTTTTTTTCTAACAAAATGCCAAAAAATGCTGGATGCACTCTGAAAGATTTGAACACTTTGAACAAACAGTTCAGTAATATTCGATGAAAGTAAACAAAGCATGTTTTGTTTTCTGATTGTTGGTCAACAAAATAAGTTATTAGAGTACGTAAACTTGATGTTTTGGGAACTGTTTCACTATTTTTGAACATCACATGGATCAAACAATTGATAGTTTTCTAAAAAAAAATTTGAAAGATTGATTCATGATGAAATGATTGTTAGTTGCAGCCCTACAATTAGCAATTTTTCGTTTGAATGCTTCATCACGACTTTCTGTGACACCAGCTATTCTTAGCTGCTCAGTAGATGATTTGGTGTCTGGTTCTCTTCTGCAGTGAAGATGTCTGCAGACTCTTTCAGTCATTTTCACTTGTCAGGAACTCATTTCTTCTCTGGCAGAGAAACTCTCAGACTGTCAGAAACTCCTTAAGGTTAAACCTGGGCAGCACTTATAGGGCTCACTAACTCTAAAAAATGCTCCATAAATGGACTTGAAGAAACTCTCTGGCTGAGCACCATCAAAACTGTACACAACTCTGTGGAACCCTTCAAATTCACACTCAAGAGTGAAGGGTACTACTGCATATGGGATATGAAAAAGCTGTCTGTGGCTCCAAAGGAAGCTGTGCAAAATTTGACAAATTGCCAAGCGACTCAAGTGATGTCACTCGAGTCAGCGTCAGTTTTGCCTGAAGACTGGAGTTTGAAAATGAAGTAAATCTTGAAGTGTGGAGTTAGAAAGATGGGAACTTACCAAACCTCTATGACCCACTTCTCATCTCTGCTTGAGGCTAGCAGCTTGTGGCTACGTTTGCTGCTGCTAGCACATACACTAAAAATCTCTCACTAAACTGTCAGTAATCTTTTTGTATGGTGGGTAACTTAGCTTGCAACAATGAGGAAGGATATGTGTGACGTACAAGAGTTTCTTCTGCATCGTTTCCAATCCTTGTTTTTAAAGTGTCCTACATTTAATCATCATATTGTAGTATCTGGTGTGGTGGATATGATTTAAATGATTCCCACTTTGTAGAACATAATTTCCAGAGTAACAAAAAAAAACCAAAATAATATAATTTATAAGCTCCTAAAATCACTGTCATCCTGCTTGTACCTAATGTTTTAAGTTAACATGTGTTGGGAGTGAACTGTACATACCCACTTTGAAGTGCCTTAAGAAGGAAAGCAGAGCACAATTGTTGATGTCCTTTACATAAATGTGGGCAGACACAAATAAAGGAACCCAAATCCATTATTTTCCCACTTGACTGTGAGTGACATTTTAGAGTTCCTGCCTTTGAATTTCTCTCATTGTATAGTATTTTGAGCAGTGCATCTTCTTCTCAGGATGTGAAAGTCCAGACCTTTTTCATAAACTTTTCACTCCAAAATATCTAAAATATCCTTGTACAACTATACGTTGACACCATTGTTATTTACTTATGTTGGAATTACTTACTTTTTTCTCAACTGTTGCCTTTACAAAATGCTGGCTGTAAAAACCCCACAAACTCAAGCATGTGTTTCATAACAGAGTGTATTCTAGATGTATGATATTAAGTCAATTAAACAGAAAGCACACTACAAATAATCCCGTCCAGCAGTCCCTTTATGTCTGCAGCCACCACAGAGTCGAATCAGACAAGTCTTTGTCTCAGAGAGCTCTGTGCATCTCTTTGATAGTTAATTATTGAATCAGCTCTCAAGTTTGTGTACTTGTTGCTCCATCTTTGTAATGAGGTGGATCAAAACACAAATCAAATGCCAACTGAATCATAAGCCATCTCAAGTTTGTGTACTGCTGCAGGACAATTGCTCCTGTTTGTTGTTTGTTGTTTGATGAGGGCTTGTTTTTGAACGAGCCTCTCAGTGGGACATTTGCTGCACTAACAAGACTTGTCACAGAAATACTGATCTAAATGTGATTGATTTTCATTTTCAAAATCGGATTTTTCCCATAGTATTCTTTGGACTTATGTTTTAACATATTTTTAAATATCTACTGTGCACTTCTAATGGGGGGACATGACCTAAGAGTTTCTTGCCTAACTGGACAATAGCCCAGAACAGAGAGTGTGTTAGGTGTGGGTTAAGATTGATATAAGATTTTAAAAAAAGAAAAGCTAAAAAGATAGGTGAAATCTATCTGCAAGCTTTTTTCTTTCCCGGAGCAAAAAAATATGACCAGTGGTGCCTGTGAAAAGTACTTTTTTTTTTTTTTGTTAAATCTTTAAAACCCTGACATTAAGACTTCTGTTGTTTTGAATGGAAGTAGTTCAGGGTAATTGGTTTTAAACAAGCGAGCTAGCCAAGTATAATATTAGAAGTAAGGGTTAGTCATTTTGGAGAATAGCTTAATTGCTTTGTTGCCAAGTGTTACCGTCTCTGTGACATTACCAGGAAACCAGTGGATGGTCCAGGAAGCCACAGCAACCGACCTAGAAATATATTTAGCACACAACCCTCAGTAAAACCACAAGTCTTGTTTTTTGCAATTTTTTGTACAAATAAAAAAATTTGAGACATTACGCGGCAAGCAAGCTGTCTAATCCCCCGAGTCTAATCTTTATGCTAAGCTACGCTAACTCTCTCCTGGCTTTAGCTTTATATGTATCCCACAGATATGAGATTGCTGTTTGTCTTTAATTATCAACATTTAAACAATTTAAAAGAATTTAAATTATTAATTTAAAAGGTTTTGCATATGACAATGAGTTAACAGCCTGCTGATGAAATACATAAATCAAGAACACACAATCATAGACCTTGTATTTGATGGCTGTTCAGCAACTGCTTGTCAATCCTCAAATGCCTCAGAGTGTCATTTAATGCAGTAACAGCAACTTATAAATCAGATAAGATGTTCACTATAATTTCCTGTCTACAGCACGTTTTCAGGCACTTGACATGAAAGCAGCTGTAAGTGAGAAGAGGCAATCAATCTAACACCTTGCGTAATTGCAAGTACTTGGTAATGATGTAAAATGCAAGCAATTTTTAGAACATTCATCAAAGACCCACTAAACTACCAGTAATTGTTTCATTATCCTTGGAAAGCTTAAGCATACTCAGAACAAACCTTTTGGTATTTATGTAAAACTCAAACTCTCTGCGCATTAAAACCTCACTCTGTTTCTGTAAAACAAAACCATGTTCATAGACTCTTCCATTTAAAAAATTGTGAATACTTTCTCCTCTTCAGGCATCTAAAGATCCTTCAAATAAAACAATCAGAGAATGAAATATTGCTTTGGATGAACTTTGCTACCTTTCGTGTCCAAGTTTTTGCTGTGATTATGACTTCAAGCGGATGATTCTTCATTTTAAGGGGTCACAAATGGCACTGTCGTGGACTAATAAGGATAAAAAATGACTTCAAGTTTCTTTTTATAAAAATAAACTGCACAGGCTGCTTGATTTTTCTCTCTCTTGTCCACGTTCCCCTGAAGATGTGACTCCTTTGTGACTCTCATACCATTTGTCTAAATGTCTGATTATAAATGCATGAATGCTGTTGCTCAGTCCGTAAATGGACTTGAACAGACTCCTTTTATGCAGCCTGAAATGCTTCTGAAGCAAAATTGTTTGTTGTTTGTAATTTTGAGTCCTCGGGGGGATAATCACTTGTTTCCGCTCCAACTCCAGCACACAGACTGTTGCATCATAAGTTATTAGCTGGCTGGTAAAAACTTTGAAGTAATATGTCTGAAGTTTCCAGTGATGTGGAACACAGAGAATATATTGTATTGTCCTGGCTGGGTGAGGACCTCGTAAATCCAGTTTTGGTCACATTTTTTTCCTTTTAGTTGAAATGTCAGATTCTCCCCTGTGGGTTTAAATACTTATCTAACTTTTCGGTTTATAAGAATCCTGTCAAGATAAACTCGATATTTTCTTAAATTGAAGCAAAAGCTGTTTTCTCTGTTCCTGACATGTCGACATTTTGTGTGTCTTTGTGTTCAGATGAGTTTAAAGGCCACTCGCTGCTTCAAGCTGCTCGGGAAGCCGACATGGCCAAAGCTAAGAAGACCTTGGCGCTGGAGATCATCAACTTCAAACACCCTCACACACACGAGACTGCACTGGTAAGATACACACTCAAGAATTACCACACTCACAGATTCCTACACTGCTGCATAGGTGTTAGTCTGGTATTTTTATTTGTTTGTGTGTGTGTGTTAGCACTGTGCAGTAGCATCCCCGCACCCGAAGAGGAAACAGGTGACGGAGCTGCTGTTGAGGAAAGGCGCCAACGTAAATGAGAAGAATAAAGAGTGAGTACTGTTGTCATCTGTTCAATACAAAGTGAGATCTTTGTTGTATTTGTATGCAAACTGTAAACAAATTGACATCAGTAATTTTGAAATGAAGCTGCTAAAAGATAACCTGATGCGCCAGATGGTTTGCTACACTGAACCATCTGCTGGTCCGCCGTCCTTTGAAAGTGTTAGGAAAAAGGCAGACACTTTGAAAAAATACAGGGCAGGTGCCACTCATCAAATTACATGAAGGCTAAATGGGAAAAAAACAATTAGGTACTGTTGTTGCCCCAGAGAAATGGACAAATATAATCACCATTTAAATTACTAACATAGCCCCACAACTGTGGAGGGAATTTTCTCACCCTGTTTTTCAACCCTTGTGGGAAGGTGTTCAGAGCACTATCAGAAAAATCCCATGTCATGTTACAGCCTGAACATGTGTACTTTGATAAATTATATACAATTCCATCTCTCTTTTTCCACATAGTGTATTTTCTAATGGTCTACCTACCTATTTATTTATTTATTTGCACAATTAATCAGATCAACAAACAATATAACATAATATAAAAGTGCTAAACCAGAGCAAATTGATAAACTTCTCTGATAAACTGATGAACTGCTGAAGTTAATCTGGACAGGAATGAAGAGAGAAAAGTTCTTTGCCCTTCTTTCAGGGATGAGTTCTGATGTAAGTAAAGCATTTATGCTAACCTTTTAAGAGCCATCAGTTTGATTTCAAATGACTCTTGCTGGTTGTCACACATGAGGCACAGGCACATAACAGCCGTAGTTCCTCATTGGATGCTGATTGGTCTAAAGCTCTGTGGTTTGGACACAAATGCATAGCTTGAAGCCTGACAAGATGGATTTGTGAGACTTAATGATTACATGTTTTTGTAAATCTGGCTTCTTTTTTTTTCCCAAATAATCAATAGGAGCGCAGGAATTTGCTACAATTTTTGGCGTGTCTGTGACTCTGTTTTTGTTTGTTTTGAAATAAAACCTAAAAAACAAAACCACACAATAAATGAGATTTTTTTTAAGGATTTAAAAAAAAATTAAAAAACAAAAAAAAAACACAAGTAAACCAATCAAGCGCTCACCTTTATCTCCTCCCATTCTCTCTCCCTCTTTCTAGTTTCATGACTCCTCTCCATGTGGCAGCAGAACGTGCTCATAATGACATAATTGAGGTGCTACAGAAACATGGTGCCAAGGTAAACACACCGTATTTTTTTTTTTTTCTGTTCACGTCGTCATATCTTCATTCTCATCTACATCCAGTAATCTGTGCATGTATCTCTCTGCTTCCGCCTTAATCCCTTTTAACATATGCAAACAGTCTGCTTCTAAATATAATGCAAACATGATTGGAAATGAATCTTTCTGTTTATGCATCCATCTGTTAATTCACTCATGCATGTAGATTAATGTCACCAATGTTTTTGTTTTGTCTGTTTTGTTATTTTTCTGCATATCTCTTCGTCATCCACATGCACAATCAAACGTGTTTGCTATACAATATTGAGCCACAGTGGGTTTAACGCAGCTGTTATGCACTGATCAACAGAAAAAGATCTTCTTAATGTCAGAGTCATTTAAATGCAGTAAATGTTTGTGCAATCTAAAATATCAGTGTCAGACATCAGTGTTTTTGTTTGTGCTGTACATACAGAGTGAAATTCAGTGTGAAAGGGGCAATGCTGTTTACACATTAACAGAACAGTGGACCAGAATGCAATGCAGCAACACAATCCTGGGTTTTTAAAGTGGTGGCTCTTTATGTTTCCAGTACAGGAAAAAATGTGACCTATTGCTCTTACTGTCACTGACACATTTGAGTGCATGTTATGCACATAGTAAGCCTCTAAATTTAAGTGAGAACAAAGGGACAAATGTGAACAAAGTCATGAGACCAATTAAAATTTCTGTAGCTAATGTGGTTTCAGATGTTCTCCTTGTAACCACACATGAACTGATTGTAAACTAACTGCAAAACCATGAACTTGGGATGTTGTGCAAAACACAGAATGGAATCATTTGCTTATTCTTTTAGACATATACTCAATTTAAAACAGTACAAAGACAACATATTAAATGTTTGACCTCATCAACCTCATTAAAGTATTAAAGTGGATGCCAGCAAGTCCCAACCTGTTGAAAATGTAAATCCCAGCAGGGTCAACGAAAGACTGGGAACATTTCATGATATGGTTTATTAAGAACAATAAAATAACTGCAGATCCTTTCAGATCTTGTAACACAGAGGCGTTTGTGTTTGCAGGTGAACGCCCTCGACACGCTGGGTCAGACGGCGTTACACCGTGCAGCGCTGGCTGGCCACCTTCAGACCTGCAGGCTGTTGCTAGGATACGGAGCGGACGCCTCGCTGGTGTCACTGCAGGGCTTCACTGCTGCTCAAATGGGAAATGAAGCCGTTCAGCAAATACTCAACGGTAGGCCGCCCCTTGTATTTGTGTGGGCGGGTGGGTGTGCAGATGTGTAGGTGCTGTGTTTTGGTTGCTATGCAGCAGCTAGCAACAGCAGGATTAACATGAAATGATTTTAAGAGGTCACTGTTGATCATTTTGAACTGAAGGTGTCGACTCAACCAACCAATCAACAGAAAGCCTTATGTTGTGACTGTTCACATACTGTGCCAAACACTGTCAAGATTAATAAATTAAATAAAATATTGTTATATCTATTGCTGTTTAGGCAAATCTGGTCATTTAGCTAATTCTACTTGCAAACTTGTGCGAAAGTCTGGCAGTGCATGTTAATTTTGTGTTTTCATGACCTTAGATTGAGCCTTTTATAGCTTTGAAATGGAGCCAGCCATGTTGCACTCCAATACTTCTACAGTAGCTTCTTATGGACAAACTAAGAACCTGCTCTAGAGGTCCTATCATGATTTTTACGAATTAACTTGATAACTCAAACTCACTGCTGGATGCCACTAAATCCTTCACCCTGGAATTTTGAGCATAAGAACCGTAAGGAACCTCCAGCATGTCTGCCCAGCCTGACAAATTGCCAAACTTAGTTTCTATGTTCTCTTAGTTAAAACCACAGCAATCATTATAATCATTAAGAGAAGAGTTAACATCCAAACAAATGGTTGTCACTTAAATACATCAGACAGTTACATGTTCTTCTGACTGGGCTTACAGACAGTTGATGCATCGTTCCCTCCCGTCAGTTATTTTCAAGGTGCAAATCACAAAGCTGGTTGTAGATATTTGGTCACTTCACTACATGTTTCACAGAAAATGTAGTTTTTTTTAAGTTTAACATTTTTCATGCAAAGAAGCCCACCCTTAAAAATGTCTGATGGTGAATGTGTGTGTTTTTGTGTTTGTGTGTGTCTAAAGTAAATTCAAAGTCCTCTGTTCCATCGCTGTGGTTCAGAGCCACATCCCACGCAGCAGTGACATCCTGAAAATGTCACCCTTCCTCTCTACACCTCCACCTTTTCTTTACAGAGGAAAAAAAAACTGTCTCAATCATTTGAAGCTTATACTTCATGTTTGTTTAAAGCGGATTTAATGAATGCAAGTCCAATGTTCTTCTCTCTGTGCTTTGTAGAAAACGTCCCAGTGAGAAACTCAGATGTGGACTACAGACTTCTGGAAGCTGCTAAAGCCGGAGACCTGGATACTGTCAAGGTACTACAGTTGAAACCCACTCCTACCCCACCTGGACAGTTTTTATTTGATAAACAAGTAATATGCCTTAAAAGTCAGTAGGGTAAATACACTGTATGAATATATATAGTATAGAAGTATAATTGGTTACAGTGTGTGTATAAATTCTTAAAAGCTTTATGTCCAAAATCACTGAAAGTTTAAAAATAATCAACTTGCTTTAATTACGGCAGACCACAGTCAAATGTAGTATGAGTATTGAACAGTTAAATGATCGAAAAGAGGCATTCTAGTCTCCTGAAAGCAATAAATTTTGATCTCATGTGAAAAATGGAAATGAACATGGAAGAAAAGAACATGACCTCAGCAGCCTCAGTATGTGTAATGACACCAGTCCTGGGAAATAATTAGCACTGAGGAAGCAGAAATCTTTTAAAGTGCTTCATTATGGTTTGGAAATAATGTGAGATCCTGTCTAGAAAAGTGTGTGTGAAACTCGATCAGATGCAAGACTGAACAAGGACTGAATTTTAAACCCTAAAGTCACCTGAGGTGACACTTCTCTGGTTACAATACTGATGCACCTATTCAAAAACATATACATAGAGAGAGAGTTTATTGTCCTTATATTGGTAATGATGTTGTTTTATAAGCAATAAAGGTCTTTCAGAAATGATGAAGTGTAGCAGTGATACACAATACAAAACAGCAGACCGTAGATGGGCTTAACATTTGTATTATGTTGATTTTACTGTGACTCCTTAAAATCGTGGCACAAATAATCTTTCCCATCAACCCAGATTCTTGTTTTTTTGGTAATCGAAGACGGAAGCAAATGTTCTGACCTTTGTGAGTGCTCTTGTTGCTTTAAATGGAGTCCTGGACAGACTGATTTCTGTTAAATGTCAGGTGGATATCAAATGTTCTCTGTTTATCTCTTTGTATTATCATCCACATTGATTCCAGTAGAACTGCAAACATTTGGTCTCGTTAAAGGGCGAATTTCAGAAAACCAAGCTCTTTGCAACGCCTCTGTTAGCAGTGTGATTTGCACTGGGCCCACTCGTGTTAAAAAAATGTCGGCACTTATGATGCACTGTAATATGCCTCGGATAAAACCACCCACCAAATGTCAGGACCTGGGAAGATTCACTGAAGAATTTGACAGAGGTATTTGGTTTGGAGTGAAAATCTGCGTCTGTCTGAGGAGACAGACAGTAACGGGGTTATCCAGATGAAGAGGGTCTGTCTGTGTCTCAAGTGTGATGCTTTGGCAGGTTGGCAGACGATTGTAGCAGAGCAGAAGATGAGCTCTGGTCTGGCTTCCTGTCAGACTCTTTTACCTGATGTGCAAACACACACACAGACAGACTGGGGTTAACAGCTAGCAGAGCTACTGATTGACGTTTTAAGAAAAAAATAACACTTTGCACTGTTCCTGGGCTGATTCCTGTCATCTGCTCAGATGATGAGGAGCTGAACTGTCAGACTGTGACTTTTAGAAAGATGGTGACCCATGACGACGGGTCAGAGAAAGACAGATTGTCATTTAGAAGCACTTGATATACAGTTCAAGGCAGGAAATACTGAATGATGTTCTAATTCCTGAGGACTTATCTCTCAAGGACTTTATTTCATGTTCCAAACTTTTGGAACATTGTGAAAACCCTCTTGTAATTCTAAGATGATTACTGAAGATGAATTGAGAAGTTGATATATATTCCTCATATATCCTGGTTTGTCCGACCATCGGGCCAAAACCAAACAATGCTCAGGTTGCTGTTATATTTGTCAAAAAAATTCTCACTTTTGAGAAGCTGAAACAAACAAAAGTTTGATATTTTCTGCATGTGAAGGTACTTGAAATTTAAAGTTAAATTAAAATTTTCAGTTAGTGAATTTGACAATTCATAAATTTAATATTATTTATATTCATTATGTCTTACATTGTAGACTAAATGTTGATTATATGTTGCAGCTCCACACTTGTTTTTCTGCTATGTATGAAGTCCCATTTTTGCTTTGTGAAAGGTAAAAAACACAGCTGCACATGGTGTTCTTGTCCTGTCAGCTTATATTGAATATTTTAGCAACAAACATTTAAAAACTCTGGCAAAAACTGGAATTGATCCATGAAATAACTTCATGTCAACCAGGCCACAAGCCGCTGTTCCTGCCGTTGTGATTCGTGTGAAACCTAATGTCCTGAAGTTTAATCGTGCCCGCCAGCTTCAATCAAAACTAATTACAGCATTTTCTTTGTATGCAGAATTTAAATCCTTTCTCGCCCCGGTGCAGGCCGCAGTTTCTGGAAACACAGCTTTCATAAACAGGAGCTGCACTGCAGTTGAAGTGTGAGATAATGGCTTAAGATTGAGGATTAGGTCTGCCAGCAGGATGTTTCATTTTCCTTCCAGTAAAACAGCTTCCCAGACAGTGGTGGAAGTAAACTTTAAATAAATTCCCCACTGTGTCTCCTTTTAGTTCTGGGCTAAGGTGTAATTGGGTCTGAAATAACAGAAAAGTAGCGCTGTTATTTTCTGAGAGCAGCAGGCCAGCAGGTGTCTGCCTCAGTTCAGCAGACGATCATTTTTTTCTGAACATCAGTTAATACTGTAGCCTGGCTCCCTAACAACCATTTTTTTTCCTACATATTTCATTTCACAGATGCATTTTTATCATAAACCGTGATAGGTGGGCGGAGGAACGGTGTTTTTCTTCTCTCTATGTTTGTTTATCTTTCTTTCAGCATGTCAGATGCACCGTTAATCTTTTTTGATGTTGGTTTTGGTTCATTGGCTTCATTTTAAGGGGAATCAGGGGATGATGTAAACTTTTGGATCAGGATGCTGCATCACCCCTTCACAATATTTTTTCACTGTTTTATCTTTTCTATCAGCTTGATATTTTTTGTCAGAAGCCGGCCACTTTAAAGGTGACATAGTTTTGAGAGTCTCGTGTCATGCTACCAGCTTTAACTAGCATAAATGACTGTTCAGACTTTGATGGTAATCCATCAAACAGATGTTTAAATGTTTCAAGATTACTTTATGTGTCTAAATAACTGAATTAAAATAGCCATAAATTTTGTCTAGGTAGTTATTAAGTATGTAACATGATCAAAAAAATGCCATCATAAGCAAAGAACAGCAACACCAGCTCATAACCAAAGACTAAATCTGCCAAATCTAAGACAGAACAGATGAATGTTGTCTGATCATATCTGTTTGTGATTTACATCGAATGTTTTCCTCAGTTCATCAGAGAAAATGTGCCATATTTTCCCCGCCAGTCGCTTTATTCTTTTCTTAATTTTTACATCTTGATTATTTATAACACCTGCTCTTCCATCTTCAGTAAGAAAACGCTGTTATTGCTCTTGAATATTACAAAAACCGTCACATTATAATGATGAAAAACCTCCTCAATCTAACATTAAGATCAAATTTTTTTCCCGAGAGCAACTTTGTCTTTTTACAGCTAAGTAATAGAAACGATAATGAAAATTTATCTTGATTGCAGTTACTACATGATCGGTTATGCAGCCTTGGAGAATATCTGCACGGCTCTTTAGTGGATCATCTCGTCAATTCGAAGACAAATTTTTTATTTTTTACCTTTTCCTCTTTGCCTTTCTCTCCGTCTCCTTCCAGTCGTTGTGCACGGCTCAGAATGTGAATTGCAGAGACCTGGAGGGACGGCACTCCACCCCCCTTCACTTTGCTGCTGGCTACAACAGAGTGTCAGTGGTGGAGTACCTGCTGCACCACGGGGCTGACGTGCATGCCAAGGACAAAGGGTAGGATTTAATTTGTGGCCAACATAAAATTAAACATTTACAGAGAAAGTTTGGCCCATTTCGATAAATGGTACATGATAAATTGGGCAGTCAGGGCATAGTTAGTGAATGCATGAATATAATAATCTGGGTGGGTGTATCTGTTGTCTTCCCCTCACAGTGGTCTGGTCCCCCTCCATAACGCCTGTTCGTACGGTCACTATGAGGTGGCAGAGCTGCTGGTCAGACACGGAGCCTCGGTAAACGTGGCCGACTTGTGGAAGTTCACGCCGCTCCATGAAGCCGCCGCAAAGGGCAAATACGAGATCTGCAAACTGCTGCTCAAGGTTAGACCAGCATTTCTCTCCCTTAACACATAACTAACTTCCAGCATCAGGAATGCATATAAATTCATGTTTAAGCATGGACAGCCTCAGGAGCAATCAGCTCTTGATAAATCGCAGTGGTAGCTACTGCCATGAAAATCAGACTCGTGCTGCATATTTTAAGCTGCATGAGACGAGTCTTTAAATAAATATAGACCTGTCTTATCAGTCTTAATAGTTGTTTGAAGAAAAGCGGCTTCACCTTTCCTCCTATAGTTTTGGATTGTTAAGTAGATGTCTCAGTAGATGCTGTGCATGTTTTACAGTTTTCTGACATTTAATCAACTGAATAAAGAATCAGCGGTTAAATAGATTTTAGCTGCAGGCTTAATAAATTCTGTTTCTAAAGCACAGTGAGGAGGGGGCCAGAGAAAGCTGGCCCCACTGGTGTCACATGTTTTCGTCCGCTGTCTGTTTGGTTCCCTCGGTTTAAAACATCACACCAGATGCATTTGCAAACATTAGCATGCCGTTTGCAATTACAATACAGGACTTCTGGGTGTGTTGGAGTCTGCAGGATTCAAACATTTGAATTCTGCAGCCGTTTTTTCATGGTGCAGCTTTAACGCCCTGTAAACACACTGCATCCTCTGCTACATGCAGCTTCAGAGGAGCGTTTTAAAACAGGCATGACAGAGTGTAAGTGAGACTGAAAAATCATATCTGCTCTTTAATGCAAAAGCTGGTGACAAAATGTCATCTGTCACTAATAAAATAAAAGACATCTGGTGTTCTGTGTGCCCTGTGTGTGTGTCTGAGTACAAATCAACCGTATAGGTAGTTCTTTAAATTGGCCTATCAGAGGCAAGCACTAAGAAGTTTATCTCACTGTGCTCTCTGGAAGTTTTTTATAAGCCCAGTCAGGATAAAATCTAACCAATCAAACTGCGAGACTGAAAAAATCAGCTGGGAGATACCTGACTGTCACATCTCGTCAATCTAAATGAGTCCTGTGACATGTTGCAGGATCACAGCTGTACGTGTTTTTGTTTCTCCTATCACAATCACCTCCAGACAAGGCTCCATCACCGCTGTGTTGCTGCCATATGGCGCCTGATGAATTATTATTAGATCAGCGCTGTTGAATTTAATGCACATGAACACATACAGCAATCTGTGTCAGGTGCATTGAAGAATGTAACACAACCTTAAAATAAAATGTGTAATACTGACAAAATCAAATATAAACAAAGCCAAAAATGCTAAAAAAAAATCTAGTTTAATGTCAAGAAACAAGTAAGAGTGGTAAAAGATACTAAAAGATACTTATGATCTGTTAAATATTGCAGTAAGCTATTTTGCATTAGCTGTCATATACGTACAGAGGAGAATCAGTGAGGTTGTGCAACCAGAGAACTTGTTGTGAGACTGACAAGGTCGGCTTAGTGGCAACAAAGTGAAAGGGTGTCGGTGAGCTCACTGTGCATGTATTTGGTGTATGGTGAGATGCAGTTGATGGGATGACATTTATGGTTGGTTGGAGCAGGCAGTGGCTGGGCAGTGTGAAGGTAGCTGACAACTCTCAGGAAAAAAAAGCAGGTTCTTCGTC
>JAPZDY010000011.1:3252445-3264566 GCA_029783645.1 Ctenochaetus hawaiiensis
TCTGCAGGTTCTTTGTCTGTCTGTGTGGCTGTACAGAGGACTTGTGTTGTTCTGCATGTTTAATAAAATGTAAAAAGAAAAAAAAAACAAATAGAAATGATGGAATTCCTAAAAGAAGCCAAAATGTTGCAAAAACCTGTTTTTATGCTTAGCTGAGGTGGAACAGTTCCTGTATTGATTAAAAACAGGATGCAACAAAGTGCAACAGAATCCAACATGGTAAATAAATCCTGACTGAAAAACAGAAGCAGATGAAAACATCAGGTCTGTGTGGAGTGCTAAAAAGACTGTCGTTCCTCAAATGCCACATTTCCATCATGTTTCCCACAGTGTTTTCCACAGCTTGAGGTTTGACTAACGCTCTTTTAATTACATCCCTTGGTTGTGTCTCCTTCTTCTCCTGCAGTGGTCTAATGGCACCTGACTGGAGAATTGATGCAACAGTGTGGATGGAAACTTAACTAATTTGCATTTTATTTAGAAGTTTTTATGCAGCATTCGATTGCACTTTCCATCATATTTGAATGGAAAGCTGAACAATGTTAATTAAACATCAGTGGGTTCTTGACTCTTGGTCAAAGCGATTAGACGTCACCTCTGATTCTTGACATTGTGTTGAGCAAAGCTTTCAATATTTAAATAGAAAATATCATCCAGATTGATCTCTAATGGAAATAATAATTAGTTGCAGTCGACTGTCTGCAGCCGTGTGGTTTCAGCACCATGCACTTTCCTGCTGTATGTCAGCATAGATTTATTGGAGTTCATTAGCATCTGTCGGGGAGAAGTGCTTTCTTCATTCTCTTCAAGTGAAGTCTTTGCTGCGCTCCTGTAGACTCTTTTTTCCCAGAGTGCAGTCATGTGGAAACGGTGAGACGAGGACTCAGCCGTGTGTTGTGCGAGTGTTCAGGGTTTAGGATAAACAGGAGCCATTTTTAAGCCTGACGGTCATTCTGTGTATTCTGTGTACATAGTAGTTATTTGAAGCCTTAATTATGGTTCTTATAAAGGCTAGCTAACTAAAAAAAATGAATGAAAATGCTAAGGTGAAATGGATTATTTGACAGTCTATTATGCAGTATTTGTGAAAAGCAGGTAAAATACTGTTACCCATTGACCTGAAGGCAAACTGATATTGATCCATACCAGGGAAAAGAGAAGTTTCTTCAAACATTTTATGATTATTAGGGTGAGTGCCGAAGGGCAACAGTTGTTTCTACTCTTAACTGTTGATAGTTTTTGGCTGTGGAAAAATACAAATGTGTTGCAAAGAAAAGCATGAATTAATGAGTGGAGAAATATGTTTTAAAGAACAAGAGGGTCACTGCAAGGTTGAATTGAACTCCCCTAGGAAATATTAGTTATATCTTGACACTTCTCACCATCAACATCACCAAGCTGCATGAGTTTCTTTTAGACTCCCTACAGAAGAGTTCCAGACTTTGACAATCTGTGTTAAATATAATTTTAAATTACTTGTGTCTTTAATTTGTATATGTAGTGACTAACTTGACTCAAGTGCAAACTTGAGTCAAGGACCTGCAACAGTTAAATGTTAGCAATGCTCATGAACTCTTGTTCTGCTGCAGTTGGTCAACACAGGACTTCAGCTCATGTCCAAAAACACCATCTGCTTCAGCAGCTTTGTTAAAGTCATCCAACATAACGCTCACTTCACTTAGTGGGAGTTTATCACAAGTAATTGTCTGGTGTAAGTCTTCAGTTCTTTTCTTTTCGCATTGTATGGAGCAGATCTTTTGCTTTTGTTGTACCATAAAGCATATTCATTATTTTTTTTA
Organism: Ctenochaetus hawaiiensis; assembly: GCA_029783645.1. Taxonomy (NCBI): domain Eukaryota; kingdom Metazoa; phylum Chordata; class Actinopteri; order Acanthuriformes; family Acanthuridae; genus Ctenochaetus; species Ctenochaetus hawaiiensis. The sequence continues at coordinate 3,254,245 of JAPZDY010000011.1, forward strand.
ACCTTTATCTAAATCTCAAAGAATCATTAAGGGCAAATCCGCATTCCCAGTAAAACTAAAGTTAAATATTAACTGTTGCATAAGTTTAATAAAGAGCTGATGAATGATGACATGTTGCCTTTGGAGGTTTATATCAGAAGCTAGTGCCTGTCATTCCTCACTGTAAGATGTGGCCGCTCAACCTTTCATGAAGACGCAAGGATGTGTAGAAAAACTGTCACCAGTTATGAATCATATGGCAGAGTGATGGTCTGAATCTAAAGGTTAAAGAGTGAAGGGGGAGGCGTGTCTACAGACAACATCACCATGATTTAAGACCAACAAAGGGACAGCCTCAATTTGTCATCTTCTGAATTAGTAGTTCTGTTCCTGTCAGTATCCAATTTTTGTCAAAACTTCCCAATGAGTGTTTTAATGTGAAATTTAAACACGAGTTTTCTAACCAGATACCAAGATATTCCTAACTGAAGTCCCTCTCAACACTCCAGTGTGGTAATATGCAAAGTATTTTCTCCAAAATTCCTGGTTAGTTTGCATCTCAGACTGTATTAAATGAAAACTTGCACCTTGTGATTTATCAGATACTCACTGAGTGTGCAGTATTGGCAAAGCAGTGCAAAATTGTGACATCTGCATGAAGACGGACAACACAAATTTTATGGAGGATGTCATATTTTTAATATAATTGAGTGCGAAACAGGATCCAAAACTGAACCTTGCTGCACCCCCTCTGACAGTGGTAAAAGTAGAATATCACTTTTCACAGGACTTAAAATCAAAACTAATATCACATAGCATAGCTTAAACAACTTTGACAAATACTTTTGTTAAATACAAGGAGGGCAGCACCATGTTTCCCTCTGTCAACAGCAAGTTTGGATTGATTGATTTATCAAATTTTTAAAGTGTCGTACACTGAAAGGAGCCCAGCCCACTTAGGTTCACAACACACTTTATAAATAAAAAACAATAAGATAACCTAATGAGAGTAGAAAAAAATTCCGCTGCAGTTCATGTCTAACATCAACAAGCCAAGTACAAACACCACCCTGCTGCACAAACCTCACAACTGAACTAAATGTACCTTTATCACATCAAACATAAAGCATCCTCTTATGCAGTTGGTGGGCATCTAACAAAAATTGAGGAAACTGAAAAACATCGTCTGTAAACAGAAACTGAAGTCTAACTTCATCCAACATAGAAAACAAATCAGGACAGTCTCTTTGTATCATTTGTTACCTAAGAAGTAGCATTTATTGTATTGTGTTAAGCTCTGAAACCAGATTGGTGTGGACTTAGTACAAAATTTCTTGAAAGGAATCACTTAAACTGATTTATTAACACATGACTCTGGGACTCTGTAAAGACAGGACAGTTTAAAGACTTGCCTGTAGTTGTTAAGATCATTTTGTCACCAACCTCATGATTTCCAGACCTGAAAGATAACACCAGTAGAAATGAGGAGATTAAATAAATATGTGATTTGTTCAGCAAGAAGTGGGGCACAGAGCATAAGGAAGTGAGGGTTTGTCTTAGGGGTTTTTTCTCATGTCATTTTCCTTATCATTACATATGCAGCAGCACATGAAATGTATTCCTCAACGTCTGTGTCTGTAACCTCGTGTGCTGATAAATCCCAGCCGGTGCTCTCCAAACAGTCCTGGAGTTCAGAGATACAGCAGCTCCCTCAGGCCACTCTCTCGCCGATCTGAAGGCTGCAATAAGAGGTCTGGAGGCAGAGGTTCGAAACGCAGGCAGTGGATCGATTGTTCAAGGTGGTGGGAAGGTTTGGCACTTTTCCACTGTTGTTGGAAAAAAAACCTCACACTTGCGAATTTCATTCGGATTTTGAGCCTGTGTTTGTGACTCCTGTGTACACATGGCAGCGCCCTCAAATCCCCTTTAGCACACACGCGCACAGAAGTAACAGAGTGTTCCCGCACTTTGGTGTTAATCTGCTTTGGCCTCGGGGTGGAACAGTTCTCTGTTTTTTGAATAAACTATTCCAGGGTTCAGCAGTGGGTTTTCCTTTGTCTCATCTGTTTGTTGTCAACTTCCTATTGTCCCTAATTCTGTGTAGGATTTGTGCTTGGAATAAAACTCTGCTGCATTCGCTCCCAGTACTGTGATATTCTGCAGGGATCTTGTGAGACAGACAAAACGCCTATTAGCAGTTCCTTTGTTAGGACAGAAGTGCAGGAACATAGCAAATTTCTCCGGGATTACAGAAGAATCTGTCTTGTTAGCACTTGGCATGAAATGTGTGAACTTGCATGACTTGTGATCTTTGACTGGAATCATTATTGTCTGTCGATTGAGCTGTGTGACACCTTCTAGTTTAAACTTCGTGTTGATGGAAAGTGGACTTATGTAGGTGTAAATTTTTCTGTTTTATTCTTCAGTTGGTTGCTTCAGTTTCATTTTCATCCTTTTAGTTTTTTTTTTCTTTTACCCCCTTTCCTCTCTCCATGCTCATGAAGTTAAGTATATTTTCCTTCCTATAATTAGTCAGCAAAGAGAAACTAATTACTAAGTACCGGTCGGCCCTCTTCTGCATGCTGCTTCAGATGGGTTGAGATGGAAAAAAATCCACTTTTTGATTCAAAAGTTTAAGAAAATAAACCCTGAGCTCTCCTTCCATCTGTAAATGGCTCCAGATCAGAATCCAGTGTTCATTCCTCCAGAAGCTGTGGTTTGCCCACAACTCTCTCACAGGATGGGCGGAGCTGTCTGCAGGCGTTTGGCCACCAGCTCCTCCCATCCATCCCACACAACTGTCACAACTCTGCGATATATACAATAGACTAGGAATTTGAATGTCAGTGTTATGAATAAAGCTTTAAACTATTCAGTCCAGCCTTCTAATATCCCTGAATAGAGAGCTAATCATAGTAAGTATGTAATTACATCAGCAGCAACAAAACAAAACAAATGTTAAAGTAAACTAGAAAAAAATCACAATGTAGTTTTGATTCCAAAAAGCTTGATGAAAAGGGAGTTCAGCCGTGAGCGATGCATAACGGACAGTTCCAGGCCGGCATCGGAGACTCAGGGGAGTGGTTTCCATAGCATCAAATTTTAATGAGTCGATTTCTAACCTTACAATGAAATGACAAGTTAAACCATAAACTAGGAGACAGCTGAGCGATGAAAATGTCTGCTCTCAAGCCCCCCCTTCTCACCACCATCTCCAGGGTATGTGGTGTTTTCCACTTCACTGGGTGTCCCATCCTCACCTCTCTAGCTCCTTTTCGTCTCTTCCTCTCTTCTGCTCTCCGGTGAATTACCTTCATCCACTTCTCACTCGTCACTTGTCATCCTCTGTTCCTCGTCTGAGTGAAATGCTTTCACTGGGGTTTTAATGATAAGGGATTTTGCAGACTAACATTTTGTAAAATCCAGTTTTGCACTGTCTTTCGGTCTCTAAATGTAGGATTTGTTAAGATGGATTAAGCTCTGCATTTTCATTAGGAACGCTGTCTATTATCCATCATAGATGTTAGCGTGCAGGGACAAACAGCGGATAAGCATTTATTTAACATATCCGGCTGTTTTTCTTTCTCCCTCCAATTTTCTTTCTCTGTAATACACAAGGAACAGACCTTAACTCCTCCATTTTTGGCCTCTTCTCTTTAGCATGGGGCAGATCCCACCAAGAAGAACCGAGACGGGAACACGCCTCTGGACCTGGTGAAGGATGGAGACACAGACATCCAGGACCTCCTGAGAGGAGATGCAGCGCTACTTGATGCTGCCAAGAAAGGCTGCCTGGCCAGGGTGCAGAAGTTGTGTAGCCCCGACAACATAAACTGTCGGGATACGCAGGGACGCAACTCAACGCCTCTGCACCTCGCAGGTAACGTGCACTTGGAAGCACCCGGCAAAAAAAGCCACACACACAATTCACAGGCCGTTTTAATTAGTAATCAGACTCACTTTTCAGTCACTTTAAAATAAAGCATAAGGCCAGAGGGATGTTTTTGCTGTTTGGTTGAAGTTTGCAGGATTTAAACAAGTGTGATGGTATCTTTGCTGGTGCCAATCACTCTGGCTGCAGCATCTCAGAAACAGCCGACCTCCTGGGATTTTGGCTCTGCGCTGTGCCAAGAACAAGGCAATAAACACATCCAGACAGTTTAAGTCTTGAGGACAAAAAACACTTTGTTCATAGACTGGCAGGCTGGGACAAATTAGCAAGTTATCGTTTATGTTTCATAACACCATTTTAAATAACTCTAATCATTGAGCATAAGGTTTAGCATGTGCTGAGATGGCGGGTCTGAAACCAAATTTAGTTTACTGGTCCGCCACAGTAATTTAATTAAGACCTTTATGAGTTAATATTAGCATGAAATATGAGCTCCTAAATGTCACCACAAGACCAGTTCATGTAATCATTGGTACAGGAATAGATTTATATGGTTCTATTATTGATATGATATCCATTAAAAAGAAGCTGGTCTCAGTTATCTCTGAATTATATTCATATTTGTTTAAATTGTACAGTTTTACATAGAGGCAGTTAGTTAGGATAAATAAGTTGTCCAAACACAGTTACAGGTGTGTTTCACAGTGAAAGCACTGAAACAAAACCGAAACGGTAAAATTGAGAGCAAAAAAGGTAAAAGAGATTAAAAAAAAGCAGATTTTTTCAATAAAAATGGTTCAAAAAAGGACATGGAGTGAATGGTGAAGAATTAAGTTTTGCTATAACAATGAAGACATTATAAAAAGGCAGATGAAGTAGGAGTTGAACAGCTTACTGGCCCAGACTAAGTGTCCCAGTCCAGGGAACAGCAGGGAGACCCCAGTCTCAGCCAGTCAGACTGTGCTGTGACTCATGGGGATCAACATGTCTGAGTATAACTGAGAGCTTTACAGTTCCTTAACTTTAAATGACAGGATATTCAAATCGGTTCTGAAATGCAAAAGAAGCAGTGAGGGATAGGCTCTTCTCTTCCAGTCATTGTTTGGAGCCGGGCAGCAGCATTTGCTATAAGCCTGCCTCTGCAGCCTGAAAAAGGGTAATCACAGTTGTCAAATATCACTCCCAAGCTGTGCACACTGTCCTCCTCTTGAATGATAGATGACTCAGCTGCGACTAGACAGGAGTGGTGAAAGATGGTGTGCCAAATTAAAGGATCTTCGATTTAGATTGATTAAATCGTAAAAAGTTCTGAGCCAACCGGCTTTTACCACCACGTTTTATCTTTTCAAAAGAAAAGTTTGACATTCTGGGAAATGCATGATTTTTCCTCAACTGTCATGTTTCTGCAAAACTTCTGCCTACTGACAGGACGTGTTATAGATGTTTGTGGATAACAGGATGGTTAAGAACATATTCTGTTTCCCCATTTAAAAAAGACTGAAAATATTAACATTCATATACGAATAACATCCTATTTTACCAGTAGCTCAAAAGACCAGACGGTCATAGTAACTATTTGTATTAAACTGGTGAATGTAGTTTACAGAAATGACCTTGGCTCTCCTGCAAACTTCTTGAAATCTTTATATCCTGATAGCAGAGGTACTGTAGGTTCACAGAGGTGCACCCAAGTACTCATTTATGTATTAATTTATTCATCTGTAATCACGATAACATCTACTTCAGAGATAAAAAGAGATATACAAACCAAAAGACATATCAATACAGTACAAGAATGTCTTCAACCTTATCTTTATACAGAGGGTGAGTATTTAGATGCCATGCTTTTATCCTCATACTCATCTCATATAATGAGCACAAACTCTGACATAAATAATTCTAAATAATAATTAATGAAGATGACCTAGTAGGTACTTGTGCGTCTAACTACTTTATAGATTTTCTGCAGTCTTTCTTCACATAATCCTCCTCTGGTTGGGGAAACTTATAAGCATTTGTCTCCTTCATTTTTTGACTCTGTATTTATAAAGAATTTCTTGAGCAGACCTGCGTCCTTACACTGATAAAGTGTATCTTAATTCGAAAATGTTTTGCGGCATGACGGGCACTTTTAAAATTAAGACACCGCTGGAACACACTTTGAAGGTTTTGTGATTTTTCCCAAGATCTGACCACTTAGACACCCACACGCACACACTCTGCCGTCATGTACTTGCTTGTAAAGGAAAAAAGATGATTATACACTGTCACCCTGCAGCTGATGTAGGCTGACATATCTCTCTGTCTCTCTCTCTCTCTCTTTATTTCCTCCTCTATCATTACCTGACTGCCTTTTTTTTCTCTCTTCTTTCTCTCTTTATCTCTCATCTGTTGTCATTCTTTCCATCCTGCTGTTTTCCACACCCCCCATCCCCCCCACCACTCTATAGCTGGCTATAACAACTTGGAGGTAGCAGAGTATCTGTTGGAACATGGAGCCGATGTGAACGCACAGGACAAAGGAGGGCTGATACCTTTACACAATGCTGCTTCATACGGGGTAAAACGCACAAAGACACATGTGCTTCCCTCACATTGCAGATACAAGTTCAGTTCACAAGTTAATTATCCGTCTATACAATATGTAGCTTAACATCACAATTAAATGCAGAGACAAAGAGTAAATTAAACCGTCAATTGACCGACTAACCATCAACAACAGTTTTGTAAATCGTTTAATTTTTTTTTATTTCAAAAAGCGCAAATGCCAAAAGTTGACTGTCTCCAGCTGCTGAAATGATGATTACATGTTTTTCTCTGAAAATAATTGAATTTTATCATTTTAATTAAATACCTTAGGGTATTAAGGGTTTGGGACGGTCTGTTAGACAAGACAAGCATTTTGATGCCATTATAAACACCACCAAAGAACAAAGCGATGGGCATTTTTCACAGTTCTCCACCATCCTCCTCCATGCTAACGCTACTAATTCTGCCTCATTTATCTCTGGTGAATGTAATTAAGTTTGCAACATTTCTAAATTCTTATTTAAGGCTCTAAATTCATATCACATGTAGGATTAATGCACTGGAAAGTGAATTTACAGCTTATGTCTTAGTGCTGACGCGGACTGAAAAAAAAAACTGCAGCTCTTGCTTTTCACGACCAAGTAAACGCCTGCAGACACCTTATATTCTGTTTGTAATTTTCCCCATTTAACTTATTATTATTATTATGATCATTATTACTACACTTGGGTTCTGTGAAGAAGTGCATGTGTAGTTTTCCTTCATCTGCAGTCCTCTGTTGCCTCCTAGTCACAGTTTCCTTACAGCTCAACAACATTCTATGACTGTAAGAGTCATGTAACACATGTTTGAATGAAAATTTGATGAGCTCTGCGTTTTGGAGACGCACACAGACTCACACAAACGGACACACACACACACACACACACACACACACACACTCTCACACACGCACTTCGGTATCCCTATTGAACCAACCTACATTGTGTTTGAAGCTAAGACAAGTGCTGCAGATAGACGAGGGAACAGAAGAAGAGGAGAAGGAAAGAAAAGACAGAGAAAATAAGAATCATGATGGAGTTAATAATTCACACCATTTCTGTTCCCGATAATCCCATGTAATACATTTCCTCTGATCATTATATTTATAGCTCTCATTCACCAGACTTCACACATTTGCTTTTGTGAAACACTTTTAATGCTGCTGTCTCCTTTTTCCCGTCTCACCACCTCCTCTGCTCCTCTTCTTTCTGCTCTCCTTTCTTATCTCTCCTCCCTGCTCATTTTACATCGCTCCTTTCCTCCTCTTTCATCTTCTGTTTCGTTCTCTCTCTCTTTCTTTCCGTCTGTCATCCCCACCTCCTTCCTTTTCACCTCCACTCCTTTTGTGTCTAGCACGTGGACATAGCCGCCCTGCTAATCAAGTACAACACGTGCGTCAACGCCACAGACAAGTGGGCATTCACGCCCCTCCACGAAGCGGCCCAGAAGGGGCGGACCCAGCTCTGCGCCCTGCTATTGGCCCATGGTGCCGATCCCACCATGAAAAACCAGGAAGGGCAGACGCCGCTGGACTTGGCAACGGTGAGGCTTCAGAGCATTCATCCTCGGCATGTGTAATGAGTCAGCACAGAGCAGTATCATTAGCTCCAACTGATGTCTGGCTGGTTATGGTTATTTATTCAGACAGTGAAGCACCATGAAGAAAGTTTTTCAGAAATACAGACGGCGGAGCAGGTAGCTTTCAGACTCCTTGCACCCTAATGAGGCTTCCTAATAAGCCTCCTGGTAGGGGTTCCTGTAAAGTGAAAGTAACATGGTTTGAGAGAATGAGATGTACGTGCAGTTTAAGATATCACATACATCATCCCACAATTCTAATACAGATTAGAAATTACAACAAAATGATGCTGATAGCTGTGTAGTTGTTGAACATGAAGAAGCCATGTTATTAAGTTCAGTAAATGCAGTGAGTTCAGTGTAATAACTTAATTTTTGAAAATCAAAATAAGCTCAACTTGAAACTGGTAGGAAACTCCCAAAATTAATCTAGCCGCTTCTGCAGAGTGCATTAATCAAGAACAGACCGACATCTTTATTCTTATATGAAAATCGTACATCTTCAATGTAATATTTGTATAGAATTGTATTATTATGGAATATTTACAGTCACAGGTTCGTTGTGGGCTCACTTTTCAAACCACAGTCTAACAATTCATTAAGTAGATGGTAAGTAGATGACACATGCTGTTCTTCTTGGTTCTTATTTCAAGGAATTCATGCAAATTCTTTCACTTACAAATGAAAAGTTGAAGTCAGTTCATGAGACTCAGAGGTTCAGAGGCAGATGTAAGCTCATACTAGCAAACCTTTAAAAAAATATTTCTGTTCAACACACTTTACTGTGTTTGCTCAGTCATAGCACAAATGATACCCACTTAAGCTACTGCCACATTAGATTAGCATTTTAGCCAAATGCATAAAAATGTAGTTAAGCATGAAGGATTATTCGATACGTTTTTTGTGCCCAAAGAAGCCTCAGCTTTATCTCTTGATTTAAAAGAAAATACTGTGTGTGTACTGGAATTTAAGATGTTTCGTAAATGGTTTTTAGTTACTGAGGGTCAGAGAGCATAATGACTAGCAGATAGAAAGTTCTTAAAAATATAATGACAATGAAACTTATTCAGGTCCTGTTGTCTGTTCTCAGCAAATTTTGCCAGCGGCTTTTACTGAAGTATCTGCAAAAGAAGAAAATACATCATGTCAACCACCAACTTAATGTGTGCAAATATAAATAAATGAAATGTCCATCTACATCTCATCTCAAATGTCTGGTTGTGTGCTGCAGGCTGATGACATCAGAGCTCTGTTGATTGACGCCATGCCACCAGATGCCCTGCCAAGCTGTTTAAAACCGCAGGCCACTGTGGTGAGTACACGTTTAGATGGAGCGCTCACAGCAAAAAACATAAGCTTGTGGAGGCTTCATTGTGTTTGCTGTAAGAAAGAACAGCTAATGTGTGAAAAAGGCTCAATTCAGTTCAGTTCAGCAGAAATCAGCTGACAGCATTTAAAATTTCAGTTTGAAGCTGAGCCCTGTAGGCACTGTCAGTAAGCACTGAACGCAGCTGAATCATCAGTTAAAGTGCAAAAGATGAAAGCAGTCGAACCGTCATGTGAAAAATTAAAATGAAAGTTGAAATTTCAGTTGAAGGGTAAACAGTGAAAGTAGCTAATATTTCATTTGAAGTAGTCATGAAGTGTGTGTGGTGTTTGCCAGTTTAAAATGTCAAGTAAAACAGCAAAATTTGACTGACTGGTCCTTTAAATCGAATCTTCTCTCTTCTGCTCTCAGGTGAGTGCAACTGTGGTGAGTACAGGTGCAGCAGGGGGCGTGGTCATCTCTCCCTCTCCATCCCCGTCCTGCCTGTCTGCAGCCAGCAGCATCGACAACCTGACCACGCCCCTCAGTGATATCACAGTGGGCGGGGCCACTGGACCAGCAGATGGAGCCTCTGGGTCTGACAGGAAGGAGGGAGAAAGTACGTACAAACACACAAGTTGTATCTAAAATGCTAAAAGCCGGTTCCTCTGCCCGCAAAAGTGTCACAGATGTTGTAAATGTAAACATGTGTAACAGCTGGAATTCTGCTGACATCACTGTTTCTCTGCAGCTTTGCTCGACATGACCATCAATCAATTTTTGAAGAGTCTAGGGCTGGAACACCTCCGAGACATCTTCCAGCGAGAACAGGTACTCCAACACATATTTTTATGTCTGGAGGAAGATGAAAGTGAAAGAAAACAGCAAAATATGTGAAGAACTGCAGAGTGAAAGTTGAAAAGACAAAAAAAAAAAGAGGAAGGGCTTTGGATTGCAAGTCAAATATATTTAGGTCATATTTTGTAAATATCCTAC
>JAPZDY010000011.1:3264701-3314773 GCA_029783645.1 Ctenochaetus hawaiiensis
TTTTGTAAATATCCTACTTTGCAGTCAGCGTTTTAAGCTTGTTGTTTATTTACATACTAGTTCAGCCCCATTTTAAACTAATTTTCAATTTTTTTTTTCTTGGTCTTTGTTACATATTGGTCAGTTATTAGCCGCTCTAGCAGCAGAACTCTAGGGATGATCATGTTTTCTTGTTTGTTTACCGCTTTGGTTCAGAAGGAGGCTTATCAACAACAGATGGGATGTCATAAAATTGGTTCCCAGGTCCATGTTCCCTTTAGGATAAACTAAAATGACTTTTGTGATACCCCAACCTTTTATCTAAACGCATTAAAACTTTAATTTGTCCAACACTTTTATGGCTTATTATGGTAAGTTTTATGATGAAATACAGACTCTTAATGAAACCTAATGAAAATTCCCTTCATTCTCAACCATAAATTGTGTATAGTGTTTATCAACAAATACTAAAAAAAGCTAAGCTGAGGTTGTGATAATGTTTAACATCCTTTATGCCTTATGCATGTTAGCTTTATAGCGTGTTGACGTTAGCATTTAGCTGCTGTATCTAAGTTCAGTCTCACAGACACTGATGTAGCTTTAAACTCTTGATCTTTTTAAATGTTAATGTATAAAAAAATAACAATATTAAGAGACAGACGGAGGACAGAGATAGACAGAATGAGAGGCTTGAGGAGAAAGATGGAGAAAACAGAAGGACGAAGGGAGACAATGAGACAGATGTGGTGACTGAAAGAGGAGAAAACAGAAGGAGAGAAAGACAGAAATAGAGGTTGAGATTGAAAAGTGACAGCGAACAAAAAGCTGAGCATAGAAGGCAGTGTGGGAGCTATATGGAGCATTTGTGTGTGTGTGTGTGAATGTGTGTGTGATACATTTATTCTTAGTCTCCCTAAAGAAAAACAAGCTGTCATTAATATTCAGATGAAGAGCGAGACGGAGGTCAGCTGGGTGTTAATGGAGTCCATTTTTATTTTAGAACAACACGAACAAGGACTCAGAGTTACAACAAAGAAATACACAGTGGCACAATTGATTTTATGTCAGTTCATTCAATAAAGTGACAATTATGAAACCAAACCTTTACTCATTAAATAGAAATTACAATATTGTGTTCAGAGGAAAAAGGAACACAACCTGTTTTAGCTGTGAATCTTCCTGTTACTTTCATAAAGCTTCATTATTGACTTGCTTGTTGTTGTAGAAAAGGATTAGTGAAAAAAACCTTGTTAACAGAAGATCTGATCAAACAGCTATGAAAAAGTATTTAATTGGATTTTCCAGGTGGCCAATTGTTCCAACACTGATATTGAAATTGTCAGATTTTTACATTTGGATTTTTACGATTAATTTAAAACAACATTAAATTGGTTGCAACCTTTGACCGTTTCTCTCTTTCAGAGCGATCATACAGGCTTTTGTAGACTTCTCTGTGTGGTGAAAACTTTTGATTCCAGACAGGTTTCAAATATGAGTTTTACTTCTTTCTGCCTGGTGCCCGTCCCATTAAAATCCCAGCAGAGAAATGAGACTATGATGATTTACACCTCTGGCAGTGTTCGGGGGGAAAAATTAGTGTAACAGAGCTGAGTTATCTTTCCAATATGAATCCCGTCTCTGCTCTCCCTGAACAAACTCGCTAACTTCACCATCATCAATCTGCATATGAATGGCTTGATTACTGACATTCACTCACTGACCTTTTCATCAAGCCGCTTCCGTCTTTCTCTCATGAATATTTGACAGACCTATTGTCTCTGAAACACGTCTTTGATCACAAAACCTGGTATTAATTGCTTACAATTTTTCATAATTTGTCGTCATCTGACCTTCTGATGTCACCTTCGAACTGTAATGTAATTGTTAAAGTTTATGCAAAGTTCTCCACTTAAATTCAGTGCAACATTTGAGTTAGTTGACACATAAATTATAAGACCTCTGGCTGGAAAACTAATTGCACATTATAAGTGTAAAATCTTAATTTCTTATAATTTATTTGCAATACGCACAGCTTGAGCAAGACTACATTTTTTTATCTACTCTGAGCAGATTTCGCTGGATGTGCTGGCAGACATGGGTCACGAGGAGCTGAAGGAGATAGGAATCAACGCTTATGGTCACAGACACAAACTCATCAAGGGCATCGAGAGGCTGCTGGGAGGCCAGCAAGGTCAGGAAACACACACGCTCGTGGGAACACATGTCAGCGTACATAACTGTTGCATATGCATATTTTTTCTATGTAATGGCAAAGAACATCAAGTGTCTCCTACAGTAGAATCATCATCATATTATTTCTAATCTTATATAACACCATGGCTTCAAACTGTACTACTTTACTGGACAAAATAAGAAAACCAACAGCTCTTTGTTCTTCACATATTCACCACAGTGACTGGGATCATAGCTCTTGAGATGGGCAGTAAAATTTGAGGTTTTTTAAAAAATGAAATATTGCATCGCTTCACATGACCTACATTGAGCCATCATTGCAAATAGCTACTTGTTTCAGACACTTTGAAAAGCCTTCCCACCACAGACATATTTTTTTTACTGCAAATAATTAAATCACCAGATACAAGCAAAAACTTTTGTGAGTAAATGTTCCGAGTTACATCCCTTGATCATCATCATTACCTGAGTTAGTGCCACTTCTTTCTGTTCCACAAAATAAAGTTTAGTCCCTGGGAAGAAGCTTTAGGTTTCAGGCCCGTGGTGAAATAGAAAATGTACACTAGCTTTTCATATTTCAGTCTGAGAACATGGAGCCTTTGGCTGAATCTCTCTAATGTTTTCTCTAGCTAGACATATTGATAAGCACAGTTCAGCTCCCAACCTAAGGCAAGCAGCAGCGGTGAGCAGAGAACAAGAACTGTTAATAACACAGAGTTTTTAAGAGGAAGAAAAAAGGAGTAAATGTGCTTCCAGACACTTTCCAGAGCTTTTCTTTAGTTTTTTATGTAGCAAAACAATGTTAAACAAAATATTAATCAAATAAGACATACAAGACATTTCTAAAGAAGGAATTTAAAACATAATAAGGTTTAAAGCCTTATTAGTTGTTTTTCTGAAGTATTAACATAGTCTGCAACAAATCCATCAAGCAGACGCACAGGTGGTTTTATGAAATGAATACATGACCTGCAGGCCAGATACCTGAAAGGTCAGTGTCACCATTCATTCTGTGTTTAATTCATCCTGTGCCTGATCCATTATCAAAATGTGTGTCTGTGTGTCTGTGTGTGTGTGTGTGTGTGTGTGTGTGTGTGTGTGTGTAGGAGGAAACCCATACCTGACCTTCCACTGCTCCAGCCAGGGCACCATGCTGATCGACCTGGCACCGGACGACAAGGAGTTCCAGTCTGTGGAGGAGGAAGTATGCCAACACATTCAACTTCACTTACACACAAACACTGACACCACACACACTTGGGTTCATTCTGGCTATTTCTTACATCACTGCACTGCATAAATCTAATAACAGCTCAGTCAAATTATTAAATGATTTCTCTAGGTGGGTTTTGAATATCCAATTTTTAGTTTGTCTTTCATTAGTTATTGCAACCTTTTGACAAAGATGCAGCCCTCAGTACAAGAGACCCCACATCAGTGTAACTGCTCCACTGACTGTATTTCTCTTGTAAATGAAAGCAGTAATTCAAAGAGACAGCAGATATCAGTCTGAATGGGTTTATAATTAATGAGGATCTGTCAAACGTTAACAGAAATTTAACAGGTGATTTAAACTGTAATTTTTACTCAAGAACTTGAAAAACGACTGATGTAAAGTCTCTCCAGACTGTTTCTGAGTTGGAACTGTTAATGGATGTGGACACTCAGTGTCCTTTGCACTTCTTTTTCTTATTATGGAAACACTCCCAATGCTGTGAGAATCACACCTTATGTTATTCACACTCACAAATGGAAACCGCATTTCATTAGCATTTTTTATCCCACACAACTCCAGTTTTAATTCTCCAAAGATTTGCATATGTGGATAATTTGGATTGTTTTCTGTCTTTTTATTTCCTCCTCAGCTGCAAAGCACCATCAGGGAGCACCGCGATGGAGGCAACGCAGGTGGAGTCTTCAGCCGGTATAACATCATTAAGGTGTGTACTCAACATACATACACACACACACACACACAGAGCAGTTTCTCTTAATGATCCCCAAACAAAAACTTAAAAATTAATGATTTTTTAACTCTAAATTTTGTGGCTTGTTTGACTTTTGCAATTAGGATTTGATTCGTATTTCACAGCACAAGTGACACGCTTTTCTCTTTTATTTCACTCTTCATCGCTCCTTCTGCTTCTCCCTGTGACTCTACAGATTCAGAAGGTGGTGAACAAGAAGCTACGGGAGAGATACGCTCACAGGCAAAAGGAAATTGCAGACGAGAATCACAACCATCACAATGAGCGAATGCTCTTTCATGGTAATTTATTTAATTGAAATAGCGCAGCAAGCTGGGTTTCCTCATGTATTTTGTATTATCATGTATTCCAACAATTTTTTTTGCCTTGCTTCCACTATTTGACTTCTTCAAGATTTTGTTTCTTGTTTCTTGTTTTTTTTCCTCTTGGTCAGCATTGGAACTTTGCTTATTGTCAAAAGTTTTTTAACTGCTGTGAAATATGGGAAATATGGTAAAACAACCAGGCGCCAGTACAGAGGGATACGGTTATGATGTCACTTCAGGGCAAGGCTTTGATGCACTAGCCTCTGAAATGATCTCTGATTTGTTATTGTTTTAAACAGTTCCTTTGGAAAACTGAGTTGTATTCCTGTGGTTTACTTTCCTTCATCTAAAACAAATAGGAATGGTTTTATCCATGAATATAAAAGTCAAAATGTAATCCCATAAAGATTGTTGACCTATTGAAATATGCTGTATTAGAATGAAAGCTATGAGTAAATTCAGAGAAGTTTGGCTTCTCAGCTTTTACACAAAATCATTAATGATTTCTTATCTTCAACATTTAACAGAGAAATGCTAGTTGGAGAACCTTTATACTAAACAAACAAATTTTACTTGAAGTGGAGCGCTAAAGAAATTTAGGGAGGCTCAGTCCAGTAAAACAGCAGTAGATACTTGTGTATCTCTTGCCAGACAGTCACAGGGTGAACAGGCTGTACATGGGGTGGGCTGTGTCACAGGCATCTCTCCATACAGATATCAGTGATGCTGATGCTTGGTCAAAGGGAACCAATGAAGAACTGAGCTGTTGTGATCACCTGCTGTGGAGCTTTCCTGTACTTGGCCATGCACATCCTATGCCAGTTCATTATTTTCAGTCTGAATGCTTTTCTGTTGCTCCAATGTGAGAGTTTCCAAGAACTTGGCACAGGCTCTTTCTTTCTTACACTTCCTGGAGTCTTAAAGCCTTTCAAAGCTTTCTTTACTAAGGTGATAATGTGATGACTATTTCAAGTTCTCTGTATTGCTGATTACACCTGAGCTCCACTGATTTACATTTCTGACTACTTGAGTCCTTGAATCTATGATTAGCCATACTGTAAAATGGACTTCAACAATCTCCCTAAATGTGTTTTATCCCATGTTGATCACAGGACTTACTATAATTTAGTGACAGTTTTCCTCTTGATTGATATATAAATTTGATTAAATCAGTAACTTTGTCTAAGTGGACAGAAATAAAAAGCAGCTCAGTTTCCCAAATCAAGCTTCATATACTTGCATGCTCTGAGATGAACTCTGCTTTTTACTGCCATGTTTTTATGCTTGCTGCAGGACCCTTAGTTTAAACGAGTCTCATTAATCTCCCAGTCAGGAAACAACCTCGAAAACTGCAGCTGAGTTAGGTTTCTCTAAGCACTTTAAAGAGGAAAATCCCAGGAAGTCTTGTGGCTTCTGTGACGCCTGGAACAGTGCGGCTGGCACCAACAAACACACTTTGTTCAAAGTTTCTTAGATCATGGATTTCCCAGGATAACACTTAGTGAAAAAACTGTTTCTGGATCTCTAGCTTTTCTGCATTCTTCGCACTTTTGTGCTTTATTTGTTTGTGCTATGCTGTCTGGAGAAGAGAGAGAGCTGCTTATAACAGAGGAGGTGCACTAATTGCAGCGGTCTGTAAATGTATGCTTCACATCAGAAACTTTTTTTTTGATAACTCTTTCAATTATTTCTGTTAGTTTTTTGCATTTGGGAATTATTCTGGTGTAACTTCAAATAAAAAAAAGAATGTAATACTTCCAGTTTTGAAGCTAAAACAAACAAAGATGTGTTTGGAAGTTTTCCAGGTTCCCACAAATGAAATGTTTCCATACAGGAACAGGATGTGTCCCATTAGTGAAGTTCTGCAGGCAGCAGCTTTTGTGTGTTTATGCTGTGTGATGTCTCCTCTCTCATATTTGTAAATACTTCTCCTTTCAGGTTCTCCCTTCATCAACGCCATCATCCATAAGGGCTTTGACGAGCGACATGCCTACATTGGCGGCATGTTCGGAGCCGGGATCTATTTTGCAGAAAACTCCTCCAAAAGCAACCAGTATGTGTACGGGATTGGTGGAGGCACAGGATGTCCCACCCACAAAGACCGCTCCTGCTACGTGTGCCACAGGTGGGACAACTCAACAGAACAACTGTTTTCTTAACCAGCAGCTCGCCTTGTTTTTGTGCAGATGGAAACTACAACTAGTCAGTGATGTCATGTGTCATGTGTCATTTCCATTTTAAGTACTAATTCTTACAAGGTTTTATTCTCAAAACTTAAGAATGAATCTCTGAGCTCTCCTCTCACCACTTAGAGACCCTGGATGGTAGAATCTAGTGTGACTCCAGGGGTTTTATTTATTCTAAAGCCACAATTTGTTCCAGACTCATCAGCCGCTGTCTGTTGGCGTCTGTCCCTCCGCTCGTCCATCCCACACAACACTCAAAGCCTCCTGATATAGAATATAGCCCATGCAATCAAATGTTGATTTAGAATTGGTATACCAATATTATGAACAGGCTTCAAAGCTTTGAATAGTTCAGCACAGCCTTATTTCACAGTGTTTTTCGAAAGCTGCCATTTCAATTACATCTATCTGCGCTCTTATCCTTCCCTAGATGTGCAAAACAGCACACTGATGTCTTTAATATTGAACGCAAAAAAATAATACATGTGGAAAACTGTATTAATACCTTTATATAAACAAAACTCACTTTTGTTATTGCAAGAAGCAATGTAGAGCAAAATAAAACTTTGTGTGACATATTTTACTCTGGGTAAATGTCCATTTATGTGATCTTATCTTTGACAGTGTCATTCTGTGTGTTTGCATTTCAGACAGATGCTGTTCTGCAGAGTGACGCTGGGTAAGTCTTTCCTTCAGTTTAGCGCGATGAAAATGGCCCATGCCCCCCCTGGACACCACTCTGTCATAGGACGACCCAGCGTCAACGGGCTGGCGTATGCAGAATATGTCATCTACAGAGGGGAGCAGGTCAGTACACACAAATGCACGCACACACACACGCTTTTTTATGACCTTGATTGCCTATTCTTGTGTGTAAAACACCTTTTTGTTTTCTTTTAAATAAAAAATAGTGCTACTTTAAAATATAAAATCCCTGTTTTTTTTTTTTAATTGCTGTATCATGTCATCAGAAAATTCTAAGAAAATAGTTCAAAAAATAAAGCCTTCAAATAGCTGAACACCTGTCTAAAATCTAAAGATGTTTACACAGAAATAAAAGCAGCAGATCTTCACTTTTAACATAAAAGGCTCAGTTATCATCACTGAAATGAGCCCAACGTGTAGTTTTACTTTGATGTGTTCTCTTTTTCCACAGGCTTATCCAGAATACTTGATCACCTACCAGATTGTGAAGCCAGAGACTTCGGCCACGCCTGCTGCCACCTCCGAGCAGAAGTCCTAAAAAGCAATCACAGCTGGCTCTGAAGAAGGACCAGAGCTTCTCTTTAAGAGGGCTAAAACTGAACAGTTTCAAACCTGGGACCATAAATTAAGGTCCCCTGAGCTGAATTTAAAGTGGCTAAGCTGAAGACGATGAGACGTGGACAAGTCTAAACAGAGGAGAAGAGGATGAGGAGGCAGTGTCTATGAGATTATGGGGACGATACTACACAGTGCAAAGCAGCAGACAGCAAAAATCCATCACATTCTTTAATTAATTGAGTTTAATTTAGCAGGAGGAAAAGAAAACAGTATGTCAACAGTTTTTAAAGCATATCAGTAAGCTAATTTTCAAATCTGCAGGTCTCTGGCTTCATAAAAACAATTAAGGAAAGACTTGGAACGGGAAAAAAACAAACATCTGTGAATTTTTGCACCTTTGTGCTGCTTGTGTATTCCACCCCCAGTTTTGAATGTGTTGTTTTGATATTGTGTCCTCTTTCGACTTCGTGCATCATCCACAGCAACAGAACAACCCCCCCGAGGCCACTTCCAGAAACAGCAATTGTTGTACTGAGGGAACAGAAATCCAGTGCATTTTATGCTCCAGCTTGTCACATTTTCACCAATGAGGCTCATGTACACAAAACACAGTTCGCTGTGTTCTCTCGCATCTTCCCCGCTGCAAGCAAAGAAGAAATGATGAAACAAGTGTAAGAGCGGTGAAGAAGTAAAACAGATTACAGCAGACAAACACCCAGAAGTCAATAAGTAAAAAGAGAACATGCGGCAGAGAACAATCCACTGCTGCGACCTGTGCAACATGTCCACTACACCTGCCAGTTAGACCAAACCAGTGAACCAGTAAACACCAGAGGACAGCTGCAGAATTCATACACATGCAGTGAAGAAAAACATGGCCATCAATTATAGTGATGGGTTTTTTTGTCAGTTTCCCTTTGTCAGTACATGGTAACAAGCAAGCAGCAACCACTTAAGCATAGTGTGATAGCCTGAGACACCTGTCAGTCAAGCCCACATGTCCCATAAATGATGTTCTTTGAGCCTTAATTTTAAAAGAATACTTTAAATTTACCAACAAATCCAGTCAAGATGAATATATATATATATATATATATATATATATATATATATATATATATACACACACATATATATATATAAATATATAATGACTTGAAGTTGATTTAACCGCATCTGTTGGCCACATTCAAACACAGTCATTAGAGTAAGAATTAGGAACTGTAACTGGCACTAAAATGTTACATACAGCACCTTTAAGTGCAGTTAGAAAATTACCTTGTGTTACTAGAGATTATGGAGTCTGTCTCTAGTGGCCATTCGAGGGACTACATCTTGTACAAATTCTCCTTTGGCTCCAGCAGCCAGTCACACGAGGTGGTTGCTGCTTGTTGTAGACTAGCTCAGATTTAAACAGTCTGATAAAAGTCTTTATCAGAACCAGGAGGACCACAAGAGACCAGACTGTGACACTGTTCCATGTTCGTGCACAAACACACACACACGTACACTTAAAGCTGCAACTGGCAAAATAAAACACTACGAGAAACAGTCCAACCTCTCTTTAGGTGATGACACTAAGCTGCACAAAGCAAGCTCCGTGTACCCAGAATTAGAGTTAAAAGGTAAAAAAGTGACTTTTACAGCAGTCTCTGGACACAAGTAATTATTAAGGGACTCAATTTGACTTTTCAGTTTTGTTTGGAAGCCCCATATTGTGATTCATTTTGATCTTGTCAATTGCAGCTCAACATTCTCATCTTTCTGCTGCTACACGTGTCACTCATGTACACTTACAGAAGGAGCATTTTGTTGTTTTGAGTTTTAAAGGCTCTCAGAGGGACCCACATTTTCCTGTGTTGTTGTTTACGTGAACCTGCTGCCTTTTAGCCCCTTTCCTCTTCCTCTTTCCTTTATCCGTCAACGCCCTCCAGTGGTGCAAAAGAAGAATTGCAGGCCTGCAGTATTCAGCTGTAGACTTCAAATGTTTTTCAGGAAGGCATTTATGTAGGGATTTTTTTTTCAAACCCATGCTATTTATTTGTAAGACCTATTCTGTTTTTTGTTTTTTTTTTCTTGCATGTTTCTTTAATTTCAGTCGTGGGTCATCTTTATACTCATAGCTTACTCCTCAAACATTTCAAGTGTTACGAATGTGAAGAGTAAGACTTAACAAGCAACTTAACAAGCCATTCAGCAAGCTGGTCACAAGCTTAAAAAAGATATTAATATAACCAGACATCTGCAGGTTGACGGAGGGAGAGGATGGTGAAGGGGATGATGGATATGTTGTACATAAAAGTGAGCTGTCACATATTTGTCTTTATGAAACATTTACGGTCATACTGACATCATAACAGCTTGGCAAACTCCACACACTACACACAGGGAGCTTGACCAGCTTTTGTTTACTACACTGACCATGTTTTACTCTTTTTAGTTAAGTTATTATTGTAATTTCTAGTTAATGACACTGTACATCACACAGGACCACACGTGTTTAGTTTCATTTATGAAGATCATGTCAGGTCAAGTCAAGCAGTGTGTGAAATAGGATTGAAATGGCCTTAAACGTTTTGTCAATTAATGAATTGCCTTGAAATCACCTAAAAAATTAACTGAATAAGGTTTACTTAAATCAGAAAGCAGCAAAAAAAAGAGGTAGCCGATACATGTCTGTTTAAAAATCAAAAGTCAAATTTGACTAAAACATTCTGATAACTACATTAACTTTCTGTACATCCTGACTTTGTTTGCATTACAGTGCCTGTGAGTCAAACTTTGATTCCAGCTCATTTGTATTCTCAAGGATGAGGATGACGTTTGTCTGAGTCAAAGGCAAACAAGCATTTAATCTGAGTGAAATAGGAACTGAGCCTAAAATATTTATGTTTTCAAAAGGACTTACAGCTGAAAATAAAAAACTCAACTTTTCTGTCAGACTGTTTCTAATCTGTGGCGTTTCACGTCAGCATTTTTTTCTCTCACTTTTTGCCACCCACATATTTGATAGTCACAGCTCATCTCAGTGACAGTGAATGATAACAAGAACTACTGGAGTCGCAGCACCATTCAGCAAATTACAAAGTGATTCAGTGCAGGGAAAATGAAGAGGATATGGATTAAAAGTAACCAATTAAATAAGTAGACAGGAACAACAACTGATGACTGAAGTAAAAATGAGAAAAACTAATAAGCTTGACAACAAATTAAAGTGGCAAAAAAGTTTTCAAAGGGAAACTAAAGCAGTTGCATCACTGGGACACAGCTAACAGCATATGGCCTTATGTATTTATTTGTTTTTAAGACATGACTGAACTTATGACAGTGATTTTAGCTGACTTTTGAAATGTTGTTCTTACACATATGATGTCCATCAAGTTATTTTCTCATAAAGGCAATTATTTAAGATCTGGCATTCTCAACACATAAAGCTCTGATTGCATCTTCAAAACGGGTGAATGGGAACAAAGCAAATATAAATTCGTTTTTTCTTGTTTGTTTGTTTTTTTTTAGTATCTTCTGTGTGTCTGATCCGATTCAGCAATTTGCAAAGGTGTCAGATCAAGTGGAAGAATCACTGTCGGCTCTCTTTGCATATTCAGGTGGAGTTTATGGTGTTGACCTCATTAAGGTCAGCAGCACTGAATGATTTATTAGCAGAGAGTCGTGGGCTTTGTTCTAAATGACACTGTAAATAAACTAACTCCACATGGACCTTTTAACGGGCCGCTCATGGATGACTTTGAGTTTATTTTCTTGCTTTCTGTCTTTGAAAGACTTTTCAAAGACTTTTTTTTATGAGGTAACTATTTGAATTGTGTTTTAGCTGGTCTGTCTCCTCTTACCTGTCTCAAAGGCCAGTCAGCCATGTTGTTGTAAATAGGTTGGATGTGTGTATGTGTGCTTGTGTGTGTGTGTGTCTGCACCCACGCATGCATGCACGCGTGTGTGTTCTAATCAATCCACACCTGACCTTTTGACCTGCCTTTTACTGAAAGCCACAGGTTTGATGAACACATTTCCTCATCAGTGATGTTTGACCTCCTGTTGTACAGCCGCTTGTACAGAACTGCGGACCAGCTAACGTGAAACAGAGAAACTCCTCACTTGTACAGAAGAAAATCCTTAATAAAAGAACTTAACAAACTATCTTTTTGTGTCATTATCTTAGTCATAGCCCAGTTTATTTGTACCATGTAGTTACTTTACAGAACACATGACTTATTCAATCTTGCCTCTCCATTGTTTATTTAGTTTTTTTTGATTTGTTAGTTTTCTTCCATTGAAGCATGTGAGTCAGTGCTGTCGATCGTCTAAGCAATGTTTGAGTTTAATGGCTATTTTTATACAAATCATTTGTATGTGCTTTCAATGCAAAATAATCCCCCAGTATTAAGCTTTACAGTTTTGCAATTCAAATTAAGTCATCCAAAATGACCACAAAGTGGAATCAATGCCCCTCTACAACAGTTTCGAAATAGAGAAAAAAAATGTTTGAACCATAATAAATGGAGGAATGATTGCATTTTTTGTTGTAAACACTGCATTTGTTTTAGAGAGATGCATCTACTAAATTGATTAAAATTAACATTTTCAGTTACTTTTAATGATATCTTTTTGTTTTAACCATTTTCTGCACTGTTTTATTGTCAAATTACAACCTCTTTTGATAAATGTACTATGCAGAAAAAAAATAAAGACCAACAGTATATATAATTCACAAAAGGGGAGTTCAAACTGATAAAGCGGGTTTTATTTTATCATAAAAAGATTGATGAAAATGAAATTTTTTTCAGAGACACTTAAATCTCGTAAACTCTAATTTACTCTGTTTCCTTTGTGGTTTTATTGATTGTCTGTGTTTTCTTAGAGATGAATGGCAATGAGGGTAAAATCATTCAGCAGCTCACCCAATCCAAAAAAAGAAAGGAATACCACAATTCATCAACCGAAACCCTCCTCTGGATGGTATTTCAAGATGGTGAGGGGAAGCAAAATCATCAATAACCTCTCAGATAAAAAGACCCAATCAGTCTATTGGTAATCTATTTAACCACTGGAGGTTTTAGTATTTTGAAACCAAACTGAGGACAACTGTTTCTTTTGGAAGGGCCAGTAGTTTCGGCTAAAACAAACACTTGTTTAAGCAGAGATGTGGTAAAAAAGAGAGAAAAAAAGGCAGAGTCTGACAGTATATTAACACAAAAGGCATACAGCTGGGCGCTGTCACTTTACCAAACAAAACAGCAGAGTTGGATTTGCTGTCAGTAACACTGTTTTGTGTTGTAAGTCTGTGAAACCTCAGTCTGCCAATACTAACAAAATATTACATAATCAACTAGACATTTCATTTTGCATTATGTGTGTGCATAAGGAATGACAAAAAACAAGAACTTTATTCTCATGTCTGAAACTAAATGCACTGTTGAAAAACTTAAACACTGGGCGGGATATGAGCTATCATTTTGTTCGAAAAGCACATATCAGGAAGATACTGTCAGGCTCCTAGACATGAAAATATGTCATCCTGATGGTGTCGTTGAAGCTAAAATATGTTTATTACACATACAACTTAAAGATTTGTCAGTTCTTGTTATTGTAGGTAGGCTTCTAGTTCTTACAATATACTTCCAACTGTAGGCTGCAGATTTTACAAAACACTATTGTAGGAAGCACTTCTAACAGAATAATTACAAGCACCAATTCTTACAAAATACTCATTATTGTAGGCAGGCCTACTGGTTCTTTATTATTGTAGACAACACTTAAAAAAATATTCTCTATTGTAGGTAGCAACTCCAGTTATTACAGAATAATTATATGCACTAATTCTTACAAAATACTTGTTATTGAAGAAACCAGTTTTTATGAAATGCTTACTATTGTAGGTAATGGTTCTTACAAACTACTTCTTTTCTTGAGGGTACAAGATACTTTTACAAAATCCTTTTTAATGTAGTTAGCCGACTGGTTCTTACAAACGTAGGTTTACCTATTAATAAACGTACTGGTTACTGGATCCTATGTAAGTAACAGCACTTACAAAATTTATTATTTAGTAACTTACTTATAGTTGTAACCAACAGTTTTTATCGATTTATTATTATTGTTGTTGTTATACACACCCTTTTTTATGTTTGTTTGTTTTTTGTTTTTTTTTGCAAAATAGTTATTATGCAAAGGTAGCAGTTCTTACAAAATATTTTTTATTGTAGGTAACCCTTCTTTAAAATGTTTATTTTGATAGGTAAAGTCGCGATCACCTGTTAGAATCACTGCCCTCCTGTCAGCTCTTCATTCGTGTCTTCACGCTTCACTCCCACAATTAACTTATCATCCAATCCTGACAACTCCGAAAAATCCGGCGCGGTCTCGAATCAACCTCCAGGAAACTGCGTGTAGAAGAACGGGAGGACTTCCGGTGGAGAGCGGAGGTCTACCTGTCGGAGTTACCTGCAGTTGCCGGTCATGGCGGAGCTCAGAGTCTCCACACCTGAGTCGACTCGACTGACTGAGCGTTGGTACCGTGAGTGCATACATAATGAAAACAGCCTTTTTTAACTGACTATTGATTGTTTACGTTCCTATTGTGCACGTTGTGTTATTTATTTATTTATTTTTTTGAGTTTTGGAGATTAGCAGTAAAGTGGAGTGGAGTTTTGAGTTGTCATTCTTTTGTATGATGGATTCTTTGTTTGGTGGACTGATGGAAACAACCACGAGGGGTTTTTTTTTGCTTTTTATTTTTTGTTTTTTTGTTCACTGGTGTAAACTGAGACTCTTGGACTCCTTCAAGCACAGCTGTACACACACATAAGCTACAGACAATTCAATACGTTGGATTCAGGGTCATCTCTCTCTGTTTACGGTGTGTATTTCCTATGTTGAATGCCCCAGTGTGCTTACTCTTTGCCTTCAGTGTTTTTTTTTTTGTTTTTTTTTTGCTGATGTATCCTGTTTAATTCATTATTTGCTGTGCTGTTTTGAATGATTTGCACTAATCTCCAACAAATCTTTTGGCAGACTTGACTCCCTTTTGTTTTTAGCTCCAAAGTGTCAAATCTACTACAGTACTGGTTCTTACAAAAGTCCTAGATAATAGTATCTATAAAAAAATGTTATTAGGTACCTATTGTGACAAAATAGCCTGCTTAATCCCAGAGCTGATTGACTGTATCATGAATCCAAACATTATGGGATTCCTGATTGAGTCTCGGTTACAGTTGGTTTGGGTGTCCCTTTAATTTCTCTACATATGTTTGTCAGATCAAGAATATAGCGCACTTAACAAATTTAAAATGACTTGTTCTGAATGTATTTTAGCAGCTTTAATTCCCAAAGATAAAAAAGTCATCAGTGTTTTGATTAAAAAGTCAAAACGAGAGAAAGCTCTTTGTTTGGTTTCTTAGGTCTGTGGTTTTGATAATGTCATGGTTACCTTTGCAATCAATATTGTATTTTTTAAAAAATCATTAGGCTTGATAGTTTCATTGCTATGGTACTGTATTTTGCAGGCTCCCTGGGTCAGAGGATCCTTTACTTTCTAGGTATCAGTAAATATACATTGTTTGTTGTTCTTGCACCTTGCAGTTTAGACACTGGCAATATGGTCTCACTTGCTGGGAATTTTAGTTGTCATTTGCAACTTTAAAACATGAAATTTGTATGCAAGTATTGTTATGTTTGAGTTTCTTTGTCCTCTGTCCTCCTGTACAAGAAAACACACTAGTCCACTTCTGGGAATCATTTTGTTGTGTTTATGCTGGTTTAGCCTTATTATTTTACATGTCTGTCCTGTGTGTCACTGTATGGTGAAGAGGCCCTGCGACAATTTATGTCCTGTTGCTGAGGCACAAGTGTGAAGAATTTTCAGTTTTGTCTGATGCAGAAAAACGTGGGACATTATCTGAGAGAGGCTCAATGAGGAAAGTTATATGTTCTCGCCACTAGATGGTGCTGCAGGCTAACATTCCTTTTCCATAACAGCATTGTTTAACACTCAAAGGGGTTCCTGTTTTTTAGATAACATAAAATGCACATTCTGTCTATTAATTTCCTATACATTGCATGTAAAAAATCTGAAAAATTATTTTTGATATATAAAGTTTGGACAGAGAAATGTGTGCATATGGTTGTATAGAATAAGGCAAGAACACCAACAGTAGTGCTTTGACTTAATTTAGAATTTTTAATATCTTGCTTCAGTTGCTAATTGAATTGCATGCGCAGGCAGAAACACTTTATCTATTTATCTGTATTACCTGTATGTGGTCCTGCCCCAAACCAATAAAGAAATGTAATATTATGTGCCATGCAAAGTCAATCCATTATCTCACTATAATATTGGACTGCATTTCATTCTGCAGGCCTTCCTGTTATTTTAATCACCCCTGACTGCATTTGACATCCTACCCTTTGTCCTTAAGGTCCTTAAGCTCTGGCCTCCTTGGCCTCCTAATGTTGAACAACTTTACTTACAATGGATTTGTAGTAGAATTACCCATAAGAGGTGGAACTTACTGGATTTGAAACTATTATGTCACAGGTCTGTGATTGGATGAGACATTCAGTGATGTCTTTATTTCTTAAAGCCCCATTCATTAGTTCTGCATCATCTTCTGTACTAATCTGCTTCTTTACGTACTGATTCCTTAATAAACACAGCCATATGATTAACTGTCCTAATTTGCATAAAATAGCCAGCTATCACATTGTATGTATTCATATAATGTATCACACAAAGACGCACATGCAACTTAATTAAGAACATTGTTTATTCAACAGTGGATCTTCAGTAATAAATAAATGCACAGATCATTCATTCCACAATAAAATTGAGGGAAAGTTGTATTTTTATATATATAAATGTCCAAGTGGAGGATTGATATTGCCATGATGGGTAAACAGCATTGACCAGACAGAGAGACAGTCTAGACAGATGGACAAACAAAGAGAGGCAGACCGGCTGACAGACAGACAGGTTCCACACAGATGTGTACAAAGTATTGCGTTTTTCACTGATTGGCTCTCTATTCTTCCCCTCTCCCTTCCTGTCTCTCTCTCTCTCTCTCCTTCTACGTGGACAAAATGTCTTTATGCAAAGTCTAGTCAGTCTACCATCAGCATGACGTACAAATCAATCGTAAATTATAAATACAGTATTGCATCACTTCAAAGTGCTACAGAGATAGGTGCCGACAATCTTCAAAAACAGAGAAAGGTTTGTTTTCTTTGAAACCATGTGTGTGTCTGTGTGTGTGTGTGTGTGTTTTGTGCATACATCAGGACAGGGGTATAAAAAGCAAACATGGTTGGACTTTGTGCCTTTGGACGTCTAGCACAGAGTGTAGAGCTTAGCCTAGTCAAAAGCAGAAGCAATACAAACATCGTCTTCAGCTGTTGTGTTATGAAGATTTGACTCAAGCACAGTATTGCATGACTTCAAAGTGCTACGGAGAGAACTGTGGACAACTCCTAAAAAACAACTGGACTGAGATATATACTGAATGAACTGAATTATGGGGAATAATTCCTGGTATTGGATCATGGCCTTTAAGCATAAAGCTCTCTCCTCTTTGTCTTCATCACTCCTTTTTCAGAATGAATTTAAAAAGTTAAAACAAGATGTGATTGTGTTTTATTTCAACCTGGATTCCCTTCACAAGGAACAACACAGATTGTCCCTGATGTTTGGTAAGCAGAGTGTAAAACAGCTGTGTTTCAGGACGTTTGATGAAAATATTGCCCATAAATTTGTTTGAATTCAAGATGTTGAAGATGCTGAATTTGTAGAATCACCGTTTCAGTTTAAATGTAGATTTTTTGTGATTTAGTCAAGGTTTCGTTAGCCTGAAAAGTGTTTCCAAATTAGCCGTGGTGCTTGAACTGGTTCTGTTCAGCATTCTTGGGAAGTTGGTGCTGTTAAGTGAACCGCTTTTTCCCATTTTTGTGGGGAACCATTGTAATGAAGGACGTTATCAACAGAGAGTGTTGCAAATTGCACAATGACCTGTAGAATTTGACACTACAGTTCCCAAAGAAAACTTGCTATGTTGTGGCTTCAGTTGGAA
The DNA here is from genome assembly GCA_029783645.1 of Ctenochaetus hawaiiensis. Taxonomy (NCBI): domain Eukaryota; kingdom Metazoa; phylum Chordata; class Actinopteri; order Acanthuriformes; family Acanthuridae; genus Ctenochaetus; species Ctenochaetus hawaiiensis. The sequence continues at coordinate 3,282,689 of JAPZDY010000011.1, forward strand.
ACCAATTTTTCAGGCTCCAAACCAACTTTTTGCTCCGAATAGTTCAAATCAGGTGTGCGAACTGGAACAGAACTGGTTCCATATTGGTGGAAAAGTTAGTCTGATTCTAATACAGACTTTAGTCTTTACTCAAATACAGCTTGTCATGTGTCGGTGTGTGTTTGTGCCCATCTGTAAGTGCGTGTGAGTGGTGATGAAGAGAGACACCTTTGCTCTTGATATTGTGGAATAAGAATCTGTTCTGCACTGCTGAAATGCTGAATATTTTTATTTAAAGTCTGACTGACATTCAGCAATCTGCTTTCTTGCAGCTATGAAAAAAATAACGTTCCACTGGCAAATCCAGGAACACCTAAATCCATGGGATACCTTTATGAACAAGGCACAAACATCTAAAAGACCATTTGCTGGTGATGCACATTTTAGCCCACTGACTAAAAAAGTGAAATAAATAAAACATTTTCAAAGGCATCCAGTTGGACCCAATGTTTTTCTTTAAGTACGCTTTGAAAATAAACTTTCAGAAATGAATTGAACTCTTCTGTCTTCAAAGTCATTTTGGAAAATGATTGACAATGAAGAATAGATTTTTGTTAGAATGGATTAAAACATACAAAACCACCAGCATGGTCCTTTAAGCGGCTGCCTTCCAGAGCCACTGTGCTCCAAAGTTTACCCTCCAATCCAAAACATGCAGAAGGGGTTTCCTACAGTGTGTATCAGGGGCCTGCAGCGGGGCTTCCCAGTCCTTATTTTGAGGGCCCAGGCCTTTATTTGGCATCTTATTTATTTAGCCTCTCTTCAGTGAGGAGATGAGGAGCAGAGGAGAGGGGGCGGATGGAGCGGTGATGAGAGGCAGAGATGAGAGGAGGAGGTGGAGGGAAGGTATATGAAAGGATGAAAAGGAGATGAGAGGAGAGGAAGGTATGTGTGTGTGTGTGTGTGTTTGGTGTGGGGGGGGGGGGATAGGGACGGAAAGAGAGGAAGAGGACGTATGAAAGACAGGAAGCTCCGGTCGGATCGCCGGCAGAGCACCTGTCACTGAAGAGGCTCCTGCTTTCTATCACCGTCTCCTCCCCTCTTTTTTCCGTCCATCTCTTTTGTCTGGCAACAGGAGGGACAGCAAAAGGGGAAAGAGTGGGTGCTTAAAATTCCTCCTTCCTTCCTGTGTCCATCTCCTCTGCTAAAGACCTGTTGTCTCCATAGCAACAGACCCTGTCTTCATACTGAGCTTATTCAGTTGGTAGTCATGAATATGTGTGTGTGTGTGTGAGACAGAGAGGGTGAGTGTGTGTGCTGCTGCTCATGCCTCTCTGTGTCAGTGTTTGTGTGTCAGTGTGTCTCTGTGCATGTGTTGTTGTTGTGGTTGTGGTTGTTTTTGGAAGTAAGAGGGTGTATCTGCAGTAAGCGTCAGTCCAACACTCCATCCGAACTCTTTTCCTAAAACAAGTTTCCAAAGCCAGTTCATTTTTGGTCATTCTGAATAAATCTCGTTTTAAAATGGAAGGAGCGTTGGCTGGTTTCTTAACTTAAAAAAGTTTTTTTTTTTTTTTTTTCAGTCTTTAAGTTTTAAATGAGGCACCGTGATGCTTCTCACCTCCCCACATTGGAAGCATATTCAGCAGTCAGCGAGACTGACAGCTCTTCTGGCCAATGGCAGCCCAGTCTGTGCTCAGTTAGTTTATTGAGGGAGGGCTGTGATTGGCTATCCATCAGCAGCCGGGGGAGGTTGTGATCGGGCTGTGGTGCAGGTAGGCGGAGTTCACGACAGAAACTGGGAAGTTGAAAATGAACGGCGAGGTGGGCGTGGTTGATGTGGAGGTGGTGGTCGTCGAGGACTTGGGTCCGAGCAGTGGGCTTGCTGTGGCGGCTGCTTCGGCTGCGCACGACGTGGCGAGGAGCTGTGACTCGAACTGCAGCAGCTGGCCCATGAAGCTGAAGTTTGGGGAGATGATGCTGCGGCGTCTGCGCACAAACTCAAAGGCTTCGTCCAGACGCACACGCTTCCTCTTCATCAGGTATGCCAGGCAGATGGTTGCAGAACGGGAGATGCCTGCTTGACAGTGGACCAGCACCCGACCACTGGAGTCCCGTACTGAATCTGAGGAGAGAGGGGGTCAGAGGTCAGAGATTTCCATGGAAAATGAATATAATTCATTTTTAATAGGATACTCTCAAGACGATGGATTACCATGGATTTATAACAGAAGTTTATGCTAGCTAGACATTGAATCCTAGTGACTTTAACTCTCTAATTTTTTCTTCTTTGCCAGAGCAGGTCAAAGCTTTTTCTCTACCAAGTGAAACATCTCTGTGCAAAGACTTCCAGGTTCACAGAAAATGTACACTAAAACTTCCCCTAAGTTTGACTTGTTAGGGGTTTTGTGCTCCTTTTTATTTGTCTAATACTTTTTTTTAAATGACCAAATGCCTGCAAAACAAGTGACATTTCCATCAGCCTTTAGCTTTTCTTTTCTTTAGAATGCTATAGTAGTATGGTTAAATTAACGTTGCTTAGCAAGTCAGCCTTCTCAATGTGAGCATGTTAGCATGTGTTATTAGCATTAAGCGTAATTAGCATTAAACTGTGGCTATACATGTACTCTAACAGAGCAGCCAGCATGACTATATACCTCAAGCCTTGTTTTTGTTTTTTGTTCCCAAAATGTTGATTTGTTTTAAACATAATTTGCTTTGCGGACAAGAAAGTGATCTGAACTAAATGTTTTTGTTTTATTTATTCTTTAAGTAAGAGGCTTCATGTATCTCTGTCGCAGTTTATTTGGTGACCAGCTTTTATTTCTAACAGTAAGATTTTTTTTTTTTTTTAAAAAGCAAGAAATACTACAAAATCTAAATTTCAGTTCATATTTAATGCAGAAAAAGGAGCAGCTGGTTCAAATTTCTTGTAGTGTCTTATTCCTGCACAACCAAACTAGACAAAAATTTTTATTGGCCCTCAAGCTTAGCTCTCTCTTTACCCCTAACAAAAAACCAAACTGTTGCCATATATGTCTTTTTTTTTACGGCCACCAACTATTTTAAACACAACAGATGTACAGTGACGCTTTGCGCCAAGTTCTTTTCATTTTCATTTCCTCCACATTTTCATGCCTTCCGATTTCTTTGCAGTTAAAGAACTAACTAACCTCAAAGTGAGAAAGCAGCAAATCACATTTAACTGAAACACGCAAGTGCAAAAATTTGAGTCATCAGCCTCTTTCACACTTCCTCCCCTGTCCTATTTATGTCTCTTCCTTTTTCAGTGGGTTTAAATGCAGGCTATTTCTTTATTACTGTGAATAACCAGATTTAAGTTATAGTTTAACTAGAGTTTAGCTTAATTTCCAAACTGCCTAAGTTTAAATGACTAGACAGTCATTTTAATGTCCTGGAGGAGGTGTGGCAGCCAGCTCAGAATTTATTGTTTTTTCACGTCGACTACTATAATAAAATTTTTCACTGATGGCCTCAATGCAGTTTGAATATGAAGTTATGTCTTGAAATCCAGTTCTCTCCATGACCTTTCTGAAATATTAATAGCATTTCTCTACTCGCACGGATGCATGACTGCTAACAACCACCTTCCCAGTCTCTTGTTCTTTGTCTTGCCTTGCTTCTCAGATGTCAACATTTTTTTTTCCCCTTTCAAACACAAATTCACAGATTTCAGGTAACTCCATCACAGCGTCTGTTCACCCGGTAACAGTGTATGAGTCAGACTCTGGTCCCACAACAGCTAACTATGACGCATACCAGCACCTACACACACATACACACACATGCACGCACCCATACCCACACTAGACACACAAACATACACACTCACAGCACGGAAGCTACACATACACACAATGTCTCCATGCAGCTTAGATATGCAAAGTGAAGGCAAATTACACAAACACAAATCATGCTGCAGAGAAATGATTGATTAGAATGTTTTCTCATTACAAATACTGTCCCCTGTGTTTTCCCTGATTACAGCTTTTTGTTTTAGTATTTTTCTTTCATTTCTGCCTATGAAAAGTCTGCAGGAATGAGCATGAGAAAGTGCTACTTGACACAGTAATTTTCAATAAATTTCCAGTAAGAACATTATGCTCATTCTGAATGTACAGTGTATTCATTTCATGAGAGCCATTTCCATATTTTCTTGGAAAAACTCTCAGACTCTTGACAAGAGGTGATTTTCTTTACATGTACAGTCATTTTTTGACTGAAGACGAGGCAGTTTAGCCACCACTGCTAAAATTTGAAAAGAACTTAACACATAAAACAGAGTCCATGTATAAGATGAAATCATATATCCAGACCTGCAACAAATCAGTTTCTAATTTTACTCAATTCCTGAGCAAAAATGTAAAATACTTGGTTGTTTCAGTCTCTAAAAAGTTACTTTGTGGCTTTTTTTCAGCAGATCAGTGGTTGGTGAAAATGTGTTACTTGCTGTTTCTATACAAACTATGTCTTGTAATCAATATTAAATCTGTCTTAAACATCTGCTAGCAGACGCTGCAACATCTTGCGCTCATTCCATCAAAATGAATAAACCAACGGGACAAGCCTTTGCCAAATGAGTTATTACCGTACAGATTAAGCCACTGCCAGGCTAATTTTTCTTTGCATTATACTGCAACCACTAATGACTAGTTTGCGAGAGCTGAAGTTGGAAGCAAACTTAGCGACTGCTTAGGCTAAATCAACAGGCTATGGTGTTGTAAGCGCTGCCAGAAGGGGGAGACAAAAGTCCTGCAATCCCGCTGTGATAAAGATTTATCTCTTTAAAACAAATCACATAAAGCACAAGCATGCTGCACAAGCAAGCCTGAAGGAAGCTCAGTTTATTTGTGGTAATTCACCGTAGGAATGTATTTGTTCTGCTGAGCTACATCACACACACACACACACATCCGCACACACAAGTGACATACACATATTACATACTTATTCACTGACCTATGAACTCAATAGCCTCCAGGAACCAGCAGCTGATGTCTTCTTTGTGGTTGTCCTCGACAGGAATACATTTGTACTGGTATGCCCCTTCAAAGTGGTTGGGACAGTCTGCGGACACGTTCAGCAGGGCAGAGATTCCTATGCTGTCCAAAACCTCTTTCTTTGAGGCATGGAGGGCGCTGCCAAGGTAGAGGAACGGAAGGATCTCAACTGGGCCGCCCTGGACAAAGGACAGATGGGAGGATGATAATTAATTGAGTTATTTTTCTATATAAAACAGCTGCAATGAGCACATTTTCTGTTCTGAGGCAATTGGTTTATAATTCATTAATTCAATCAGTCATTTCATTGAGTCATTACGTTTAGAAACATCTCCTGACCCGATCTAACCTGGAGAACCGTGTTGGACACAATTTACTTGAATGAAGAACGGCTTCCATGATAACACAAAGAACTGACTGTCTTAGTGAGCAGCAGAGACCAAAGACTAGCTGACTCCAGTACAAGCGTGACCTTGCTTAAATATTTTGTTAATGACATCAGTCATGCTCATCATAGGACAGGGGTAGCTTATTATCTGCATGATTAATGCAGGGTCATTCGATAAAAGCCATTTAATTTGTTTCACGCCAAGTTATTTCCCCATACGGAAACATTTCAAAGTAGGCGTTGTGTGTTTGATGAACTGAATTCTTACATGCTGAATGCTTACATGCTCAGACTGTGGATTCAGTGGAAATATTTAGCTTGTTTTTGATTCATCAGTAAGTACAACAGATTTATCTTGGTGATCTACATTTGCTATTTTTTAATCTTCATTGAGAACGACTTGTACTTCTTTCTGTGATCATACTGAAGAAAATTATGCTCCACGGTTAGATTTCTGTAGAAACACTTGCTCTAGCCGTAACATGTTTGCAGCTGCTACTGTGTAAGCAAAAGTACAGTGCGGTTCAGCTCTAAGTACAGTACATCCTGTCAGTTAACACAGTTAACCAAACACTGACTGAGGAGGAAATGAGGGTTTGTTGCATTTCCTGGAAAAAGGAAGTATCTCACAGAACTAAAATATGTGAATGAGTGTTTGTCACTTCTGTTTTTGCTATGTGTTGGTTTTAAAAAAAAAAAAAAAAAAAAGAGAATCATTAGCCACTAGCATTTAAATGCCAGACCATCACCCTTTACAGTCAAAAAACAGAAAGCTCATGGAAAAAAAATCAGCAAATTTTGTCTTGTCTCATCTACTTCAGGATGATATAAAGATGAAATATTCTCCCTGAACCCATTCAAATTTCTCATTTTATACATATTATAGTCTGTACTGCATAAAGAGGACATATGTCCTGTTGTTTGCAATCCAGCTTTCTGTGCATTTTCAACACATCCCATGGCTTTTTCTAATATAAAAGTTGAAGTGTTGTTTCCTCTTATATTGGATCTGAGGAGGTCAACCAGCTGACAGTCTATACCGGTAGTGAGACTTATTGACGAGGGCTCTGTCTGTTTATGTCACTACCGCTGACGACCTCGGTACTGACACAGCGTCAGGAAATGATCAATACCGCTAAGAGATGTAATGTGAGGAGGGGGGATGGAGGGTGAGAGGGAAAAAAAAAGCCAGTGAGATACAGAACTGGCTCTTTCTATCGAGTCCATCATTTCTATGCTGCAACAGGAAGCTGCAGCATTGTTGGAAAATAAAAACTCCACCTGACTGTGACTGAGACTATCAAGCATTTTTTTTTCCTAAGAAGACATAACAGAGGCTGGATTGTCTGCATGTCTCTCCTCATGCGTTCCAGGAGAGTTAAACCCACGCATCATGTGACTGTAAACACTGCATAAAAATCTGCAGGCTCAAACAGCAGATCCCTGACCAACAAAATGAGGCCACCCGGGTCACAGGAAGTGACGTGTAGTCAAATCGATGAGGAACTAGACTTCCAGCATGCACATCAAGACAATTAACTGGTTCATATAAAGAGAGGCTTTACAAAATATTTTTCAGTCGGTTTGCTTTTTCTTGCACTGACTTTTGTTCTGAAGAAACAAGTTTGTAACCACATTTTTACCAGATGGGGAAATGCGGTTGAATGAACGTGGGAACGTGAACAACAGCTGAGTTGCAAATAACTAACTGTGTGCACACGGCAGCTCTCTGTGTAAATGTGCAAAACTTAAGTTGATTTAAGAAGTACAAAAAGCAGAACCAGTTATTAAACTTGTTCATTGACTGACATGACATCAGTTAATTCCAGTTTTGATACAGTTTGTACTTATATTATAATATCACTGTTATTATTTTAAAAAATGAATGCTTTTAGTCTAAGCAAGCAAAAATAAGACATTGCATGTTATCCTGATAACTTGTGGCATTTTTGATCATTTCTAACATTTATGAATGAAATTGCTGCCTTAACTATTGGCAAAACACAATGACGAGCAGCTTACACATTTATTTACATTAGCATGACAGTGGTGAATGTTAACTATGCTACTATAAAAGTATTCCTCTCGGGCTGAATGGTGTGTGACATCTGAGTAAGGGTCTGTCTGTCTGTCTCTCTGCCGTTGTGTTTTACCTGGTCATGATGTGGCGTTCCACAAGACGAACATGCTGAGTCGATGCTGGACTGGCTGGTGAGGGCCGGTAAGGATTTGGTCTTTAAACAATACTCTGGGTACTCTGTGAAAAACCTGTCGTAGCCACCTGAAAAAGAGACATCATGATCAAATATTATGCAACAAATGCAGTGCTGTGCTCTAGTAAAGAGACTACCGTATGTCCTAAATTATTACATTAGAAACCATCTTGTAGTAACACGAGAGACTCAGTCACTACTGGAGACCACAGACAGACTCTGAGATCCTCTTAGAGTGATTTTTGTGTTTCATTTTGTGCTCTTAAAACACCACAGAGGCATACTTAAGGGAAAAGGAGGAACACAGCCCACCTCTGCACACAGTGAGTCTGACACAGAGTCTATTAAGCAGATCCCTGACCTAGTCTGTCCTGTGTCAACTGCTGTGGATTTGAAAACAATTTCATCATCCCTTTGCTTTTTCTTTTTTTTTCTCATACATGTGTAGGCTGACCGCTGCTCCCTGTACCTCAGGGATCAAGCCAGATTAACAGCGAGAATGTCATCTTTGGAAGCTACATACATACACTCCTGCGCTTCAAGGCGTCTGCGTCATTAGGATGCACAAAAAAAGAGAATGCGCCACAGCTCGCAGCAGCTTTGCTTTTCAGACTTCCTGCGGTCTAAATATAGTCTGGTGGGTAAATCAAGTGTTGATTTTAGATTTTACAGCCTTGCATCTGTGATTTAGCCAGAGTGGACTGTGTCTGAAAGGATCTTGTGTGTCCTGTAAGTCCCTCCGGTTTGATGTGGCTTCCACGCATCAGCATTACCTCATTCACTCAGCTCACGGCCATTGGTCTGTGTGTGAATGTGTGTAGTGTGTAGCTGTGAGTGACTGAGTAAGTGTGTGTATTGTAAAAAAGAAAAAAAAAAATACACCACTGCATAAAAGTAGAGCTCACACAGTTAGCAGAATATTTCAATCTCTGGTTCAAAGGCCAATAAACAGCCAAAAAAACCTTATTCGGTCAGTACATTTGTGAAGGCAATAAAAAAAAAAAATTATTAGTTGGTTGAAAAATCAAATGGGCAATGCCATAGAAAGACTGATGGCATATTATTCTTGAAATTAGGCTGTTAATTAAATTTAAAACTGATTATACCAAAAATAATAACTGTGATTGTCTCATTCAGAGCTTTAATATTATCTAAAACACTAGAATTAAGGGTACATTTATAAATTTTATAAGTTTTTTTTAATTCTTCTCCTTTTTAAAAATAATAAAAAGTCTTATTTCATAAAAGATTTAAGAGGCTTAATTTAAAAGCTGAATTTGATAATCACTGCGTTATCAAATCGGTATAATATAAATCCTAATATAATTTCCTTATCTCTTTACCTTAAGTTAAAATAAAACAGTCATCAGTAACATTAAATTAAATTGTTTAACGGTGTAATAATGAAGCGGATCTTTACCTTTGAGCAGGTATATGTGCGTGCCGCAGGAGTCCCTGCACAGTGCGTTGAGCACGAGCGTCAGAGTGCTGTCCTCCTTCACCGTCTCTGAATCCGGCGTCCTCTCATCGTATAGCACCGCGGCTGAGTACATCCCGGAGCGGAGGCGGCCCCGGACCTCCTCGTCCCCGGCCAGTATCTGATCTAGGCTCAGCACGGAGCCCTTGGCCCTGCGTCGGACGATGGTGTTGCAGCGGGCGTTGACGGCGCCGCGGATGTGCCCCGCGCTGAAGGCGAGGAAGGAGCGACAGTCCAGCAGCAGGCACTTGGCGCTATCATCCTTGAGGATCCGCTTCAGCACCGGGCAATCCATTTCGCCCAGGTCCTCCATCGCACGTCGTGTCAGGCTGCGTGTGCGGGCTTCACTGACGCTTATCTCCTCTCTCTGTCTCCACCGCCCTCCAAACCTGCGGGTCCTATGGTGGATTCACTCTGCACCTCTCCTCTACCCGCTTATCATCCCGCGCATTGTAACCGCACTTCTCTTTACGCTCGGTCCGGTTACCTCTCTCTGTCTCTCCTTCTCTGAGTGTGCCTCATCTGAGTTGTTTCTGTTTTTTCCTTTTTTTTATGAATGGGCGCATCGCGTCACAGCGGAGGTGACGTCAACCGATAGCAGCCTATCACAAAGCGTCCAGTTTCCCGTCCCCTTTCCTTCTTTGCCGTTCATTCATAAAAAAGACATCAATGAAACGAGAGGCGATGGGGATGGAGATTAGACCCCATGTAGGCTACAGAGGAGTTTGGCACTCGCCCTCATAAACCAGCTATGAGCACATTTAAATGACATTTTGTAAAGATAAAATAATGGGGTTAAAGGGACTTTAAATGGACAGTCTTAAAAAAACACAAAAATAGCTGAAGTTAAGTGTGCTAGACCTTATTAGTTTCTGACCTTTAAACCCTTGACATGAACCTTTTTTTATCATAATAAACTATATGCAACTGAATGACCTGTGCGGGAAGAAAAGGCATGACATTTTTTTTTAGCAAAACTAGCTCGTGAACTAAGACAAGCACAGTGGTTTAAGTGCATAATTTTCTCAGGGTTGCTGGAGACAAAACAGAGCTAAAAGAACAGGATATTTTTTTTATTTTTTTATTTGTCATTTTGCTAAAATAGAACTTTAAACAAAAGCTAGTATTAGTTTGTTTCTACAGAATGCAAAAGTAAAAAGCTCTGTGCTAAAATTTTGGCATCTTAATGCAGATTTAAGCACTTAACACTTCTAATATTTGCTACATTATATTGGCATTTAAACTTAAAGCTGCAAATAAAACCAGATAGTAAATATTGTTGGAAACATTTAATAAATACTATTTTCAAATACCTAAACAAAATAAAATATTTTGACAATTTTTTGTATTTTATTTACGGCTCAGTATCAGTACTTAACCTATGTGATAATTTCAGCCTCGTTGTGCTGTAAGGTGCTGAGAAATGTGCTGGACTGTAAGTGGGTGTGCTTACGTATGTGCGCACATGAACGTTTGTGTGTGCGTGTGCATATACGTCTGAGTGTGCATCTGTGTGTGGGTGTGTAATCCTACAAGCATAAACGCAATTTGCATCTTCTATCGCACAGCCTTAGTGAGTGTGCTCAGGTATTTGCATGTTGATCTCATTTCCATGGTTACGAGAGGAAAGAGAACAGCAGAGGAGGAAAACGCAGACACCCTGACACAAACAGACTGGCTGCAAAATAGGCAGATTGAAAGAGATAGACAGATAAACAGGCTGCAGAAAAAAAATGTTCTTTTTAATGCTGTATCATTCTCAGGTGGTGTGTGTTGTGTGACTGCATGTCTTTGAGCTTATGGGTAGGCAAATGTGGGCATGTAGGTCTGGGTTTGCCAGGTTTTTGTACCCTGGCCTGGTTTATTTTTAATGAATATTGCAAGATGTCAATTCATCAAAAATGTACTTCGAGTATGATCAGAAAGCAGTGCTGAAATGACACTTGTCAGCAGACAACCAGTAAAAGGAGTGCTTGTTTCTGACCAGAGCCATTCATGGGAAATTCTAAGTACAAGTGAACTTTTGACTCAATAGTGAGCATAAGCCAAACCTCAACGGGACAAATCTGTCAGCCAGCTTATGGTTACAGGCCCAAATTTCTTTTTTTACCCCTAAAAACCTTGAGCAGTCACTGTTCCTAAGAGATATAATAATAATAATAATAATAATAATAATAATAATAATAATAATAATAATAATAATAATATATAAATTGTTCAACTTAAAATAAAAATTTTGATGACCATGCAAAGATGTTGTCCAACTCATTAAAATGCAGGGTTCGTCTCCAGGTTCAGAGGGCGACTCCAGCAATTTGATACTGCACCTTCAGAAAGTGAGGAGATTTGCAAGAAAGTCACAACTGATGCAGCTAATGTTGAGATGACCTGACTTCTGTTTCCCCTTATGGAGCATTTATCTTTGAGTATTCAAGTAAAGGACAAACAAATAAAGTGCTAAGCAACACCAGATCATGTTCAGTGCTCTTTAAAAGTCACTCTACTGGGGGAGTGAACTGTCATCCAAACCATACTTTCATTCTCATCGAGCAGTTTGGTGGTCACTCATGCTCTTGTTTCGCTCAATTTTTTCAGGATTTTCCTTTATTTTTTCACTTATTTTCAGATTCACATTCTTCTGGATCACAGTTTGTACAGTGTATCCGTGTTGTCCAATTTGCACATGAGAAAAACTGAGGTAAAAATCAGAATTGGGATACTTTTAGCCATAGTGTGTGTGTATATACTGCGTATTCTGTGTGCATGAGAGTGTGGGTGTGCTACATGTGAACATGAAGTGCAAATACTTGACAGAAGCACTGCAGCAAAAATAAATCATGAGTGAAAAGACCTTGAACGTTAAGACTGAGAGGTTAGAGAAGGAAAGATGGAAGACGAGACAGCGACAGCCACGACGGGGATGTAGTGGAGCAAGAAATGAAGAATGACAAAGAGGGAGGAGAGAAGCTGAAGGATGGATGACTGAATAAGAAAAGAGAGGTGATTAGTTGTGCTGGATTGCAGCCTCTAGTGTCTCATATTAACACACACACACACACACACACCACGCCGCATTACTACCAACCCTAAACAATGGACAGCACAGGCAGCATGGTGCTGCTGCCGTAGCAACAAGGGAGAGGTGTGGGAGGGCGGAGACAGCAGACAGGGGGTTGCAAGGGGATTGGCTGGAAACTGACTCTGCACTGATGTCATCCCTCCCTCCCTCTGCTCTCCCCTGTCCATCCATTCATCCCCTTGCATCCCTTGCCTGCATGCCGTCATCCGTCAATACAGTGAAAAAGAGAGAGAGAGAGGATATTTTGCATATGAGCTTTGCACACGTCAGTATTGGTAAATATCTCTCGTCCTCCTTTTTTTTTACTCCAATATTTCCTCTCTCTAATCCCTCACTGTTTCTTTTGCTGACCTCCCTCACTCACATGATGTTATCTCTATAATGCTGTCTATTTTTACTTAAATGCACAGTACATGTTACAGTAATACAACATTTGTTTCAATGCTCTGAACATCTGTAGTTCCTAGACAGCAGCTACATCGCAGTTAAGCATTAAGAGCATTAATTACAAGGGAATGTTAATTTCATGAGTTAAAAAAACACTTAAAACAGAGGGAAACTGCAATACATTCAAGAAAGTGACAGAAAAAACAGCAACGTAGTAAGGTGACAACAAGCGCAGAGACAGACTCACAGCAGAGTGACGATAGCAAGGAGCAATTTACAGCCATGGCTCAGCAGGTAGGGTGGCTCATCCATCACAGGGTTGGTGACTTGAGCAGCACGTGCACATTGCTCCCAATGGCCAGACCGGCACTTTGTATCAGTGAGTGAATGACAGGCTCATTGTATGAGTATAAAAGGGATATGTAAATGCAGTCCACTGAGCATCTGTTAGCATTTATTTTTAATGCTAACAGATCTGACAACCAGCGACACATTTCCTTTAAGGATCATTTTGATAATTTTGGAAATATACATATTTGCTTTCTTGCTAGCAGTTAGATGAAAGATGGATACCACTTTCTCATGTCTTAATGCTAAATATAATGCTACAGAGCCACCAGCTGAATAATTTAGCCTGGCTTAAAGATTGCAGACAGTTTTAATGCGATGCTAAAAGCAGATGAAAAAGCTCCTGTCTGGCCCTGTTTTAAAATAAATTTGCCCTGCTGCCACCTTATCTTTAAATGTTTAACCTCTAGTGTAGTGAGTTGTGAGTTAACACATTTTTTTCCTTTTTCATCTTAAACAGAAACAAGTTAGTTGTACAATTCTTTCTAATTGTTATGCTAAGCTAAGATGACCAGTTGCTAGCCGTACCTTCATACAAACAAGATAGTAGTATCAATTTCTTGTCTAGTTCCCTGCAAGAAAGTAAGAGTATGTCTAAAAATGTAAAACTTTACCCTTTAAATGAGCTCTGTGTTACAGTTTATAATGTAATTGCACGACTGTATGTATACAATACAGAATGCGCAATAAATAGCAGTTACTAATAGAGTGTACTGCTGGTGTTTTATAATCTTGCATACATTAAGTACAAATAAAGTCCACAAGACGGGATAATTAAAACACAAACAAACCAGAAAAAACAACACACACAGACTTGTATATGTGTGTGTCTGTGTGTGATTCATGTGTATATGCTCTAGATCTGTCCCACTCTCTAATCCCATAATCCAGTGGTTAAGCCTTGACTGAGTGCCGCAACATTTTCATGAATGAGTTTGTGTCATTTGTCATGTCTGTGTGAGCGTGGCGATAAAGGCAGAGAAAGAGGGAATGAAGAAAACACAGCTATGTGTATGAGAGCATAAAAGAGAATAAATACATGAGAGAATAAGAAGGAGAAAAATGCTATAAGGAAACAGAGGAGGGAAAAAATAAATTGAAAACAGGGTAGGGGGACAGAAAAAGGGCGGGGGAAGAGGCAGGCACAGATGAGCAGTGGAAGTGAGTGAGTGGTGTTGTGGTGGTTGTTCCCTGTTTGGAGAAGATCCATATTTTCTCTCTGTAAAAACACAGGGATGAGTTCCTGTAGCTGACAGGCAGTTCAACCCATCCCCTGGAAAAAAACAAATATTAAGTTAATATTTTCCCTCTCGACTTGTTAAATACACAGTTATAAACCACATGTAGTCAGTAATATTTTGCTGGGTAGATTCAAAGACTACTTGAATATTTTTAGAAAAAGGTCAAATAGTGGGGAAACATGCAACACTTGTCTTGCACAAATCAAAAACCTGGTTCACTGAAATCATCAAAAAAGTCCCCTTAAAATAATGGTAGTTAGTATAGTTAACAGCAATGTGTCTTTGTAGACAAATGTCCCAGTTACTCAGGATAGTAACTCTACATGGCTTGATGCTGCTTGGGATAAGTGAGTAAGTTTTTTTGAGATTTATGCATTGATGGTTTCCATTTTTTTGGCTTTTGACCCCTTGAACCAAGATAATCTCTCCCTGTATCCCCTTGTCAATGGGGGACATATGTCCCCTCTGTCATTTTTGTAATCTTAATCATTTTTAGAGGTCTGAGGAAGTAAAATTAACAGTGGTACAAAAAGTAAAGTCTGAAAAAAAGGGTGTCTAAGTAAGTGTTCCATAGGTGTCCTAAGTCCCCATTTTGAGAACCAGTGCTCTAGGTGTTGATTTCAGTTAGATGCTGCTTTCTGCTGCTTTTAAGATGGAGGGGTAACACTGAAAAACTGGACTTTTTGGGTTGATGTCATGTTTGACCAGGGCTGTTTGTGCAGACTCTCTGGGTTAATGAGTAATAAAACAGGTCACCATTTGCTTATGCTCATTTAAATGAATCAGCTTACTGAGCACACAGCCATACACACACAGACACACACACACAAATGCAAGTCCATTGCATTGAAGCCCTTGTTGTCTGGCTCTCACATGCTAACCTACTGAACCGGAGGCTACAGCCACTCTGCCAGCACATGTGCATGTGCCTGAGAAGCACGAGGCACGTGCTTTATTGCCTGTTTTCTCTCACTAGTTGTTGTTAATGTGAGTTTTGTGACTTCCTCCTCAACCTTAAGTGCAAACAATATTTGCCAATCCCTGACCACTGCAATCAATGAGCTTCAATTCGTGGAAAGTGAAAAAATTTGAACCTTTGTTAAACCAGAAAAGTGAATTAAGAACAAATTAACACTGTTGCCTGGAACAAAGAGGGAGTTTTCGTAGCTTTATAGTGGGAAAAAGAGAAGAAACAAACAAATGACTAACAAAGGAACAGATCATATTATGACAGCGGAAAATATAATCAAAATGCTGAAGTCAAACCTTTAACAAGGTGCTGGCAGGAGGACACAAGCTAGCTCACGTCCTCTCCCTTTACCTCTGTTTCTAGTCTTTATGCTAAGCTAAGCTAACCATTTCCTGGCTAAGGTGTCATTAGCCAGGAGATGGAAAGAGTGACGAAAGAGTGGCATCAATTTTGTCATCTATCTCTTGATTGAAACTTAAGTGTTAAAAGAATTGCTGGAGTTGAACTTCAAATAAGGTTCTCATTGGAGGTCTGTATTTCCTTTGGTCACAGGCTGGTATTAATCTTTTCATCCATCTCCAGGCAAGAACACAAATGAATGTTTTTCTCAATGTTGCACAGTTAATTCAACATAAATGTTGACCTCTAATGTGCTGTTAGTGCTACATGCCAAGCTCCAAGTACTGTTCAAAACACACATCAACAAAAAAAAGATAAAAACTGAGAACAAATTGAACGTTTTCCATATTAAAAAACAAATGTGAAGTCTGACAAAAATGAGCCATCACATAAAAGATGCCTTTGCTTGTCATGGGGGATTGTTTTTACAGTCTTTTGACATTTTCACCCAAATTCTGGCAAAAAAACAAAAGTAAAATGTGACATTATAGTTTAAATCTATTTCCTGCCTGTCTCTTTTTTTTCCCTCTCACACACTCACATAAAAAAACTCCTATTCTCCATTCAAATGTCACTGCGCGTTTTGAATAGTCAAAGCAGCACCGGATGAAATGGTGAGATCATATTCAAACCTATTCATATTTTACTCAAACATCTGTAAACCAGGGGCATGTGCGTGGCCTGTCATTCCTGTTACACCTGAAATAATCAAACTGTGTTTTCAAACTTTGTAGCTTATACAAATATTATTTTAGTCAATGAGGATAGGAAAGAAGTTCATGATCACTGCCTGGAGGAAGTACCTTCCTGTAATAAACACTGTCTAACAGCTTGGGCATGAGTCCAGACTGCTTGTTTTTATGTTTGGCAGTCTGGGAAATGTCCCCAGGCTGCCAAAGATGCCAAAGAGAAAGGTTAAGGTATGAACAGTCATTATATTTGGATGACGTGATGACATGAAACAATGCCAAGCAGAGTTTTTTTTTTATCACTAACTGTGAATTTGTTAAGGCCCAGTTAGACCAGACACTGGGGCAGCAACATTTATCCATCTGTTTTCACGAAAATATAGTTACAGAAGCTTGGCTACTCACAGGGCTAGTTGGTGAACTTCTGTATCCAACAAACTAACTGCTAGCTTTATGCTAACCCTAACCCTAGCACTAGTTAGTCACATTAAGTTTTGCAACTTTCCTTCTATTTTCTATGTACGGGGTATTTACTCCCACTGGCAATTTGTTCTTTTGACTATGAATAATCTCATTCAGAGATAAAAGCTCCCACAAGTTTGCCGACTGCCAGTTAGCCTCTGTTCACCCGAGGGTCTAGCAGACCAGCTGACTATGAAAACCACTAGTTGACTCATTGCATTTTTGTAGACCAGTTGTTTTCCTGTTAGGGTAGTAAAGCAGTGGCAGTGTAATCACAGAAATTATGCAGCTGGGATGCCGTATTTGGTTGTTGTTGACATAGATAGTCATAGATGTTATCAGTGACAGTAAACTGAGATGTTAAATGTAAAGAAAGTAATGTAAAGGCAGTGGTTTTGTTACTGCAGCCAAATAATATTTCAGACAAACTTGTTGGAGGGTTTTAGTCCAATCAGATTGGGCCTGAAACAAAGCCTCTTAGAACCAATCAGGACTCCTGAGGTTGGACTATTTAACCTAACCCCAAGCTGGCTGAGACCTTTTCAAGGAGAATAAATTTTTTAAAAAGAAATATATTTCCTGCCATTAATGGACTTGGTGAGTAATGTTTGGAGATAGTATTCCTTTTAAACATACCCACAGGATTCGTGAGTAAAAATTCAACAATTTTGAGCTTGAAGTGGAAAACAGGTGAAGATTTGCTTAACCCAGAGTTGCCAAACTTTTCCATTCTAAAGATCCTCAAATAAGATTAGCTTCTACCCAGGGCCCCCATTTTGTAAGATGCCTGTAACAACACAGGTAAAAATTAAATAAAAGAATAAGCACCAGTAAAATCCACACTTTATGAAATTTGCCTCATTTTAATAAGTTTTATTCAGCTGGGACTGCTTTTGATTTTCTTCTTTGCAACTGAACACCTGTCAGCTGGGGTGTCATTCTGCTCATCACATCTTTTTTTGTGAGTTAGCACTAGATATTAGCAAGTAAGCTTGCAAAATTGAAGGTGCAGAGCAGCTTAAAGGGTGTGCAGACTGTACCAGGTCCACACTGACAGCTTATGATTTGATGAATTATATTCAGACTGGCAGAAAATTAGAAAAAAGGGCATGAAAAATAAGAATTTGATATGTTATTGTCAGAAATTATATTTTACAATAATATGCATGATGATAATTAAATTTTATTTTTCTGCATTTTTCCTCTCACTCAGTTACATTTGCTGTGGCCCCCCTGATGGGCAATGTGGGCAGGACCCCGACTGAGGCAATCATGGACTGAATCCCCTAGTTTTAGTTGATTTAGCTGCAAAGATTTGCTGTTTTAAATGGTGGTGTGACCATCTGCTTTGACAATTACTTCAGCACTCTGAAGGGTATGTGCATGTGCTGTATATGTAGGTAGCCGTTTGGTGAGAATATTATGGGTGGATGTTGCAATGGGTGACAAATATTGTGTATTTCATGACAAGTATTAACCCCAAATGACCTTTTCATATTATTTGCATCAGAGACTCAGCTCCTCTCAGTATGTTTGTGAATGAATGACTATGAGGGACGTCTGTGAGGAGGATTATGTGCAGGTCAGAGCAGGCAGGACTAAAGTACAACTGGTGTGTTTTGTGAGTGTTTGTCTGACATGTGGCTGTCTGAGCAGAACAGACATAGGGATTAAAGACAGGAAACACACTGGTGTTTAAACGTTTCTGCATTCATACACAGACTCACAAGCTCTTATGGGTTTTCTTTCCTGCAGTTTGTTTGAAAACCATCAATTTTAGTTTTTCTGGATGCCAAAATTTTATATTTTGTTGGGGCTTGCTTGCACCCAAACAGTTAAACACACACTTCTTTGTGTCAGAGGTGCATCCCACTTGACACATGTGTTGACGTCATCAATCTGTCATGTTTTTGTTTGAGAATGTGTGACAGAGCCAGAAACTGTGGTTACTAAGGCAACGAGTGGGGCAAATACGACTGGTGACGACAGGTACAGATACACATATACAGAACCATATACACACACACACACACACATACAAGGTGCACTTAAAGCACACAAGCATAGAAGACAAACCATGTTGAACTCATGCTTACACTGACTGTCATTATGAGTGTTTTATCTGCTCATTTTCCCAGAGGACAACATGAAGGGCAGCTGACCAGTGATAGAGGATACAAGGGGAGGAGGGGGGAGGGGGGAGGGGAGGAAGACAGGAGAAGAATGGGGGAGGAACAAGAGGAAGTGGAGTGTTCTTGTTAATGTTGCACAGTCACATTTAAGTGATTGAATTTCCTCTGTGCAAGCGCGCGCATGTGTGTGTGTGTGTGTGTGTGTGTGTGTGTGTGTGTGTGTGATTGAGTGTACAGGCATGAGTCAATAGCTCAACTGCTTGACAGCCAACATGACTTGAGTTACGCAACACAAAACTAAAACGTTTATCTCCTTGCCCCCCTCTGTGCCTGCTGGAGGCTCAAAATGAAACTCAGGGCTTTAGCTGGTCTCACAATCAGCCATGGGACAATACAATTGAAACCTATTTTGTGCTGTGACAACTGACAAACTCTCTCTTCCTGCTTGCTTCCGTCTCTCAAGCTGTATTCAGTTGTTACCAAACTTTAGCATAAACCTTGTGGAGCTTGTGAAGGAAAACCCACAACCATTCACATGCAGTTACAATTATACTATGTGCAACCTAATTTGACATTTTTTACATTTTTACGAGATTTTACAAGAATCTTAAAGGATCTGCACATGTAAAGCATTAACAATCAAGCTGATCAACTGTACTGAAGGAATTCTATTTATCTACTAGCAAAATGCTATTGGTTGGGAAGTAGCACTGGATTAATAACATTAAAACACTTGAGCAGAATCCATTAAAATTAATGATTCCAGTGAAACCAGTAGACCAGCAATTAAACGTCTCTCATGAATTTCTTTATTAAATTACAGGAAATACTGGCTGAGAGGCAAACACGCATTGTTGTGTAATGTTGCCTGAAGGAAACTCTCAGTGATGTGTGAACCTGCTAACAATAGCCTGCTAACACGGCTAACCTGCCAGCTGCTGCCCACTGACACAGCGTGGGTGGACATGGTGGAGCAAACTTTGTTGACAGCAGTTACTTATCAGCAAATGTAGGTTCATGCTACATGCAGGAAACATATACAGCTAACTGAGCTAGCGTCAAACGGAAGCTGTGCATTTGGCCATTTTTTGGCACAATTTTAGTATATTGATGCTAACCATGCTTTCAGAGTTTTTATAAAGTTTGAATTGGCTCTGTCTTAGTAATTCACTGTCACCGCTGTAAAACTGGCAAAAGCTTCTGCTTTCTGCCAAAGAGCAATAACATGTTAAGCCTACAGGCACAGAGTGTATGCTGCACAAGAAATAGTTTTTAATACCTCTCCAACTTTATTACATTGTCTCGTTGAGATACAAAAATGCAAAAATGAAAAAATCAATTAACTGACCGAATCGATTGTTTAAAGATAACTAAAGCTAATCATTAAATATTAATAAATCTATATTTTGTCCCTTTGTGCTTCCTCTTGTTTAAACCAGTTTCACATCAGAGCTTGTCACATCCGATGCAGTTGTTATTTTTTACAATGAAAGCCTTTGTTTCACTTTTTCCATAATTTGACTCCTGACTTCTGAGGAATGATGTGATTATTCAAGCAAATTTTATCGGCAACACACCCTATTCAAACAGAGAATGTTGTTTAGTTTTATTTGAGCAAAGAGTATTTTCGTCCATGTGGGCTGCTCCCTAACAGAGCCATGTTTCCACATTAAAAAAAATCTGCCAAGTGCAACTTTAAATTGTACAAGGCAGATGGAACACTGGGCTTGAGGCTGGAAAATTACCAGTTTGAATCCTTGGAGGGATAAAAATACTTAGAGGATGGAGGCGAGAGCTGCACAGTCATGACTCTGATGCAAGCATTTTATTTTTAATACTGTGAATCAATACTTCAACACATACTGCTTTCTTCAGGATTAAAAAATAAACACAAAAATCAACTGAGATGACTAAGAAGAGAAAAAAACATTTTTACAGTTTGAAAAAAACATGTTTTATTTCGGTGGCGTTAATTGGATGATGTAACTGGGTGGCTTCAGATACTGTTCCTCTTTTGTAAAACTTAAATCCTTGAGTTCCGTAAACAAAATAATTTGTTTTGAAAAGATTTTGTTATTGTAGTGCTTGAAAAACAGATGGCTGCAATTGAAAATATTAAATTATTAATATGATTATTCATGTAAATGAGTTTTTTGCAATCGGATTCACAGCTTTGGAAATAAAAAAGTTGTTGTAAAACTGAAAAATCGAGTTTTTCTAAAGCAAAGTAAATTACCTAAACAAACGATTAGTGGTCCGCAAGGCTTTTTTAGTTTATTTAAAAACTTTAGATTCTAAATTTGACATTAAAACAAAAAAAAAAGAATCCAGTTGACTTGAAACAGTTTTTTGTTGTTTTGGGTAACTTTTTTAT
This sequence comes from Ctenochaetus hawaiiensis, assembly GCA_029783645.1. Classification (NCBI taxonomy): domain Eukaryota; kingdom Metazoa; phylum Chordata; class Actinopteri; order Acanthuriformes; family Acanthuridae; genus Ctenochaetus; species Ctenochaetus hawaiiensis. Next base: position 3,303,845 of record JAPZDY010000011.1, read on the forward strand.
TCATATTTTAAATTTTACAGTGCAAATGGATGGAATTTAATTCTAGTATCATGCCAATTCCACAGTGAGTTCATTTATTTAACCTGCATGATCACAATGTTATTTACATGTATTATATTGTGAAGAAAACAACAGGATGGGCAGCTCTCTCCTCTGACTGATGCTCACCTGCAAATCAGCACCTCCTCGGAAACGGTGTTACTTTTTCTTCAATTCTTAGTGATATCCTGCGGGACAAAAGGAAGGGCTGGAGTTTTATCTGCACATAGGGTCTTTTTTTACACAGAAGACATTTTGACATGTCACAGTAAGAAAAAGGCACTGTCAGACTGTCATGGTTTACTGGGACATTTGAACAAAACCGAGTCAATATTAATGTTTTTAGCATTGAATGAAATGATGTTAGCATATTTTCTGTCATAACAGATCAGAATGGCTGCTGTGAAAAAAGGCCTCGGAGCAGAAAAAAAAGGCTTGTAGGGTTTTAAACTTTCTAAATTGGGTCTCCCTGTGAAAGAGCATACTGTACAGTCATCTGGTCCTTCCTTCATAAAGGTTGAATTGCCTTCTGCTGTCACAGGCTGCAGCTCAGTCACATTGTCTGAAAATCCCATTCTCATTGAATACTCTCCTCTCTCTTAAGTCATTTTTACTGGATCTCAGCTAATCTCTTTGTGTTGTTGCCTGTGTGACATGATATTTTGTTTTTTTTTAAACACTCTGCATTATCTACACTGACTTTGCCATGGATACCCATTGTCTGTTTATGCTGCAAGCAATACCACCCATGCCCTTTGCTTTAACACGCTTGTCTATAAATAGCTGATGCTTAGCAAAGAGCAGCACTTGTACAGTATTTATTGGAGAGTTTGGCTGTTGGGCTATGAACTTACATAATTCCAAAGGAGGATCTAATTCTGGGAACCAAATATAGTTTGAGTGATTGAATTTTTTAAAGAGGACTGTATCATCTACATCACATATGTCCCTCTAACCAGCTCTCATCAGAGCTTCAGGGGAAATGCCTCTTCCTTCAAGAAGTTTCCCATGAATCGAGACTGAGGCTTGTCACGCATTTGCCTCAGCATTGTGCTTTTATGGTCCTGAAACTTTTGGTTTCCAGGAAACACTTGATAATATTTTGGGCCATGTGCATCACTTGTTTTCTACTGTGGGGAATGTTTTCCTCTTTCTTCGCTGCACCTAAGAGCACCTTGTTTATCTAATCCAAGAAGACACTGTTGTGGGCAGTCTTTTAATACTTTATTTCATCTTCAAATCCTGCAACGGACGAGCCCCCGGAGAGGAGAATAAAACAATGGAAAGTTAACTGGAACTCACAGTCCGACTCCTACTCATTCCACCAGCGGCAGCCAAACACCAAGCCTATGCGTCAGTTTGTATGAAAAAGTGTTTTCTTTTTTTGCATCAGTGTGTCATGACTGAGAGAACTTTACCGTATCTCTCCATGTTCCAACTGCTGCTAACTCCTCTAACTGCGTAAAGACAAACATTTCCTCCTTCGATCCAAATGTAATGAGATCAGAGGAATTTAAAAACAGCACTGAGGAAACAGAGATGTGGATTGTGTAAAAGTTTGAAAGCTGAAGGGGAAATCATATTTTTTGAGAAGAGATTTGACTAATTAAACCAACATCAATGGGTGGCCATCAAGATAAGTGAATACCTCAGACAGTCCCAATAAAAACTGAACACTATATGCTTCAGCATGACTCTGCCAAGCCAACAACTATATTGCTCACCTGAAATCTCTCATAACCCTACTTAGCCACACCTTCCCATTTCCCAAGGGGAAATTTGTTCTCGTCACTCCTTGAACTTTGCTGTGCTGAGTTTGTCTTATTCTTGTTTGAGTACCAAATGTTGACTTTTATATTCTGCGTTTACATTATCATCCATTCCACATGAGCTGACTGACTGATTTATAGGCTAAGACTGCAGAAAGACGATGCAAAATTTGTTTCTACACTCTACATCTGTATTTTGGTAGATAACATTATATCTGACATAATCTGTGATTGCATGTAGCCCAAAATACTCAGCTTTACTACAACTTTGCTTGTTTACTGTTTTCTATTCACTCTGTGTAATTCATGGTCAGGAGTGAAAGAGGGACTGTCATAAAGTGGCCTGACCTCTTAATTCAAACTGTGTGAGCACGGATAGAGCTGTTGCAGAAACAGGCCTGCTATTGTTGTCTTTATATCTGAGCGTGTTGGGAAGCCAGCTTTCCTAACAGCTGAGGATAAACATACTGAGCTCTGTAACACCAAGCCATCAGCACAGATTGAGGGTAAGAATGCAGTGTGTCTGGACGGCGCCCTGGCCTGCTTGCTCACTGCGTGTCTGCACAAATGTTCATGATGGGGCCGGACCAAGATTTATTATATGTTTCAGCATTGGTGCAATCCAGGGAGGATGGTAGGTTTTTTTTCAAGTTTGTAGTTAGATAAAATTATTGAAAAGAAAATACAAGTTAGAATGCATTTGTGTCCCAGTCTACTATGTCAAAACACTTCCTGGTGAAGGCTAAATGGCAAAATGTGTTTTTAAAGTCCAACATGAACATGCCTCTACAATAAAGGCATTTTAACATTTTGAAGAGAGTGCCTTGTAGTCTTCCAATGATTTTACAAGAGGAGTAGAATTTATTAAACTTTAGATACACAGATTTCATCGGTAGCATCAATTCATTTGTGGTTTGGGTCTTTTCATGGAATTTGTTAATAACAACAAAAAATGGAGGACTGAATGCCTTGTTCTTTAATCCTTATTACTTTTGAATTGTTGGTAGTTAAAAATTAAGTAAGTATTTTTGACACAAAGAAGTTAAATTTTAAGAAAATTGTGAAGCATTAAGTTAAGAGTTAAGGAAACTCTCCCCTCCTCTCATTTCTTCCACTCCTTTCGCCTGTGCCTTCTCCTACGTATTCCACCTCCTCCTCTTCTTCCCAGGCGGACGCCACCGGAGACAGAGCCATTACCCCGGCAGCTAAAAAACAGGTCAAGTGTTGTTCCGTGATGTTGAAATTAATGACTTTGGTCCTACAGAGAGTCCAAGGGGGAGAGATAGAGGGGAGTGATAGGAGAGACAGAAGTGGAGGACGAGTGGTTGAAAGTGTTTAAAAGACAGAGAGAATGTGTCAATGAGACAGGGAGGAGGGAGTTTGGAGAGGCTTGCTTTTACTCAGCTGTACTCCCAACCACTAGTCTGACTCCCCTGTTTCCTCTCCATCTCTCACATTACAATTGTAACATCATGGAACAACGCTTGATTTTAATTTTGAAATTATAATGAGAGTCACAAGAGGGTAACAGCTAGTCCTGAAATAGCCTTCATGCGTAGTAAAGCTGTTGAGTTATTTTAAAACAGAGGCATTGGGTCAAAATAATCTCTACGCAAATGCAGTTACAGTAAGAGGACTAAAAGTAGAAATTTGGTTACCCACAATAACGTCTGTGAGTGTTTCTATATTGTGTGTGATGAAGGCATGTATTTATAGTAAAAAAGTAACAAGTATTACAGTCTGCATGATGGTCTACAGTCTACAGACTAAGTATTTTTTTACCAAGTTTTTAACCAAGTCCTCACAAGATTGCATGCTAATGCAGGACATTTTACATAAATGCATAATGTGTTAACAATTCATCATTAAAATGTCTAAAAACAACTATATCTTTGCTATATCTTTTGTTTAGATGTGTACTAATATTATTTAATATGTTTGTAAGTGTTCACACACAGACAAATGAGTAACTATATTCAGAGTAACAGTGTGTTTAATTTTGTTGCCTGTAGCTAACTCTCAGAATAACCGGTCAGAAGATGAGGGAGGAAGTCTACAAACGTAACTGAACATAACTTGTCTATTAACATTTCTGCCTGAGTCAGTCGGATTGATCATCATCTGCAATGTATCTGTTTAACAATGAACTAAATAAGTCCTATGATCCCATGCTACTTCGTCATGCCATTGATGTCTCTGTGGTTTGGTTTATGCTTAAATACCTACTTAGCTAATACCATTCCCATCTGCCTTAGCTGAACTTTGTATTTGGAGCCAACTGGTTAATTTTAACATGCTCAACTAAGTTGGTAACACATTATATTGGCTACTCCTCAGCATGTTAACATCTTAATTTTGAGCATGTTTGCATGTCAACAGTGGCATTTAGCTCAATGCATTGGCATGCCTCACACGCTGTATTCATGCCATAAACTCTTGGTCTGGTTGAATCAGATATTTTTTAGGCCAATACAGTTGATAATGTTAATAGCATGGAGAAATTCCCTGATTTAAAAAAAGAAAAAGAAAATAATTAGTACTTCTTTTTTAAATATATATATATATATATATATATATATATATTTATATAAAAGTCACATGTGGATGTGCTGCTGACTGAGAACATAACTGTAAACTGTGTCTGCACATCCATCAACTTCCTCAGCAAGCCACAGGAAGTTCATTAATATTCCATGATGCTGAGTGACCTGAAACTCAGCTGATGTTTCTGTATATCCGGCAACTAGCTGACCACTTCTCAAATCATATTCAAAAACACAGCAGAAGATATAGGACTATTTATAGCAACACATGATTATATACCTATGTATTTGTTGGAGTGCTCTGCACCAGGATCCCTGGTGAATCTAAGCAGCAGCCAGAGTTCAACAGCACAGGAAAGATAAACGAGACAATTAAACAGTGCAGTTGATGGCACCTCAGTGACTAATGGCTTTTTCTGCCTGCTTGTCTGAGCAAAGACAAACACAGTTGTAAGCAGCAAGGTGTGTGTGTACTGCACACGGACTTGATGGACACCTGCTTGTGTGTTTATTTGAGTGTGTTTGTGTCTGTGTGTGTCAGTGGATGGGCTGGAGGTTTGTTGCGGGAATCGCCAGATAGATATCAATGAGATAACCGGGTGATATAGAGGAAAAACAAAAGCATTGCAGTTTTGGGATTGATATTAACATTTCCAACAATTGTTTTCCATCATACTCCATGTTTACATTCTGTTTGTTGGGATAAAAAGCAAACAAGGAAACTCTGCATAAGATAGAATAAATTGATACTCATTAAATTATCCCTTTCCTGTGTTTTGTTTACTAACATAAGCTGCAAATGTTAGCATGTCAAACTAACTTACTTAAGACCTGTGGCAATGCTAACGTAATGCTAGTGCCGTTTATCATTAACTAACCATTTGTGTGTGTGTGTGTGTGTGTGTGTGTGTGTGTGTGTGTGTGTTGGGTCACTGATAACATTAGAAAAAGTTGCATTCAGAGCTGGCACTTTCAACTGTTTAGTATAAAAGCCTTTTCTCCTATAAAAATAAAACATGAACAAACATTGCAGCATGAATGTAACCTTTCTTGGTTAAAAAAAACGTTTCTCACAAGAATTCATAAAGGAATGTTTGAACAAATTAAAGATTGTTCTTAAATGTGAGGGTCAACAAACTGTTCTTTGCAATACAAAAACATTGCTGCCCTGATCATTTCTGTTGGCCAGGTTTTTTTTTAATTCCTGCAACCCCTTATTCCTTCACATTTGCTCTAATCCATCCCATCTTCCAAGTTCACCTTAATTTTGATCTTAGCCACACACCTTTAAAGTTGAGTGAATTTAGCCTGCACTGTTGTTATGCTAATCATTAGCGGGTTAATATTTAGCGTTTCATTTGCTTGCTGGAGGTACATTGCTAACATAACAAATTTGTTATTACAAGCTTGCAACAGTGTGAATTTATATTTACCCTGTATGTGTGTGTTTACAGCTTTTACCACTCTCTATGCCGGGCACATGAAACACACACTGTTTACAGTGATACTATGTGTGTGTCCCAGCATGTTTGCATGTGGCAGGGGCAGGGGATGGGGCTCTTCCTGCCCTTACTTCCTGTTGTATACCCTATTAAAGGCCCACAGTCCACTGGGAGTGGACAGATAGGACAGTCATGTGGTAATTAGCTCTGCTCATTAAAACTGACCTCAGGCTTTGTTCTGCCATCTGGATACACTGTTCTACCTCCTGTTAGACAAGTGTGTGAGTGGTTGACATGCTTTTTTATGCTTCTCACAATCCTAAATGAAAAAGTGCCCCACCTGTGGTGTGTGCTTATTTTCTACATTTCTCTCCTAGCCATTGATCTACCTTTTCTTAAAACATCATCTGGCAGACTTACTGGAAGTCGTCGGTCCTCAGAAAACAGACTACCAAAAACTTTGGCTGCATTTCTAAACTTTTAACTCACTTTAACTTATTTGTCTCAAACCTCTCACATTATTAGTTTTAACTGTTTGAATTGTGAATGTGATAAATGAAGGACCATGTGCACTTAATAAACACTGAGCTTCTACTTCATTCTTCATGAGATGCATTTTGTCGTAAATCTACATAAACTATGCCTTAGCTTATCACATTCTTGAATTGCATTAACATTACATTCACAAGTGCAAATTCACTAGGGCATTGTTTATGGGTCCATGGTCAGCTGATTTTTAAACTATGTTTTAAAATGTGACGGGACGGACCACAAGGAGCCACACAGGCAGTCGGATTACCCTGGAATGCAACACACATGCTTCAGGAAATGTTGAATTGTTCATCTTGTTTCCAAAAGGTCTCAGGAAGTTTCCTTGCAACAAACAAAGTGTTTAAATTCAGTCTGTTTCTTATTTGTCAAATATGCAGTCACAGGGTATCAATAATTAAAGAAACACGATCTGCATGTTTTTTACTGTAAGCAGAAAGATGTCAATTGCAGGTTTCCGAGAACTTGCGTGAAGGAGTTTTTTTTTGTTGTTGTTGGTTTGATTCCTTTTTCGCCACAACACTCCCAACCAGAACACCAGTTGAGGCTATCAAAAATGACTACCTATTACTTCTACGAATTTAATCAAATTTCCAAATTTGAAATTAACAAAGACAAACAAATTAGCAAACTACATATAACACATTAGTTACTGAGCTTTACACAGGTGCTTGTAGGTAGATTTCGTTACTTCTAGACAGAGCTGTGCCAACTGTTTTCCCCAGTTTCCACTCTTGCTAAGCTAATGGTCAGCTGGCTTTAGCTTCCTATTTAGTTTAAGATAAGGGAGTGGTTTTGACCCTCTTATATAACTGTAAAAAAGCAACTCAATTTATTTTCTAAAATGTTGAACTCTCCCTTGAAAGTCCCTGGGCTGAACGGCTGAAATAACATAACCCTGTTCATTACCAATACACAAAATGTAGAGGTGCGTTTTCCATCATACAGATGTCAGTTTAAACTCAAGGTTTTAAAAGGATCATGCATGAAAGTACATATGATTTGTTAAATAATGAGCCATTAAGGGAAAACGAGTGTGGTACTTTAACTGTTTAGTCTGCGAGTGTCCCCTCAGTGTTTTAATCTATAGAACAGAGAAGTGAAACAGAATAAGGGAACAATGCTGTAAGATGTAATTGACATTAAAAGCTAAAATAAGAGGAGAGCTGTATGTTCTTGTGCAAAAGAAGACTGGAGGTCGCCTTCCCCTGTCGTAAATTGTGAGAAGGAGCCGCAGCTAATGGACAAGTACAGGGAGAGCAGTGAGTCATACTACTGTGTTCACAAGAACCCCAGTTTCTACAAGATCCTTTGTGATGTATGTCTGCAAGTGTCTGCGAGAGAGAAAATGAGACAACGACTGAGCGAGACAAGTGAGAAATATGCATGTCTGCAGCATAATTCAGTGAGTGTAGGTGGGAGTGAAGTTGTGTTTGTGTGAATGAGAGCAGTAAGAAGAACACAGTAGGTTTGTTGAGCAGCTCTCTGGAGGACAAAAGCATCTTTCTGAGACACATGCCTATAGCTGATTATGCAGACTGCAGACAGCATTAGCAGCATAGCTCACATTTCATACATGTTACAGTCTTTAGGTTTCTCATGCTGCAGCTCTGCATGTTCTGGTTCAGATTTGACATATTCTTGATGCAGGGATATGTCAAAACTTATAGCATAAATGTTTAGTTTTGTAACTAAATTATTTTATAATTGTAAGATATCAATATTTTTGAATGACCTTCAATCTTGTATCTTTTAAGCAACAAAAGACTGTTGATTCAATTTTAGCTGGTTTGTAACAACGTCAAATGTTGCATGCAGCTCATCCAAAGACCCCTTTTTCTTTCTAACATTATGTGATTGATGAGAATTTATAATCTTAAATAGATAAAAATGTCACAAGAATAAAGTAAAACATTAAAAAATTAGAAAATAGATATAATTTTGCACGACTGAGGTTTTTTTTAATACAGCACATGGTCTCAAAATGTACAATGCAAAATGCTACTTGAGATGTCATAGAGTTTCAAAAAATAGTTTACATTTGACTAATAAAACATGAAATTTGACCACAGACTGTGCGGTAACAGATGTGGAAGTGACCAATGTGATGTCACCCATTGGTGTTTGGACTACTGTTTTAAGGGCCTTGAGTTGGGCATTATGGCCATCGCCATATTGGTGTTTTCAGTGCCTGAGATGACCGTATTTGGATTAGAGGGTGGAGCTTGGGAAGGAACGAGGGGAGGATCTGACTGAGAACTTGAGGATTCTCCCTTTAGTAGCAATTCAATCATAAGGCAGTCATACCCTGCTTTTTTTGTCCATTTCTCTATAAAGGGTGCCATAGTTTGAAATATTGACTTCCTTATTTATTGAAGGAGACTTAAAACTAGCAGCTAAGCAGTAAACTTACTCGAAGACTGTGTATAGAAGCAATAAGTTAAGTGACTTACATACAAATTTCTTAGACTTAGACACCTTCTTACTTATTTTTGCAGGTAATGGAGTCCTCCCCTGCTGGCCATTTGAAAGAATGCGGGTATAAGGCACTTTTGCACCAGTGTCACATCTCAGACCTGAACACTTACTCCACTTCTACAAACAGTCTATCATTAAAAAACAACACAACACTGAAATGAATGAAATACACATGCAAACATACACAATATGTCATACCATATAAATAATGTGCACTAAACTTGATTGGTATCAATAAATAAAGACAGTAAAACAATTTTTTTTATCAATATATAGCAAACAGAATTTATCTAGTTATGATTCATGTGCTAAAATCATTCATATTGCTCAGGTTATTTAAAAATTTAGTTGTGCACTCTGAAACATCCTCTGGCATAATTTACATGTGATTCAGCTGGTGTGCGCATCACTGCCAACTGCTTTCAAAAAATAACCAGGTTAGTGTGTGTGCGTGTGAGACTTGCATACTAAAAGGAAGCAAGTCAGTGTCGGTATGACGAACTGTTGCTAAGCAGTGGTGGTTGTGAGGCGGTGGAAAGGGGAGGGGGGGACAGGTTTGCAGTGATGGAATCTGAGGGCTCACTCATGTGTGTGCACGTGTCTTTCCCTGGATTTTATGATGTTTGAATATTGATAGTGTGGTGAGGGGAAAGTAATGTAGTTTGTGTCATATAAAAGCTGATGACAGCAAACAGATAAAAACAAACACTTTCTTACAAATTGGAAACAAAGGATGGTTATCTCATTTCACCTCAATGCAATGTCGCGTCAATGAGCGAAGGAGTTCCATGGTGAACCTTTAGAAACTGAAATAAATGGCTTATTAAAAAAATAGATCTAAAAGTGTTGTCTGGCCTTGTCAGATTCAACATTGCAATAATGAGTCACTTATTCTGTCATGTGTTGCAGCTTCATCAAGTAAAGCTGCAGATGTCTGGCAGAGGAACACACACAGAGAAACACAGGCTTTCCCCAGGACGATTACTCTATTATATGCAGCGGGGGGAAAGCCTTACAGTTTGACGGCTTCCCTCTGTGTGTGTTCGTGTATTTTCTGCCTTTTTCTGCACATTCTAGAAATGGATATTTGGCTCAAAGCTGCAGTTCTTAATGCTTTATTTTCCCCCTCTAATATACCAGCTGGTACACAGCTAAACATACTGTGCCTTCCTAGCAGGTGTTGTTCTTGTCGCATCTGGTCTGATCCAGTCGGGTGAAGGAGATGGAGGGGAGCTTGGCAGGACGAGACACTGGCAGCCATTTATACTCAAGGTCTTGCAATGGAGGGTCCAAACACCAGTCGTAGTTTTTTAACAGGTACATACAGGCTTCCTGGCAACAGAAAACAACAAATAAAATGCTTTTAATTCTGCATCTTAGCTGTATTTACATTAATGTAACATTCTGTCTGACATGACATGTAGAGCTAAAAGTAGAGGGGGTGTAAGTTACAATTTCCTTTTTTTTCAGCAGTGCAAAAACAAAATGTTAAACCAGAGGGCTCTTGGCATAGCAAGAGCCTCCACCAACGCAGAATAAGTCTCCAACTTGCAGAGCTCCAGCCTACATATCACTGCATGTCTATATATGTTTGTTCTCTTCCAGGTTGGGATGCGATGCGACACTATTTAGTAGCCAAGTTGAAAGAGAACATTAGGTCCTTGAGGAGCAGTTAATGACAGAAATCACTTTCTTTATGTGTGATTAAAAATGTTATATTTTACCAAAATGTCTCAAAATTTCATGGTACCACCTCCAGTCTATTTTGTGTAGAAGCTGACTGGAACCAAAACACGGGGAAAACCTGATGTTCTGTTCTGTTTTATTCTACATACTTAGTGCACTCAAAGCCTCATGACTGGTGACATCATAGTCAGCATTTCCCATTGGCTGATGCTGAGCCAACGAGCCCACCAATTGCATCCACCAGCGCTAGCTGCCCTGCCTCCTTCCACTTTATGAATGAGGATTTTCCTGATAGAGGGGGAGGAGCAGCATGAATGAATGGGGACGTTGGAAGGGAGGAAAGAAGTGAGGGAATGGAGGAAGGATGATGAGGGTGGGGGTGGGAGGAAGGAGGGGAAGGGGAGGATGGAGCAAGGAGGCGAT
>JAPZDY010000011.1:3326829-3340995 GCA_029783645.1 Ctenochaetus hawaiiensis
AATCTCTTTCTTTCTCCCGGTTCTCACTGAGATATGTCTCTGCCCTTGCTGAGTTCATTCACACACACACACACACACACACACACACACACACACACACGCACACACACACACACACACACACATCAACACATTTGAGGCTGTCTTAGTTCCACCTGGATGAAGCTTCTACTTTTTCCACCTGATTGTGAATACTAATAATCTCTTTCTAACACACCTACCTGCACACACAAACATCTCATCGACACTTTTGACTCCAGATTGAGCACTTCTTTCTGTTTTTCTTTTTATCAACGGCGTGTTTGTGGTTTGACAAAGATACTGTCAGAGGCAAGAGCAACTGTCACCCTTTCCAGATGGGTTCCTTGTTAAATATTTAACATTTAAACATCATTGCACTGTCATAACTTAAGATATTTTTGTACAAAGCGAAAAGCAGAACTGCATGTAATGTACAATACATGTCTATAAGTAACATTCATCTTAAACAGTGTATTATATGAGACCAAAAAAAGGAATTTTTGTATTTTGACAAGGTTACAGGCCCCAACAATGACGCAAATCCATCTTGCTTGTTTGATATCATGACCCTTGTGGATTTTATGTCCTCAAAAAGGAAACACACCTAATCTTTGAGTCTTTTCTTCTCTCATATTCTAAAACACGCCATGAACCAACATCCAACTGAGGCCGTCACGAATCAAAGTGTACTGTTGCGTTTCCAAGAAATGACAAATGACTTTCCACTCGGCTTCACAGTGTAACCAGCACACATCACTCCTGCCCCAAACCCTGACCCCCCGCCCCCCTCACCCACCCACCGCCAACTCTCTTCCTTCCGGGGAAGCGGTGCCGATCAATCACAGAGACAGATCAATGCCTCTGATTGGGCTGTTGCATAAAGCTGTTTGATGAGGTCACAATGATCAAAGACAGCGGGAGCAGGAGGAGGCGGAAACACTGTCAACACCCAGCCATTGGGAGTCAGCAGACAGCCAATCGAGAGACGGGACTTCGAGTAAAGGTGGGATTCTATTGGCTGGCGGTAGTGATGTCAAACCAGAGAGCAATCATTTTAATGAATGAAAATCGATGTTGTAACAAATACAGTAGGACTACAGGATATGATGCTAGCATACGGATTTTCACAATGAAACTGGATACAGACTACAATATAATAAACCATGAAAAACAAGTCATCGATAAATGATGCATGTGTAAATTATGGCTGCATGGAAGAATTTATAACAGACAGACAGGAACATGAACAGTCCTGCAGTACAGTTTATTGAATTTCAGTTGAATGCCTCTGAGCAGTAATAGCTTCAATGATGTTTCACGTATCATTTTGCATTTAAACACATATGCTGCTGAAAAACTGATAGTCTGCTAAAGCGATTAACATAGTGGAAACACTTATGCAGCTGTCTTTGTTTGAGAAGAGTTTCTGTCTCATTTATGGCAAAACTGTTTAATTCTGCAAGAGGAAATGTCTTGAAAAATAAAGAGGTTGTGACAGGACACCCAGAAACAGTTGCTAAAAAAGGCACTAAATACAAAATGACAAGCTTGCACATGCACTACAAACAAAAACTGAACATTATAAGATTGATTTAACTGGTATTAAGTGCAGAGCTGATGTAATTTAGTGTATGGTACTTTTGTTTTTATTCTGCAAGTGTGGGTCCTAGCACTGTATGGTGCACACAAGAGGAAGGACCTGACAGTGGGGGAGACTTTCAGCTAAAGTAATATGTCGCCATCTAGAGGCAGAAATGAACCACAGCAGACAGAAAACAAAAATACTGGCCTGTGTCAGGTTTTGAAAGCACCACAAAAATGCACAATGACCATCTTGAGTTCCGACAAATAGTAAAGAAAACGGAGGTATGGTGTTTTGTAAACATTTTCTTTGAACAGTAACAGTAAAGTGTTTTTAATTTATAATTTAGAATAATTCTTCCTCGGTAAGCTGTGGTTGTCTGTGTTTGAACTTGTTTAGACAGATGAATATGTTGCAATGCAGGTAGTCAGCCTCATATCCACAGCTCTGTGTCAGTGCTGGACCAACTGCTTGCACAGATTATCATTTTTCTGATGGAAAAACAACATCTCTGGCTTGTTTGTGTTTCTTTAAACACACCACAGTTGTCTTGGGCGGCTTTACGCCCAGGATGCAGCAACAGTGCCCTTGCAAAAGAGTTACATGCAGATCATTGGAGGGAAGAAAAGGTTGACTGAAACAGTCGCCCAGTGGCAGGCTTACACCCACAGTCTACATCCGGTGAGTCAGCTTGTGACACAGCTGATTGCTGTTCAGAAAAACAAAACTCCTTTTCCTGTACAGTTACAGTTTTTCTATTTTTATAGTGAAAAAGAACTTTAAAAAAAAATAGCCGTTGCATTTTTTCTATTTAACTGTCTTGTTTACATACCTAAATGAACAGACCTGCATAAAATTTATCCTTAACAAAATAAAGGGATTATCATCAGATTTTTTTCTTAACTGCTACAATTTGAAGAAGAAACAGCTGATATGATTTATTAGATGAATCATATTTTCCTTAGTTTATTTTTATCTCTGTTGTTTGTTTTTTTGTATTTAGAATCCTGCAAAATTCACTGAGGCATAAGCTGATAATGAAGTGTTTTCCATTTTTTAAAAAACATTTGAAGTCTGTTTTTCAAATCTTGAAAAATCCGAAAAATCAAATCTTTCAAATCACACATACATTTTCTAAATATTCAGACTAGATCAACCTCTGGCTTTTTATTCAGTGAGCAGAGCATATTCGTTCAGACTGGTGCTGTAACTGTCTGAAATGTTGATCTGGATGCAAAGTTTGGGTCTTTGACTTGCCACTCTTCATGATAAGGTTTGCTGACAGAAGTTAAAGACCATAATACCCTTATCTCTTACAGAACAGTGCAAATTCTCCCATGTTTAAAAAAACTGTCCTCATGACTAAATCTGTTTTAGAATGACTGGTCTCTCACATTCAGGATGAAAAATGCAGTACTTCATGGAAAGCAGTAGCATGTAAACCAATCTCCAGCTGAGTAGTCCTACCTGATCAGCTATTCTTCGTCCACCAATGAAAGGAGGCCAAAGTCTCTGAACCTCCAGCAGCACCCCACGCAGGTAATCAGGCTCTTCCATCGCCCTCTGACGTGCCTTTTTATGAATATGGAGGAGGGTTTTGCTTGTTAATGTTCATTTTTTAAAGCAGACTTTGGTTTAGGTTATTACAGAGGCCTAGATGAAAAGAGATACAGGAAATTTTTGCTATACATGCTAGCTATAGAAATTTCAATCACAAGAGTTTTATCAGGAAAAATGCGTTGATAATGCAAAGAGCGGCAGCATATAGTAGATTGTGGTGGTATGCTTGAATAATATCCAAGGGCATGCCTCATGTTTCCTATAGGCACTTTAACTTATCAGTTTCGTATAGAGCAAAGAGCTGCAGAAGCTGTGTTTGTGTACCTGTTCATTTCCACTGAGTGCCAGTGTGAAGGAGGTGAGCAGCGATGCCAGAGCTTTGGGGATCAGGGCTGAGATGAACAGCAGGAGATGCTGGGAGGCAGAGCTGGAGTCCGGCAGCGGCAAAGAACCCAGAGAACCTACAAAACTAGAGGGACAGTGAAAGTAACATTACGATTAGGATACCAAAGACTGACAGCCTCTACTGGCTTGTGATTTATGGCACAGAGGCACACAAAAGTGGAGTAAAAAGGTTCATGCCTTGCTCCTGCTTACAGTTACATGCCTCCACTGAATAAGCTGATATTCACACAAAACTGTGTGCAGCAACTGGCACTTTACAGCAAACAGAAACAAGGACAAGAAGCCATATTTTTGTCTGTGCTGGATATCTAAGTGTTCTTGCTTTCACTGCTCTTTATTCAGCATTGTGTTTGAGAATGATCAGAGAATGAAATATTTGGGTGAGTCTGCATGCAAGAGGGAAAGAAAAAGGATGCAGTAGACTGAGAAGAAAAGAAGAAAAGCAGTGGGCCAGTTCCTTTTGTCTGTACTATAAACTTGAATGTGTGTGTTAGTGAGTATGTGCGCATGCTGCAGTCTCACCCCTGCTTGTCGTTCTCCAGTTTATATTTGATGATGTCCATCAGTTTGTCTCGGGCATCCAGAGCTACAGCGAAACCTGACGACCACAGAGGAACCTTCACGCTCACGGGAGCTGAGATCAGACCTGCAGGTGCAGAGGAGAAGGTGCTCATGGTCACAGCCACGCCATAAAAGTAATGTTCATTGAACTGAGATAAAAGGAGAAGTGGTGAATTTTGCAATGCTGTATTGCAGAGCACTAAAGCTAACTTTACAAGTGTTTCTTTGAACAGATAGCTGCAGAAACAAAGACAGAAACACTGTTAAGGAGAGCACTTATGTATCCATATTTTGGTGTGTATTTGAAAAGAACAAGTTGTGGCTCCTGCTTGTGTTTTTTCATTACCATGCCAGTGCTGGGTGCAGAGCTCCACGATCTCCTGGTAAAGTTCAGGCTGCTCCTCCGCTCTTACATTCAGGAACAGGCCCAACACCAGCTCTGTCCCAAGACGCTTAAAGGCAGAGTACACGCTCTCTGGCTGACCACTACACACACACACACAGATACACAATAAATATGTAAATAGCCATTTTTTAGCCTGTTTGGTTACAGGTATACAAAGCCTTGATGTGTGGCCATTTAGTACATTTTCAGTGTGTAGACATACAGTAAAACACACCTTCATCTGTCCAACCTCGTTTTTATGTCTTTTAGTTTTATCATCTTGTAAAACAACTTGTAATCCTTCTCTGTATATTAAACTTTTTGAGTGCTGGACGTTTAGGTCGAGTGTTACCTCAGAGACAGATCCTTCAGACAGCGCTCACACACACTGTGGAGACAAAGAGGTAGAAACAAGAACACACACACACTTTATTCTCAAACAAGTCCTAGAGTACTTTGTAACATTCTGTACATCTTATCAAAAATATAAGCAACATTTACTCCTTATTCCAGCATTAGAAACACTGTATTACATAATTACTGAGGGACCTGTGTCTCCACTGAACTGACACACGGGCAAACACCTTTAACATGGATGGACACATTACACTTCTTGAAGGGACAAAGGTTTTGCAGGTGTGTAACAAATATCACCACCACCATAATGGTGTCATCATAGACATCCATTAAACAAGAGGCTCTGAATACAAAACCAGAGTAACAAATCATTGACCTCAGAAAATGTCTGTTTGATAAGAACCATGTGACTCTCCAGGTCATAAAATACATAAAATACATACTATTTCCAACTTCAAGGCCTCAGCCAAAGGCATCCATAATAACAATATAATACAATGTGAACTAAAGCCAAAAGCTTTTCTAATGTTAATACTTCCCTTACCTGGTGATATAATCTCTTGATGATTGCAAACAATTTCCTGTGAACAGGCTGGTGAGAGACAGACGGAGAAGGCAAGCCTCCTCACCTAAAACACACAAACACAACATGCCATTGTTTACCTTTGCAGAGTTGAATTAAGGTGACTCTGAACCAGCCTTTTAAAACACAAAAGTCCTGCAATAACACATATAAAGTAACCAACTGAGGCAGTGTCAGACAAACAAATGCTGTAAAAAAGTCAAAAGGTAAAATTACTGTAATGTCAAAGAAGTCTACTGGATTGTACTTCATCTTCTGTATGTTATACACTGACTACTGATCATTTTCTCATTTAATCTGTCCAAGGTGATGTCCTCAAATGTCTTATTTGTCCAACCAACAGTCCAAAAACAAAGGTCATCAGTTAACTATCATATAAAAGTGAGAAGAGTGAGTGAAGAAGGTGCCAGTAAATGACTTTAACGATAAATTGGTTATCAAGATTGTTGCTGAATCACATATTCTCCTTTGTATCATTTGTGTGTTTTTTTTATATGTGAACATGTGTTTACCATTAGTGGTGACAACGGTGTCACCATACACATTAGTCATCAGATCTGTTGGATCCTTCAGAAATAGGTTGGGCTTCTCTGAAACACACAATAAAAACTTGATAATAAGCACAAATATTGTATAAGTACTGATTACACACCAACAACAGTCAATCAGGCAACAACCATGTCAGGATGATTTATCTGGAAGTGTATTAGTTATCCTCTTACAACAAACACCAGGATGCAATAATACACACTGAATTAATTTTGCTGTAAACTTACAGGAGGTTTAAAACAAAATATTAGGTTGAAATGACATAAGTAACAAACTCTGGAATCAGGGTTGGAATATTTGTTAAAAATCAAAGTGGAATTCAATGTTTTTTCACACAAAGATTCCTTTAAAGAGACTACAAGTATTGTAAGTTTTACATATTTTGTAAAAAAAAAAGAAATAAACATGATAATATACCTCAGATTTAATAAACAAAGTCTTTCTTTACTTACCGTGTGTAATAATAATGCCTACTCCAATAAGTTACTATGATAGCTAATAATATATTTAAAGGTGAGCTTTTAGTTAATGTATTAAAATGTGTGCATTATCACATTATTACACACAATTTGTACTTGATCTTTAGCTGCCTATAAATTTTTATATTTTAAGCTGATTTAACTATTGGGATATTAAATAATAATATAATGCTTTTAATTCACAAGTGTAAATAGTGCAACATTATCTTATAGTGTACCAGACTGTAATATGACTATAGTAAAACTTCGTCTGACTAACGTCCCCCCCCCACCCACCCACCCACCCACCCATCCAGCTACATCACGAGTCTCTCCCATGACAGATCAGACTAATCCTGGGGTAAGTTTTTACTTCATACCAAAAGATTTCTCTTTTGTTCCTTTGCCAAATCTGACTCGTTAACCTGATGTAAAGGAGACAGAGCCACCATAAGATCATTGTAAATTGGTCCACAGATAAACGTATTTGAAGTGTAAGAATATATATTTGTAGTCACAAATGTGACTTAATCATAAAAAAGGTATAACATTTAAAAAGTTACTATTTACATTCGTTACTACAGTATTACAAAGTCAAAGTTACACTGAACGTGAGCTTTTTTTCCCGCTACTGTAAACAATTCCTAGGAACACCTAGATGCTGGTGCTCACCTGTGGCGCGCGCTGACGCACACACGCACGTAATTTAGGCCCTTAACATACACACAACCGTGCACAGACAACATACCACACAGCAGCTCTCTCATCCCCTGCACGGAGCAGATGAAGGCTGTCGGTCTGTTCAGCAGGCGGGACTGAAACACTCTGCTCCGGTGTTTTTCTATCCTCTGCCGGCAGAAGCTTACCGGATCCCCGTAAAACTCCAGCGACTTGTCTCCGACCACCGACACACCTGCATTTCCTGGTAATTTAGACATTCAGGGTTGACGCTGGAGACGGACCGGAGAGGATTTTTTTAAACTAATAAGGAGGATTCACTGTTGATGTTGATGGCTGCTTGCCCGAACAACAGTAACTCGAAACTTTAATAAGACTCGATCAGGGTTCTGAGTAAATCCTGCTGTCTTCGCCTGTTATTTCTTCTTAATCCGCGTGTCTCTTTAGAAGGGATCTGTGTGTCAAATTACTGCTATCTCACTGATGACACTGCTTTTTCTGAGGTAACCGAAAGCACCCAGCTGCACAGGAGAGCGACGCGTTCAGGTGCTGTCCGTAATTAGGGCTTCCTATCACTAACGTGTTAGTGCTACGTCTGTTCTTTGTTGTTCCTACGGCAGTTGGTATTACTATTACTGCTACTTCCGGTACAATACTATTAAAGCTGTACTATTACTACAATGGCAGGATAAACTCTACAAATGTGTTCTGACTTATCTTAAAGGACCAGGATTATTTAGTTGTTGGGTTTCTGAACATTTCAGTTTAAATGCCCAAGAATCAAATATTTTGTTTTTAATTGTCATTAAATGTAAAAATACAAATTTTAGTGTTGTGTATCCTACGTTTACGGCTGCATAATCATCATCTGTTACACACAAACCGATTTACAGGACTATATTAATTGAGTTTTAGAAATAATGTTTTTCCTCTTTGGTCCATTCTGAAGTATCTCCTTCTTTGTACAAAACATTCATATTCAAAGGAAAAATCTTTCTCTGGCAATCCCCTGTCTTTACTGTATTGATGATGATGATGTTTGTAGTTTTTGTTTATTCTGTATTCAACAGCAAGACATTCTGAAATAAACGAGCTTCAGAAAGCACCAAAAATAATAAAAGAATGAAACTGTAATTAAAATAATTTGATAGGAATTCTGCTCATTAGTATTAGATTTAATATCACACTGCTGCTTTTCACAAAAATAAAGTCTATTGCATGTTACCATCTCAAAATGTCCTTTTAATGAGAAATGGCCCTGAAAATTCTATTTAAACTACATATATATTTATTCAGTTGTCAATTTGGAATCAGAAAACATTTAAAATAGCTAAATTTCTATCTTTCAGTGTTCAGTGACCAGAATACTGTGTTCCACCAGTGATAAAATGTAGTTATCGAAATGAAGGTGTTTCACTTGAGCACTGCATTTTTTACAATAACGCCATAGGCCTGTTGCCACAACAATTTTTGACTACATTCATAGCCTCAGACTACTACTGCAACTCCTGTCACTTTTACCTCGACTATTCTACTGTTAATGCTTCTGTTCCCGTTTTAGCCAAGAAAACTGCTGCCAAGAAGTCTGTCACTTCTACAACTAACTGCACAGCTGTTGTTGCTGCTTCTGCTGCTCCTGCGTCTATAAGTGTTGCTGGTCCAGAATAGATAGTTGAGCAGCACTGAATCGCTGAAATGCAAACACAGAAATGACACAAACAAATAAAAAGATTTCTGTTCCCTTAACTCAAAGCTATTTAGTTTCATGCACTGATACCAGCAATCTTACTAAGTCATCAGTCAATAGGAATTTAAACACATTTAAAATCTATAAAGAAGTTTAGACGAAACAGTGTTGAGCATTACAAAGATGATATTTCTTTCTGATACTGAACAAACATTTGGTTATAAACATTAAAACTAACTAGATGAACAACATTAAACTGAAATAGGTCTAATAAGTTTGCTGAAGCTCTATGTTAATGTAAGAATGTTTTCATATCGATTCAAACAACACAGCAGATAAATAAACACAGCATAGTCCAAAAGTGCAGAAATATATGGAGAGTGGAGGTCAGTGGGTGAACCGTGTAGTGAACTGTGTGCGCATGAGTGGAGATAGTGTGTGAGTGTAGTGAGGTGAATGTAAATAAAGAGAGGAGCTGAAGTGGAGGTTTCCACCACAGAAACAACCTGAAACTTTAGAAGTGATCAATTAAAACTGAGTAGCAAGAAAAGTGGCAACCACAAAAATAAAGGTATGGTCAATTTAAACACACAATATTTATATTCTGCCACTAGATGTCCCACAATTAAAAGAAAAGGGTATTTTGACAATGTCATGAAGAAGTGTGGGATCATGTAATGTGTTTAGTTTATTGGTAAACAGCCAGAAGTGCAGCTGAAATCTATCTAGACTGGCTCAGACTGTAATGTTTACTGATGAGGAAATGTATCAAAGTTTTATTGACTTTGCTTTTAGTAACATTTGTGGGCTTTTTCCCCTCCCTCTCTGACTGGTTTATCCCAAAAGTCAGTGACAGGTGACAAAACCAGATGCACTGTTACCTTGAATAGAATGACGGATGTATCTGAGATCGAAGATTGTTAGAAAATATTTAGGATAATGTAAGAACGCATCTCAACAAAACAGTTGCTATAGTACTGTAAGATGAAGTCATTTTTTTGCAAGTCACAAGTATAACTCAAGTCTTTGCACTCAAGTCCCAAATCAAGTCCCAAGTAAAGACTGACAAGTCCTGAATTAAATCATAAATTCTTAACTTTTTGCAAATTTCTATGCAAGGAATTTTACCTTTGTTAACATTTCTTCTACCTTGATCTTTTTAATGTTAAGTTACCTCTTCATTTCTCTTAGAATTTGACTGGAAGATGTTGGACTGGTTCAAACTGAGTGGATTTGGGGAATTCAGTGTCAGCTTGCGAGGAATGAAAACTGTTCACTTCAGTTGATTCAGGGAATGAAGGGCAGTACTTGATTCATGGTACAATTGTTCTTTAAAAAACATATTTTGAATCTTTGGGCCTCAGGTGAGGTTTCAAGAATTTTCAAGTCAGAAGACTCAATTCCAAATGTAGTCATGATTCACTGGAGCTAAAGTCAAAGTAGGATTGTAGGTATTTTTAGATTCTTTTATTAAATAGAGTCTTAAGTCATTAAATTTGGGACCTTAGTCTGAATTGAGTCCAGGTCTTGTGACTTGAGTCCACACTTCTGCCATAGCTAAAGGTAAATGTAGATACACCAAATGGTGTAGAAAGAAAAAACGAAAAAACATAAAAATTACAAAAAGGGATATAACAAGTCAGACTAACCAATAGTTATTTTGACCATTAATACAACTGAATGACAATATAGCTAATAAAAACCAGTTACCTCTTTTAAATATCTTGAATTCTTTTATAAAGGACCAATCTACGCAAGAGAGCATTTTTCTTTAGAAGTACCAGTCTCTGCTGTGATTGCTTGAGGACCTGAGTACAAATAGGTCACCCACCACAGTCTGTGACAAACTGTTCACACATCATTATGGATCAAAGAACAACCAGTCACTGCAGTCAGCTAGGTTTAGCTCATGAGGGGTGGAAGCTGAGAGCAGCCAGATGGGAGCTCAGGCTGAGAGATGGGGAGGTAAACCTAAAAGGTGGGAGCTGGGAGCAGCGAGGTGGGTGGTGAGACCTGGGAGCAGCTAGGTTGGAGGTCAGACCAGGAGGTGGGATCTGGGGGGTGAGAGATTTGTTGGAAGTGAGAGCAGTGAGGTGGGAGGTGCGAGCTGAGAGGTTTGAGATAAGAGGTGAGATCTGAGAGCAGAGAGCAGCTACATTTATATTAAAATTCTATAAAACTGAAGAGAACCAGCAGGAACTGTATCAAAATAAAAGCATATTATTTAAGTGTGACTGATAGGTTTATAATATATTTAAAGAAGTTCTGAATATGGTATTACTGACCAACTAACAAAGTTCTAATGTCAAACCTGGAAAGATAAAACTGTGATTTGTGTTTGCAGAAGTTATTATTTTCAAGATTAAGTTAAATGGATAGATATAGAGAGAGTTCTTAAAGCACAAAACTTCAATTAAAACATTTTGCATTCTGTGATAAATATAGGCTACATCAAGCAGGCAGTGACAGTAAGTGTTCTAATTGTCATAATTAATTCTCGCTTCCTGCTTCGCACTGTTTCAGGCCTTCCTACTTAAGCTGCATTGCTGTATTTCGTGTCATTCATGAGTTCTCATTATACATCCATGGTCTCATTGCGCGCAAAGACCACCAGATGGCAGCATTCATCACCTCTCTCACTCTCCCTCTTTTTCTCCTCCGTTTTAATGGCACGAGGCGGACTGCCGTGCAATGCTGCTCGTGCAGATTGGACTTTCTGGGCACGCGGCTATTTTTCATCTAAGCCAAAGCGTGAGAGCCACAAGCACGCTCTGGGGGCAGAAGGGTCCATTTCACAAACTGGATGACACACCCACTTTACTACAGGACACACCCCTTTAAAATCTATTCCTGACCTGCGGTGAGAAGTTCTGGTACCTGAAGTTAACCATTTCGCGGGTGCATCATGTAGCAGGCGTGTCCTGCAGCCTCTGTGTGTCGGCAGATAGACCTGCACGCGCTGGTGAGAACGGAGGCGAGGAGCCCGGCACAGGTGAGCATTTTAAATAATATTTCTTTTAAAAGTTTGAGAGACAGAAAGGAGAAAAATAGACAACATATCTGTTAGTGTTTTTTATTATTATTATTTATTACATTACATGTTATGACAGAGTCATTTTTTTTCTGTGACAAGTTCAACTTAAGGCACACAGATGATGACAACAGTTTAGTAAATTAAAGGCTTGGAATTAGACTATATTTTTTCTTATTATTGGACGTAGTCATCTGAATTTTATCACCAACCAAAGGCTCTGCAATATTTTTATTGTTATTGTCACATTATTTTTAATAGGAGTATGGCAGCAGGCTATTTGAGTGGTGAATTCATCTAGTCTGCATCCCTCCTCTTGTATAATCTGCAGTCACCACATGCACTGCATTTTATTGGTCATTATAAGTAAAAGGTTTTCGCCTCTAAGAAGAGTGCTGGCCATCAGTTTTATTAGCATTCAATTCATTCTTCAGCTGATGTCCTCAATTTCATCACTTGTAGTGCTTGGCTCAGTTGTTATTTCCTTTAAATAACAGAAAAACACATGTTCAGTTGCTAAAAACATACAGATATACATAGGAAGATTCAAGAAATTTTCCACAGACACATAAAAATTAACTTTTGCAAAGCAAAGTTAGTTGTTGCACAGGAGCGAAATGGGCTTCAGGCAGAAAACTGCGTGAAGACAGAGGAGAGTTTCTTTCTATATCTAGTTCAAATTCTAGGAAAGTTGCACCCCAAAATAAGTGCTTTACTTTTTGTTAAACCTTAGGTTTTATCACTTGTTTTATGAGAGGTGTGTCCATCTGATAGTGTAGACCAGTAAATATGCATTAGATTAGTGGAAAAAATAGCCAAAAAGTAGTTGTGAGGAGACAAGAAGAGGAGAGTTCAGGAGCATCTGCCCAGTCATTCCTGTGTCTGCAGTAAAATACCTGTGTCCTTGGTCCACAGAAAGGTTAGCAAGAATTTGTAACATGTTTTTGTCTTAGAAAGTGTTTGCTGCCTGTGAGAACAACTCAAAAAAGGTCTGCTGTTGTTCAATTACCCTGAACACTGTGAACTTACTGCTGACATTTCATTACAGACATGCTGCAATATCTCCATCATTTTTAATTTATTGCAGCATAGTTGCCCTATTAAAAACATAAAACACACACACATGCACGCACACCGAAAGCAACCTTTTAAATTACCTTCCCATAAGCCCATGAGCACACGTGTCATTTTATGATGTGCTACTGCTGTGTATTTGCTTTTCAGTTGATTAAGCTTTTTAATTTAATTTAAACATTGTAATGGTCCCGTAGGCAGAGAGACAGTTTTGTGAGAAGTTGTGAAAAGCAATTTCTGTTTCTAAGAAAAGGCGTAAGAAAAAA
The DNA here is from genome assembly GCA_029783645.1 of Ctenochaetus hawaiiensis. Lineage (NCBI taxonomy): Eukaryota > Metazoa > Chordata > Actinopteri > Acanthuriformes > Acanthuridae > Ctenochaetus > Ctenochaetus hawaiiensis. The sequence continues at coordinate 3,340,027 of JAPZDY010000011.1, forward strand.
GACATCATGTCCAAAGCAGAATTAGTGTTACATTCTCATATTGCATTGTAGTAATCAAAGGCTTAGCAATTACATTACCTGTGCAGGAAACACATTAACAACCTGTAAGGCTGATGATGTCTGTTCAAGCTATTTTAGACTCCATAAACCTTAGATGACCAGCCTTGAGTCTAGTAACACACATTTTTAGTGAAACAAAAGTTCTGTTTTTCAACGTTAGAGCCTAAAAACCCTACATCTCCATTAAATGATGCATTACCTACCCATTTTAGAGGACAAAAAAACCCATTTTTTTCCAAATCACACAAATACACATCTGACAATCCTCTAGTAGTGCGCAGAGACATGCAGATAGACAGGCTGATGAACCAGCACAGATTAACAATGTGAAAAATGAGGAAGAGCAAGGAAAAAAGGAAAAGAAGATTATGTAGACAAAAAAAGAAGATTAACACAAGCTCACTAACTTCAAGGAATTATGTGGACAGTTCTCACTTGGAATCAGTGTTTGCTTCATTTTTGACCACAAACTGTCCCTAATCTTAACTAACTGCTTTAGCTGCCTAAGCATAGCAGCACATATTGTATCTGAGATAACCATAATCTCTCTGTAACCTTAAACATAAAAGATTCCATGGCCATGTTGGGTTCAGATAACTCAAAAGGCAGACCTTAAGTACACATTGTCTTGTTGATTTCCTCTACATTTAATAGTTTTTTCTCCATTTTTAAGTGATGCATATTCCAAACTCACTTCTACTCACTTGCCACCATAGTTCAGTGTAAAAAAAGATTCAAATTATATACATTGTTTATATATTTGTATGTATAGGGTTGGTCTAATATTAATACCTCTATGGTTATCAGTCTCATTGCATCTATCCCACAATCAAGTAATTTAATCAATACGGGAACAGGAACCTGCTATTTCCCTACAATATCCTTCACCCCTGACTTCACGTGACTTGT
>JAPZDY010000011.1:3350008-3383922 GCA_029783645.1 Ctenochaetus hawaiiensis
ATAACAAGAAAAAAACAAAAGATGATGTTGATGTAGATCTATCACATTGTAAAGTAGCACATGGGGTCATGGGATTGTCTATCTATCATCTATCTATCTCCCTGCTGCAGGGATTCTTGAAGCTTAAATACAAGAAAAAATACAAGAAGTGGAAGGCCAATGCATGACTATAGGCAAACTACACATCAGTCATATTACTGCACCTCCACCAAGCATCCTACTACATTATGCTATGCACACATTATAACTTGATATGTCAACAAGTTGGGAAGTAGAGTTAGAATATATTTAGTAAGAGTTTACGCCGTAGTCTTGCTTAAGAAAAAGGTAAGTGCCATCATCAAATTAGACTTAAATTTATCAGTTACTCTGGTTAGCCTCTGTACTATGTTTTTAGTGTTAATTGGCATGCAATTATGCAAAACTAAGATGATGAAGATAGTTAACAGTACACCTGCTAAACATCAACTTGTTAGCATTATCACTGTGAGCATGTTAGCATTTTGCTTAGAGCTCTCCTGTGCTGCTAGCATGGCTGTAGTCCCTTAGTGCTGCTTCTCTTTCTTTAGATTTTTACATATATTCTGAGAGCTTTAATTACAGTCAGTAATGAAAACAGAGGGGTTGTCAATTAAAAATGAAAATAAAATTGAAAAAGAAACCTATAGTAATAATGGCAATAATATTAGTTGTTGGTTGAAAAAGGAAGGGAAATGGGCAAAAAGCAGCTTAGTGTCTCTCTGCTCTCGGCTCTCGGCTCTCCAGGGTTCACTCTGTTCAGTTCATCTCTGTGTCAGTCAGATGTGAAATGGACACGGTGAGCTGTGAAAACACGCCTCCCTGGACGCACATCACACAGGAGAACCACAGAAACCTCACAGAAATACACTCTTCTCCCTTCTCACTCTCTTTTTCTCTGTCTCGCTTTTCTCTTTCCATTGAAATTCAGATTGAGCAAATATTTTCGCATTCCTCAGATTCAGATGTGTGAGTAACTGAGTGAGCAACGAGTACAACAGTGGGTAGTGTTAGTTCTGTTGTTCAGTTATGATTGTGTGTGAGAGAGAATAATGCTTATTACAGTTTCCTCTGTGGACCCTTTAAGATGGAAATGGTGATCAGTCATTTTTCAGTGTGCTATTAAAGGACTCAGTGTTGTAATGAGAATGCAAATCTGAACTTAATCCAATCTGTGCATCACTGTTAACTGCAGTATGTCCTCCCAACTTGACATTTAATTATATTTACTGCGTATATAGTCAGTGTTTCTGTGCCCTTTTAATGAATGCAAGTACAGGCCTTGGCGCCCAACAGGTCAGTGGCTCCTAAAGGCCTTATTGCACTTTAAGTTAGATGAAAGTAAGGTCTTGTGACATTTTGTTAATTGGCTCAGGTATGACATTTTTTTTTTTATTCACAAAAACAACTCAAGTTAATTTTAAATCATTATTATAAAGCACAGGACCATGATTTTCCATAAGAAGAGAGTGATTTTTATTTAAAAGTGGACAGTATTTTGTACTGTTAATGAGAAAAAAATGTCTAGGTACAAAATGTTCCTATTCAGCGATCCCCAATCAATCAGTGTTTAGGTGTTTTGTTTTTTTTTGTTTTGTTTTTTTAGGGGATTTGGTCATATCTGCATTTGTACTTTTACCTCATGGAGTCTTAAAGCTGAATGTTTGAACCAGTCATTAGCACTTTTTGGTTTTCTGATTTCAGCTTCTCTGTATACTTGCTAACTGACTCTCAACAGCAGCATGTGGTGTTCAGGTGTTACAACTGACAGACTGGTGTGGGGCGTGTCGTGTCCAGTCGGCTTGTTGTTTTTTATTTTTTGTCCTCTATAGAAATCCATATTTATTATATTTTTTGTGTTTATGGACTCTCCAATCATTCCATGAACCACCTGTGAACTGATGAAGTGTTCTCTCAGGTGCATGTCCTCCTGTTTGTGAGCCATGTGTGACATGGTCATTGTGGGTTGTGGCATTTTATAGTCCATCCTAATGTGTTTAAAAAAAAGAACAGAGTGCTAATATTTTGTAAATATAATAAGGCTTTGGATAAAATCCATCTCGGTTGTGGAATCTCTTTGCTGTCCTCTAGGAAGTGAATCTGTAATAGGAAACACCCTGAGCTCTTTGTGTTGTCTCTGTTTTGATATTATTTTTCAGCTTGATATTTACTATATAAAAATTACAAAATATAATTTCAAGAACAAATGATTTTTTTGTATTATTCTGCATAAGCCATTACTAAAGAAGCTGTTGAGAAGATTGTGAGTTTCTTGGCCTTTTGGACTCTAGCATGAAAATCAAGACCAGTCTTGTAGATTATATGATACAGTAGGTATTACCAAGAGTAGGTCTAGTGAATCATTACAATAAGTTTCACATTGATAGTAGGTGAGACTTAAGCCAAGAAAACTGACCTGACACCAGGTCAGAGACTCGAGAATCTCTGGACTGTATATCAAACAGATGTCACAGACTATAAATTATGATCTGTGTGCAGGAAGTAGGTGTTGCTGACAGGATCGCTGGCTGTCACTGTTTGTCAGGTAATGACATCAACCCATGAGTGCAGTAGGACCAGCCAGCTGTCATAAAACAGCAAATTCACAGTAGATGTTGTAATTGGTGGTAAAAGCTGATAAGGCATCCACAACTGTTCCATGGGAAAGCTCCCATTTCAGAGATGGATACTTAATGTAAGTCATCCTGTGCACAAGTTTCCCATTTTATTGTTTCCTGTTAGACTTGTCAGTTTTTTGTTCTTGTATCTTGCCCTAGTGCAATGAATTTCTGTTTTGTAGAGTAAATTATTTTAAGCCATGCTAGCTATGACTCAAGGAATGACAGTGCTTGTTCTGCAGGTCAGTCTGGTCTAATTGTCAATAGGTCTGCCATTTTGGTCTGGACAGCAATAACTCAGCAACTATAAAATGGACTGCCATGAAACATGGTACAAACATTCACAGTCTCCAGCAGATGATCTTTGCAATCCCCTTAACTTTTCTTAGGTACCAGCATGCCTTAACATTTATTCTTAAGAGTGATATATTATATTAACTACTCTCAACATTTAAGTTTCCTGTTACTTAAGTTCTAATAACTTTGGTGATCATTTGACTTTTCCACGAGAGCCACCATTAGGTTGAGTTTTTCAAATATATTGTAAAGAAAAATCATTGTTCTAAAAGAGTAAATTGCAAAAATATTTCAACTAATGACATCATAAATATTTTTCCAATGCTTTGGATAATGAACAAACATCTGCACAGCTAATGACATGCCCATCAGCCTTTGCTGTAGACTACCTTATACTTTGTGCCAATTACACTTTAACACTTTAAAAAAACATGGTAAATGAAGTAAACATTATATCAACATTTATTGTTATTTTGAGCATATTGAGCATGCTGACATTAGCATATAACTCAAAGCAGGGCTGTGTTCAGTTATAGTCTTTCAAAGACATTAGCATGGCTACAATCTCTACAACAAGTTACCAGTACATCCAACAAAATAAGAACAATAAAAGAGATACTTTAAATATGCACATTCCATGAGACTGACATTAAAATTTAATTAAGTAAAACGCTGAAGTAGGTTCTCCTACATGTTCAGTTGTGGAGAGGGACTGAAGCATGTTCAGGTGATGTGATATGCAGCTTCCTTTCTAGATGTCACTTAATCGTACACACTGGACCTTTAACAGAATAACAGTTTTTAAAATTGTTAGCAACACACACAAAGGAAGTTTAGATTGAAAATTAGATAGGCTTCTTGTTGTTGAAAAAAAGTTCTTGTGTTTTTTGGGGCCTCCATCATCACTTACTTATATTTGGAGTCCATTTGGAGCCAGCACCTACGACAGTAACACCCGCTATGAAGGGCTAATTAAAGAGCTGTAATTAGCAAAGCAATTGGTTGTATGCTGATCTAATTAGAGGTTATTGATTAGGCAGAAAAAAGTGAAGTAAACAGGACCCGTGTGGAAATGACCCAGAGTCAATGCTTTAACCTTCCTCTGCTGTAAACTAATTGTCCTCCTGTTACATCAGACTGTTGTGGGTAATAATCAATATGTTTACCTTATTAACCAGGTTAAATAAGGGCTTCAGGGTCAGACAGATTGTCCTTCAACGTGGAGAAGCAGTATCTGCTGAGTCTCCACCTGCCTCAGAGGTGCTGTTATGAGCTGCTGTCTGACCTTTGACGTTTCCTTGACAGGGGGATGAGAAAGGGAGAATTTCCCTCGCGGAACTCACTAAAGCATGGTGTTATTATTGTATTACAAAGACAAACTAACATGCTGATAGAATCTGGCAGAAACAGCTGCTGCCTGTTGCAGCCTGTTTGTCTTATAAATATCACAAGCTTTCAAACTAGGATCCAGTTACTTATCTGAGGTACAAATACCACATTTTTGGCACTTTAATGTTTTCAAAAGATAGAAAAACATCAAGAAATCCAGGCCATTTGTCCACACACGGACTGGCTACTATTTTTGGAAAAATGCAGACTTAATACAAGAGCCAGCACAATTACACAATTACTGTTTGTTTTTATTGTATGTGTGTATGTGCGTGGGCGTGTGTGTGCGCGTGTGTGTGTGTGGACAGGGCCAGAACATGGGGTGATGAGGACTATCCTCTGCTGACCTCCATGCAGATGACCAGTGATGGCCACAGCATCACCTCAACAGTGAGTCATAAACTCAAATTCTGACAAATTAAAAATAAATAAACAGCTATAGTTAAGCAACCCCACTATACTCTACTTTACATCACCGACAGGTTTTGTTTTCTGTTCCTTTTTACGCAGTTTGTTGGATGACATAACAAACTCAGAACAGCAGCAACAACAGGAACAGCAGCAGCAGCAGGAGGAGGAATTCCTGAGCTCCCTGGAGACGGTTGTTCTCACCATCTTCCTCTCCATAATTATCATCATGACCGTGTTTGGAAACCTGCTGGTCATGGTGGCACTCTGCAAGGACAGACATCTACGGTGAGCCTGATGTCCTTTTCAAAGGGGAAAAGGAGTAACAAAGTTCCACTGAGGCTTTAAAATCCCATAAAAATGAGAACAGTCATTCTGCAGCCAGTAGAATCAGTTCAAAAGCTGGCTGTGAGGTAATAATTGATCTAAAAAGTTGTGGTAAATAACTAGAAATGTTTGACATTTAGAGTCAGAAGTGACTTTATGAGACAAGCTCAGCAAAACAAAGAGACAAAGTCAGGGCAGGTGTTATCTGCTATTTGTACTGAAAACATACATGTAACCTGTAACCTGTGGGGCACTCTTGGAAACAGCATTCGAAAATGATACATGCAACAATAACAAAGTTGGCATTGTCTTTTTTTTAAACTGCTATTGTTAAGCATATGTCTACTGATAACAGATCAAATTGTGCATAAATATAGTTTCAGTTTTTGTTGCTTTTGAAAATATGTGATGCAAACCCATCAAATGTCAAAACATTCACATTACAGAAAGCCTGTCCTGAAACACCTTCTCTGATTGGACAGGTGAAGAATTAGTTACCTGAGGTATTTCGTGACTTCTGCAAGTCAAGAACTTAAAGATACTCAAAATTAAGACAATATTTGATCTATACATGAAAGGTTTAAAAAAGTATTTAGTAACTGATTTATTCATTTGAAATCCTACAGACAGACAGAAATCAAGACAGTCTTCAGATATAAATGTGAACCCAACACATACTTGTTGCTTCATATTGCTGTTAAGTCACAGAATGAGCAGCAGCGCTGAAAAATGCTAGAGGTGGAAGCCGTACAACATACAATAAAAAATGGACACCTCCACTGGGTGACTATCTTGTTTTCTCCTCTCAGGAAGAAGAAGACTAACTACTTTATTGTGTCGCTGGCGTTTGCTGACTTGCTGGTTGCGCTGGTGGTGATGCCCTTCGCAGCCATCGAGTTGACCACCGGCCACTGGCGGTATGGAGAGATCTTCTGTCTGGTTCGCACGTCTCTGGATGTTCTGTTGACGACGGCATCCATCCTGCACCTCTGCTGCATCGCGCTGGACAGGTTTGTGTGTTTGCGAGAGAGAAGTTTGATGGGATTTTATCCTTATTTGTAGGTTTTTTACTTTTATTTTCCTTTCAGTGCCATTTAATACACAAAATTAGATAAGAGCTTGACAACCATCTGATGTCATTTGAAGGATGTTTGGTTTTGTGTTTACAGTTTAAAGAGTATTAATTAAATAGCCATAACCATAATAAGCACTTTACGTGTGTATGTCTGTGGGTATTTTTTCAGGTATTATGCTATCTGCTGCCAGCCATTGGTCTACAGGCACAAGATGACTCCGGTCAGAGTGGCGGTGATGCTCAGCGGCTGCTGGCTCATTCCCACGTTCATCTCCTTTCTACCCATCATGCAAAACTGGAATGCCATTGGCATTGAGGACATTGTGAGTGAAACAGAGGGCGGAAAGTGAAAACACTGACACTGAAAAGAGCAGGAAAAAACAGCTGGTTTATATACTTTTTACAAGTAAAGATGGAGGTGTTAATTCTGTGAGGTTAAATGCAGCATTAATCTGTCCAAGCTAATATCTTTTCATTCTTATGCTGTTTCCAATCCCTTGAACAATGACAAGGTAATGCAGTGATCATAAACAAACATTTTCTGCTCCTTTGGATTGGATTGGATGAGGTTGTTTGAGAGCTGCTCTGAAACGAGCAGCAGGACTCCTCGAGGCTGACAGGGATGAATGAATTTATTCACCAGAGTTAATGACATGGTCGGCTCTTTCCTCTGTCTTTCAAACAGCAATCATCTGGTTTTAGAAGTTGGCTGGATGTCTTGAAGTCATACATTGTAGGCAAAACTGCTTAGGATTTAAAGAACTGCAAGTCACATCTGATAAAAAAGAAAAAAAAATGCTTAAAAAGTTTGGTGACCATGCAGTTAAACTGATGTTTAAGATTTTTTCAAGTGTAACTTGAAAAGAGACTTTTCAGAATTAAATGGACTTTTAAGTTATAAAAAGGCTTTTAGTGGTTTTCATCCTCTCAAGTAATGTCTCTGCTCATATCTGCACATTTAGGCCAGGTTTTAGATTACTATTCATGATGTTGCATTTGTGTTTTGTTTGTTTCCTTTGTGTTTTCTCATCTTCCTTTCAAAAATACAGAAAAATTCTTCTGAACAGAAACAGTTCGGCAATGAAACTTCTTTTAACTCCAGCTGTCACAAAGCCAGAAGAATTTAATCACTAATTGAGATTCAAATTAAATGATTCAGTATGTTGGCTTAGTTGGAACTGTGTCCTCACCACTTTCATCAAAGAAATGAAATGAAATGAAGCTGTACACTTAATTGAGGAATGGTTCTTTGCCCTCTCTTAGCCTTTAAAGTACTGAAGATATGTATTATGCAGGAAGTCTTTTAAACGCTTGTAGATTAGAATTTTATGGCCCATCTACATGAACTTACCACTTTGTGGCCTTGCAGACCTCAGAGGGCAGTTCATCAGTGCCAAGCTCAACATGGGGATGAAGCAAAGAGTCTCTTTTCAGCTTGAGGCACTGCTCTAGCTTCAGGATTTTCAATTTACTCTGACCTGCTCATTTTTTCAAATGCGGACAAAGGTACGGGCAGCTAGCCAGGCATGCTTCAGCCTCAATGTTAAAGAAAAGAAATAACTATTCAAAGCAGCCAAGCTTAACATATTTGTGTAGCACCAAACAATGACACAAGTTGTCTGAAGACTTTTTACAATAAACCAACCTTTGACAGCAGCTTTTATATGAGCAGGTACAATGAGGAAAAATTTCCTTCAAACAGGCAGAAACCTTGAAACAGGACCTAACTCAGAGTTGGGCAGCCATCTGCTATGACTGGTCAAGTTAAGAGAGAGAAGGAGAAGAGAGAAAAAGACAATACGACTAGTAGTATTAATAAGACAATTTGTCAGAGTAAAGACTTTCTCTTACACATTGAATTCGAAGCTTTGCCAAACTTTCACCGTTTGATAAAAACTCAAAAGCTTTGCAGTTAAACATAACATTGATTTAAAAATTGCAGGGGCTGAATTTGAAGTTGATCTGGTTAATTATCAAGGAGGCGTTTGTTGATTTGGTTTGTTGAATTCTGCCCAGAGCCATTGTGCCCTGTTTTCGCCTCCACACTCCACATAAATCTGACTGAAGGACGAAAGAGTCTCTTCCAAATTTTGTACTATTTGCTCCCTGTAATGAGGAATTTTGAAAATCCAGTTGCATATAAGTTGCACTGAATTCTGACCTTAATCTATTTTCTTATACCTGTAGAGTTCCAACTTGTCACCAGTGTAGGTCAGCCTAAGTCATACCACAGTTCAGCTCTGTGCCTCCTTTCCCTTACAGATTGAGGAGAGGCGAACCCTAGCTGGAGGCTCCAACGACACAAGCTGTGTGTTTATGGTCAACCGGCCTTATGCCCTGATCTGCTCTGCGGTGGCTTTCTACGTCCCATTATGCCTCATGATCCTGGCCTACCAGCGTATCTATGTCACCGCCATGACCCACGTGCGGCAGATTGAGACGCTACAGCGGGCTGGCTCTGCTCCTGTCTCCGGATCAGCTCCAGTGGTCACCATGAGGGCCTCCACTTCCTCAGATCCACTGGAGCATTACCGTCTGAGGACAACAACAGGCTCCTCCTCAGAGCATGCTCCCATGACGAACAGCCGCATGCGCATTGAGACCAAGGCGGCCAAGACACTAGCAGTCATAATGGGTTGCTTCTGCCTCTGCTGGGCGCCGTTCTTCATCACCAACGTGGTGGACCCTTTCATTCATTACTCAGTGCCCTTGCAGCTGTGGACAGCCTGGCTGTGGCTCGGGTACATAAACTCAGGGTTGAACCCCTTCCTGTATGCCTTTCTGAACCGTGCGTTCAGGAGGGCGTTTCTAGTGATTCTCTGCTGTGGGAACGAGCGGTACGCACGGCAGGGGAGCTACTCCTACGGACACACCCACAGGGCGTGCTCAGCTGCGTCCGCCAACGGGACGTCTATGGCCCTGAGGTAAGCACAGTAAAGGCACAGTCACATATGCAGCAGTTTCAGAGAGCATTTGTTCTGTTGTTATTCAGTTTAATCAAGCAAATGTTGCAATACAATTTTCCTGTGAGAGTTTGTTGAGTTTGGCAGACTCACACATCAGATCAATCTTTTATCAGCTTAACTTGGGAATCTGCATGGTTGGCCAATGGAAACTGTGTTGTGCCATATTGCGCTTAATTTACAAAATATTTATGACCTACAGCAGCAGTTTGATCACTTTTTCATGAGTTGAAGGCATTTTTGTTGGATTGCAGACAAACATGACAACCTCATGTCTGTTTTGAAGAAAAGTAAATGTGTGTTTGTCTGAGAAAATAAGTCTAATAGATTGTGCGTGCTATCCTGCTGCTGTCTCTCTTAAAAGTCCATCAAAGACCAAGTCTGGGCCTCAGGCAGGAAATCAGATTAATTTGTATGTACTTGTAGAGAGTTATGGGTGTGCATCACATTCCTAACAGTGTTGATTCAGTGCCAGTGGTCTAAGTCTGGTCTCTTTGTGTTTGAATGTCTTTGTTGCACTTCACTGTAGAACTAACAGGAGGATGCTAGATCAGACACATATTGGTTCGTTTGTCTATTTGACACCAACAAGCAGATATTAACAACATTATGTTTGGTCGCAGCGGTTTTAAAAGTCTGACCAGTCAGCCCAAAGAGCAGCCGCACTGTGAAAGTTTTACAAGGACATTACATTTAATAAGCACAAGATGATAAACTGTGTACATTTTTGCTGCGTAAATTGGGTTTGAATAGATTACTTTCCTTTTAAGAAATGGTGCAACCATCCTCTTACTCGAATTAAGTTATTATGTAATTTAGGCCATGTGCGAAACCTTATTATGAAAATTGCTGAAGTGGACATGTTGTATCTTTTCTAGAAATAAATGTTCATGATCAAAGCAGCTGATGTGGCCAACACAGACAGTACTGACAGCATGCAGCAGGTAGAGGTAACAAACCTGCAGCAGCAACAATATATCAAAGCGGCTGAGAGGCAAAGCTGCCAGATCATCAGGATTGTCTTGCTTGAATGAGATATCCAATTTGGAGAGCAATTTAGCCAGCCTTCTGATTGAAAGTACAGACTTGCCTCTACAAAGTTAAACCTCTCAATAATCACTTATGACTTGCTAGAAGTGTGTGATGATATCTGCAACTACCCTGCCTGTGTAAAGTTTCTGGTTATCAGTTTTGGGGCAGTGGTGTGCAGCCCAGCCATTAAGAAAGGGAAAGAGAGAGAGAGAGAGATACTTGCTAACCATACACAGCTTTTTACACTGTCCTTCGCAGATTATCACTATATTTATAAAAAGGTATTTTAGCACAGTTTTGTTTAGGTATGCTCTGCAGATTTTTCAACGCATTCCGCGACTTTTTCTCTTCCCCTAACCTGCTAGAACATCAACATGTCTGTACTAGCTTGATTAACAAATGAAGCACTGGCCAACAGACAGGCATGAGCATACACTTACGCTAAATTCATACAAATCCAGTTTTATGGCACCTTCTTACAAGGTTGTTTAGAGTTGTGGCCATGTTTCCTTGTGACTGAAAACGTTCCGACTGTACTTACCTTGTATTTGCGAGCTTCATGAAGTGGTTAGCATTCCAGTCCATTTTTCTACGGTTCACTTAATGAATGGTGATGCTGATATTTGCTAAATAGTCAGACTTTTTTGTTTCTGTGAGTTAAATACCTGACCTTAAATTTCATTGCCTTTTCGGTTATTTTCTTTTTAAGGTTGATAGAGAAAAACTGAAACCTACTTTAATAAAACACTTACTGGCTTAAAAGTAAACCTTATGTTGCTAAAGAGATGAGTCATCTTCAGTTGTTTGTTGATAGATAATTTTTAGCCAAGTCTCATCTGAGGTGTCGACTCTGAGGCGCTGAAGCAGTGATAAACTTCAAGAGGGATAGATTAAATTTTTTCTGGATTTATCTTTTCTTCCCCGATACCAGAATGTTTAATTGAATGATAATGTATAACGTAACAATAACAGTCTGGCAATCTTTGTTTCTTTCAAGCAGGGTTTCTGTTGACATTAATGGTGGTGATTTAGTTGACGTCTGTTTGTGCTCTCAGCGCCTTCGAGTGGGGATGATGGAGGAGGTGACCTGCTTGTGTCTGCATTGTTTCACTTTGGTACAAGCACCGCACAGCCACAGAAACAGAGGCGGTCACATATGCAGTGACAGCACACACACACACACACACACACACAGCTGACATATTAACTTATACAAGTATACAAGCACAGAAATGTGTGTGAGACCCTCTGATATTGTCTAACATGTCACCCCACGCACTTTTTATTTGTAACTATGTCCTTTTTACTTAATGTTAATGAGTACTGAGTGATTTCTGTTTAACCATTAGTTCTTCTCTCATTGTTTAACGATGATATGGGTGTGTTTGTCATGTTTCTTTGTTCGAAAGATAGATGCTGATCTTATGTCTCTGCTCCAGAGGTTTTTGCTGTAACATTTATAATGTCTATATACAGTCTGTGGGTTTCCGTAGTGTCTGTGTGCACTTTATAAGCTCTCCATCTTTGTGTGTAGGAAGTAGAAAGACAAACAGTGTTAACACCAATCTAATGTCCTCACTTTAAATCTGTCTTGGACAGAAAACAGACTCATACAATCTGATTACAGCGAGCAGGATAATGGAAATTAGATTACTGGAGGAAACCTGTCAAATTATTTTGTCAAGGTGTTTGGGCGCAGTCTGTGGTCACATGTATGTGGGTGGTGTGGGTGTTTCTCTGTTGAGGCTGGAGAACCGTCTCGTCTGGACAGTGAGGTTAGGGTTAGATAACAAGAAGTAGGCGTAATCAAAAGGACTTAAACAGCCACTAGGGGTCACATACAATATGGGTCGTAAAAAGCTACTTGCACAAATGACCCTTTATGGTGTTTCAGTTGGAGGAAAGTCTCATCTATTTCTGTGTGCATGTGCTTGTTTGCACGTGGTTGGTCAGTTTGAAAGACTCGGGCATAAAAAAATGCTAATTTGTTGTGTAAAGGACTGTAATACTTTTTTTAAGTCTATAATTTAACTTTAAACTTAAAATTGCTGTGGATGGCTCTAAAACGTACATTCCTTTTGGTTAATTTCACTGCCTCTGGTCAACCATGGATTGGTTTCATGACCAGTAATCTGTAGTTGTTAGACACTGTTTCCTCCTCGAAAGACAGCCTTCAGTTGTTGCATCTTATCAAACCATCATTAAGTCTTCAGATAAATTACATTAGCTCCTTGATCATTTTGTAGCAGCATTGTAGCAGAGGCTGATTTCTGCTTAGTGCTAGCAATATTTTATTTTACTTTTCTTATTGGTAAATAGTTCAAAAGATGATCATGCCTCCACTAAAAATCTTAAGCATTAGTTTTGCCTAAAAGATATTGTGGCATTGGTGTTGTAGGGAGCAGTAGGTTGAATATACAATACTTGATAAATAAGCAAAAAAGACGAGTATAATACATACTCACATACATTGTATGTGCACATTGTTGAATCATCATCATTATGCATTTTAATTTACCATCTGGCTATCCATTTAAAACTGGGGTTCAGACCATTCAGTTTGGAAAATGCTGATTTGAGCTATTATTGAGACAACAACCAAAACTTAAGACAAAAAAACAGCATTTCAGACAAAAACATAAGCAAAAAAAACCCCAAAAAACATCATCATTAACACAATGACTGATTCTGTAGGTGGGTAAAAATCAGGACTGTAAAAACTGTGTTTGCTTTTTTTTATTGTGGCATAGAATTTTTTTCACAAGATGAATCTCACTTCACCTCGGGTCCTCTGCAGTTTCTCTGTGACACCCTCAGCTCGTCATCTTACCTCCTTCAGAGCAGCTGACATCAGTACCTCAAACAATGTGGGCTGAATGTGTGAACTTGAGCTTAAAAAATAAGAGTAAGTCAAACTAGAGTGAAAAGTGTAATACACAAGCTTGATTTAGGTTTAACTTTCACAGATCTTGGCTTTCACAGGCAAACCTGCACAGGTAAACAGCCATGCTTCTGTCGGGAAGTCAGGAAGTCCTGTTATGATAGCTTGTCAGGTTGAAGTCTTCCTGTAAGGCTAAAAATTGGGCTCAGTAGGATCTGTCCTGATTTCACCTTCAGTATGGAGATCCCTGTCCTCTGGAATCCCATAAACACAGCCAGGCAGCGGTTACTGTTATCAGCCTCATACAATAACTGTGATTGTTATGTGATTGCACTTTCCGTCAGTCAATGCCAAGCAAAGCTGTTTAGCCATTTAAAAACAGCACAACTGGAAATGGACTTGGAATGAAGGTCATGAAGGGAAAGATGACTCTTTGGCTTAACGCCCTATGTGCTTAATCGATGCAGTTTTTTTTCCGTCCTGAGTGTTTCCGTGTTTTGATTGTTAAGATAAAACATTCAGCTCCATGTAGGGAAGTTAGGTCTTTGCAGAAGGTTACAGCGGGGAAGAAGACAAATGAGCTGTAAGCGAAAAAAATGCAATGTGAAATAGTTGCAGAAACACTAAAATAATAAAACCAGGAAAACATTAGACACAAACTGTTATACAGGGTTATATTTAACGGAGCTCTTTTTAATTGTCTTGATTGTTAAATTATCCTGTATGTGGTGTTCTGTGGCTCCTGAGGAACTTTGTCAAGTCAACTATGATGATATCAAATAGTACAATGGTCTTCTCAAAATGGGCTGAAAGACTATAGAACCTAACAGACCTGCGTTAGAAAACATGGCTGTATTAAGAACTGGGTGCAGTTTTGGAGACAAGGCCACAGTCATTCCTTTGAAAGTTGTTCAGTGGCGCATGAAGCCAAAAATGATAATGGATGTTCTGCATAGCTTCCATACTGTGGGTCCCACAAAGCATGTAGACTACAGACTTCTGGTGACCGAGCCGGCTGACTTCTAGTTAAGCACTCTGCTAACTTGAATAGGGATTTAAACTTATTAAATTCAGCTCTTGAAGACTTTTCAAATGTTATTACACAGTTCATCCATTGTGTAAAATTAGCTTCAAAGCCTGGTGCACTGCCTGGGTGCTTGGTTATAACCTGGAGGTGTTAATACTGGAAGCATGAGGGGGTCCAGCAAAGAGTTTGCACTTGACTCAATCTAGAGACTAAAGTCAGGTTATTTTGGCCTTTGCCACTTTAATTTATTGAGTTCTTTGGGTTTTTTTGTTTTGTCTTGTTTTTATTGTTATTTTCTTCTGTTTCCAACTTTATGGTAAAAAAAAAAACAATCAGTAAAGTTCCCCTGTGATAAGTTAGTCAGTATTGTTTTATAAGTTGGTAATTAGATATGCTGTTTAAATCTGCTGTGGTAAGTCACTAGTTTTCAAGAACATAGCTCTCATTCAATCTGAGTTTTTGAAAGCTGATGTAATGCTACCTTATTAATTTAAGTTATTTGTGTAATTTTTTTTTAAATTCAAGTCAAGCCTTTAATCCTTTTTTGGGCTTAAATTTAGTCTTAAGTCTACAGCTCAGATGGATAGGCTATTTGAGAAAAGGGAGTCAGAGCTAGAGACTAAGTTGCTTCTCATTTTAGGAAAACTGAGTCCCAGAATAGATTTGTCCATCTTGGCTTAAGGATACACAATATCATTCTTCAGGACTGTGCAGAGATTCGGTGGAGCCAGAAAGTATCGATAAATTGTGTTTGTACAGGCTGCAACACTTTCTGAAGGTGTAAAGGTGTGTAACTGTATGAATGTAAATCAGGTCACTGGTGAGAATAAGCATGTTTGGTTGACACTTAGTTTGGAAACTGGCTGGAGAACTGCAAACTCTCCAGTCTGTGATTTATTATGAGACTTGTACAGTTTATTATTGTTTGATTGAAACTGTAAATCCTACAGCTGCGCTTTCTGTTCCCTCTTTGCTTTTTCTTTCCCAGGAAACTTTAATCTTTTGTTTTTTTACTCCTTTTTGTTGAAAATCGGTGCGAAATGTTTACCTTGTTTCTATAATCGCCTTCCTTCCTTCTCCATTTTTAGCCTGCTACTATCCATCTTTTTTTCTCTTTACCGCCTTTATTTTTTCTGATTATCCTAAAAAAATTATAAAAGAGTCAGGAAATTAAGGGTGTTATGGCAACAGATTTAAATTCAGAATAAAGAGAACATGGAAAGGAAAATGAGAAATTATTTGCAACTAAGCCCCCACTGAATCACCAGGGCACTCGTGTCTCTCTTGTCAGCTTTAACAGGAATAATTTCAGTAATCATCTTTATTATTAGAACAAAAGGAACAACATAAGGAAAGAGAGAAAAGAACACACAAAAAACTCAGTTTTAAGTTACAAAATGGAAAAGCAAAATAAAAATACCCAAACATATGATACTGTTGTCCTGCTTGCCTCCTTGTTTCACTTTAGCTGGACATCGGCTGCTGTCACATTTCCTCCTCAGCCGTTGACTCAGTTTGAGCTCATCTGTGATTCTAATTGAAACTCATCTCTCCCTGGCTCCTCTCTAATGGAAATGTAGTTTCCTTGGTGACAAATTGGACCGTAGAATGGACCCACCTGGACTAATCAGCTCTCTGAAATGCAATTAAAGCCATCTTTTTTTCTGCCGGAGTGATTTCTGTGGTCCAATTCATTTTCTTTATGAAATTATTTTGGACATAAATGACCTCATGGGTGTTTTTTTTTATTGAAGTGCAGACTTAGAGCCACATTTAACCAGCCTTTAAACAAAAGCTCATACTTATTATACATGCATACATACAAATTACAGGTACATGTTTGTCAGCTATGAATGTAGAGAACGCCAGTAAACAAAAAGCAGAATGAAAGTTTTTTTTAAAAAACTATTCTCTGTACAGGATTAAGAAGATTTACAAGGGGCTTGTTTCAGGAAGAAAACACTGACATATTATCACCCTTTAGGTTTATATAGTGAACTTCTGATTAGCTGATAAATGATCCACTTAGTTCATTGGTATCGGCATGAGTGTGTCCGTCTGCCCTATTGGCTTTTCAGGAAGTGCACTTGCAGATTTATCACAGATTTGAGACTAAGTCAGAGCTTTGGGACTAAATCAAAGCCATTAACTTATGAACCTTGAGAAAAAAATATTGAGAAAACCAAAACAATGAGCTGACAGACACTAAAATGCTCTGTGAAGCCAAAAGGGACTGGAGAGTCAGCTGATAACTTTCTGCTCCTCATGACAAGCAACTTCTTTCACATACAAAAGTCATGTGATCTATTTTTAGGACAGAAGATATTGATTATGGCAGCTTCAAAGTCCCAAATGAGCAGAAAAAAATATATCTCTCACTCTTTATTTAAAAGTTTAAAAAAACACAAAGATTAAAGAAAGTATTTAATCTTTGATAAAGTCACCAACATGTCATGTTACTATCTTATGCATCTTACAAGCATATTCAGTTTAGTATATGTGTCTTTTGGGATCTTTTAAGCTACTTTGTGTAGGTAATGTTAATAAAAATGCTAAGTCAGGATATAACCTTGACAAACACCTTTTGATAAGAGCTGATGAATTATATTAAAATCCCCACTAGTGATCAATAAATCTCTGACAGTACATTTGCTGTGTTTGACTGTGCTGTAGGAATCCACTACGTTTTCCAAATTCTCATTTAGATTCATGCAGATATGTGAGAGACTTGAGCTTATATTTGCATGGTGAAATTGCTCTGGAAATTGAGAATATTTTGAAGTGCAAAAAAAGATGGAAGTGTCAGTCTGCCGGGTTGTCGGTCATTCAGCAATATTACTTTCTGATTAGCCTTCAGGCTATTGTTTTCAGTTGTGAACAACAAATTCAAAATATCTGATAAGCAGAATGAAAATAATAAATGTTGCAAAGTAAATAGAAAAACAAGCAGGAAGTAGCATCAGCTGACCCCTCATATTTGATTTTATAGAACTGTCCAAAGAAAGTGATCTTAAACCAAAACTCCTCCAGGACTTTACCTCAGCTGACTGTCAGCCTTACAGAGAGATACAGCTAAAAACAACACTGAGTAGAAAGATAAGTCCCAACTTCATTTCACTGAGTGAAAACAGTGGGTGAACTTTGCATCAGATCTCATGCCAGGCTTCTGATGGGGCTCCTCAGGACTTACACTATCACTGTTTCCCATCATTCTGTGAGCGGACTCAGTCCTTTAATGTTACGTTCACAAATGCTGAAATACTCTACGTCTTTCCAGCTGATGTCACCAGCTACACAAGGTGGATAAATTTGCGATGATGAGTGAGGGTGTGATCACACTAAAAAACTGTCCAAACAATCCTGGGAATGTCAGCTTTGTTACATTTTGTTGTGTTTGGTTGTTTTTGGTTGCCTACTGCCTCATTTTTAGCAGAGTATGACCTGTAAGCAAAAATCACATGACTCATAAGCGGTTTATTTACTGGATTTCATTTTCCTGCCAGATTTGACATTTAAGCAAGAAAAAGTTTAAAACAAAACTGCTTACTCTTTTTATTTGTGCTTAACCGTTTATGAACACCTGCTGCTTCAGTTGTCTTTTACCCATAATCCCTTGTACTTTGAGGTTGCTTTGTAGAGGCCTAGTTACTGTGAATTACATGTTTGTTGCTATTGATTTTGTCATCACTGGTTCCTGTTTTTGTGAATCTCTGGGGAAAAAGGTTGCTGTAAAGACATAATAACTGATGTTCAAAGTGTGGCATAGTGCCGAAGCCTGGTTCTTGCACTGCAACAAAGATGAGAAATGAGAAGCTGTAAACCAGCATATTTATTTAGAAAAGAAAAAAAAAATGAAAATATCTAAATGTCTCCAATTTTAAAGCAGAAGATGAATAATTGATGAAATTACTGATATAAGCATGTGTATGTGTGTGTGTAATGATGATGTGAAAGACTTCTATATGTCATTATACAGTGTTTGTATCACTATCAGTGAATTTACAGAGAGCTTCAGTTGTGTTGTTGGGTTACATCTGACAAAAATAGGGAAAAATATCAGACTCATGTCCGACACAGACAATATAAAGGCTCAGTTTGAATCTGACACAAACTCTGGCAGTCAGCATGTGCATTGTGCAGAGTTGATATTAAACTTGAGGATGAGGTTCAGACATTCTTAGGATTTCTTTGTTCATTTATTTTCATCATTGTGATCGTGTGTTTTTACTTTGAACTCTGAGCGGATCTCCCCCAAGGAGCAATGAAGATACCCCGTGAATCAGTTCAGTTCAGCCCAGTTCTGTTCAGATAAGCTACATTATTTTCTAGGAAGCTGTTTGGCATGGGGGATGAGACTGCTGGAGCTCTGAGAAAAACATGTTCAAACATTACATGGGAACTGCATTATGTTGCTTGATGAACTAAAAACTTTGTGTATACATGTGCTTGTGTGTGACAACTATTTGAAGATGATTTGCCCACTTAACATCAGAATGCTATTATTGTAATTTTGAGAATGTCAGCACGTCACATTAGCCTTAGCCTATCTGCATTAATACAGCCTCACATAGCTGTTAGTTTCTCTGTTGACTACTAGACCTATAGTCCATAGCAGAATAAGGCTACTGTTTTTTTCATTACTTTAAATCCAAAATAAATGCTTTTATATATTAAGTTGCTCTTCTTGTAAGAGCTACACCCCATATTTTTTTGTAAACATCCCATAGTTTACATGAGAAAAACTGCAAAGAGTTTACATAATGTTATATTTTACATAAACATCATTACTGGGAGATAGCTTAAAAAAAAAGCATTATGACAACCAAATCAACTTGACAAACCTAATGTCTGTTAAAAATCTGCCATATCTCGTTGCTAATATTCTTGTATTGTTTTTAATCAAAGCTACTACTTATTACATTGTTTTCAATGCATCCATTACACTTACAGCTGCCTAAACATGAGACAATAACAGCATGGAGACTTGGTGCAGTGAGACTGCAGCTGAGGCCAAACGAGGTCACTTCTCACAAATCTGATTAGCATGTGTCATACGCTCTTCATCGCACTGCCTCAGTATCAGCACACACACACACACACACACACACACACTGTGCTGCTGATATTCTCGAGTTTTTTTTTGCATGCACTGTATTTATTCAGAGGAATTTGATGGTGTATTTTAGCAACAGCCAGCATTTCAAGCTGTCACATCTTAGCTGAGTTTAGCCGTGGCCGCAGAGCTGTTTCACTCGGTGGTCACGCACTTTGCTCAAATCATTGCAGCTACTGAGCAGAGAAAGAATTTCTTATTTACTTTCCTCCTTCAGATTCTCTGCTATCTTTCTGCAACGGTCTGTGCACTGTAAGCCCTCCAGTGAACCAGACATTTAAGAGTTTTTGTTAAAAAAAAAAAAAATGCCTTGCCTTGAGTGTTTTTCTACTATTTGTTTCCATAGCGACAGCAGGCAGGTGGGAGAAAATTATGAGCCGTTTTTCTTAACTTACGAGTGAGTCATCAAAATGGGTCACAAACATGTTTCCCTTTATTGTATTTGAAAATGAAGACACACTAACACGTGACAGAGTTCAGTGATAAAGAGATGTACAGAAGAGATGTCTTTGTGGAAAATGTGTCAACATGTTTAAAGCCAAAAATGAAACCAAGACTTTCATAACAGCTGAAATCTAAATAGGGCATTGCTTTAATATTGTTTGTTTATCATGATGGTTAACTCAATGTACACATAATAAAACCTTATTTACTCAGGCATGGCTGTTAAGAAAGCAGTCTCAGAGTCTGAAACACACCTGACCGCTCTATGAAATTAGATTAGAAGATTTGGAGACTTTAACGCCTCTGTGTTAAAGCCTCTACAGCACCTGTAAATGTTTTTTTTTATTGATTACTTTTTATTCCATTATGTTCCACTCAGGTATGAGATGATGTATTGCCCGACTTTTACCTGGCTTTTTTTACCTATAGAAAAGTTTAAGGATTTGTGGACAAAATAGAAGTTGCATTGTAGGATGAATAAATGCACAGGATAAGTACAGTCCATATAATAAAAAAAAAGTTTTTAGGAGCAGAAAGACTTTCTCCCCTCAGTGAAAGAGCCCTCCACCAGCATTTCATTCTGAACTATTTGTACATGATGACTGTAGCTTTCAGACCGTCTGTGCTACAGAAACCAGAAAGAAATGGTGCACAAAATTAGTTTGAGTGTTTTAAAAGGTAAAGCAAAGAGTTGGATAGATTTGGATGCCATCAAAAATAAGTGACAAGCAACCCATCTACAGATAGCATAAATGGATCCTTAATTGAGACTGTAAAAGGAGACAGGCAGCCCATCTGCTGTAAGATCTCCCATAATCCCGCAGCTCTAATGTTCTACCTCTGTTGCTTTCCAGATGGATTTTGGCTGCAGAGAGCTCCAGCTTTTGCCAACAGATGAACATTGATAGTCATGTTTTTCATACTCAGGTTATGGTTACTGTGTGTGTTTGATTGACAAAGAGATAGGAGTGTGTTTTTTGTCAGATCAGTGATCGGCCAATAGTTAAGGAGCCTTTAGAGCCCCGTCCAACAATTCTGGTGCAGCCAGATAAAACTGCAGGCAAGGATTCTCATTGATCACTTTATTTGATTTCAGCTGAGTTTTATTAAATGAAAACAACCAGTCTTGGGTCAGTCCCTTGTATAGATTGATGAAGTGATTGGATTTCTGAATCAATCAGAAGACTGACTGAATCTCAGCTGAAGGAACTTCATGGTTACAACTCAGTGGCCCCACACACACACACACAAAGAGATTTTTGTATGTTTTTGCCCTTAAATTGTGCAAACAAAGGGTTTTTCATTTAATTCTCTATCTTCGAGGCAGACAGAAGTTTCTGTTCATACATCATTACATTTTATATGAAATTTAAATATGTGGCAAGGACATGCAAGAACCAGGGTTAACATCACAGACTGACAAAAACCAACAAAAGCCACATTAGCAGTAAAAAAAAAAGTTAAAAACAATGAAACAGTGAAACAAGACCTTCAAAAAAATATCCCCTTCAAGAAAATCTGTAACTGAAGTTAGATAATAATGACTGCTTACAAAACATATAAAAACAAAATGAACATGAATTCATTTCAGATTTATTTTTAGCCTCAGGGTATCAGGTTCATTTATTGTCATATTTGCAACACAGCATTGCACAGTAAAATAAATGTTACAGCCTCTTTTCATGAAACACATTTTTAGAACTTATGCAAACATACTGTTTGCTATTGCTATTACTATTTACTATTACTATTTGCATTTAGTAGCACATTTTGTAGTTGTATATGCATGCATAGGTACATACTGCTGATAATTGTACCTGACCTTAACAAAAAACGCACTAAAACTACCGTGAAACTAAAATTGAGTGCATAGAATAAGAACTAAACCTTTCTGAAAAACTGATGCCAAAGTAAAAGTTGCAAAACAAGCTAACAGCAACTATAAAGTCCCACTATTAAGCATTTAAAAGCACTATACAACCACTGTACGAAAATATATTGTAGTTCTATGCGGCTTTAAGAAAAGTGCTTATCCATGTACGGTATTGGAAAACACCTTATTAACCCACATGTGCTCACAACTACATAATAATGTCTTATAAATTATTTATTACAGCTAATAGATGTTACATATGGGCTGTTACCAGTACTGTTCTATTTGTATTTCTTTAATCGACAACAGTTCAGCCCCCGTTCATGAAAAACAACTGAATGGAGCCAGAGTGAGCAATACTTTTTAAAGTTTTCCTTTTCAAGTATACAATCCATTGATCAGCATCTCACTGCAAATTTTGGCGTAGTTTACCCATCTATGAAATGACTATTACCCAAGCTTTGGCAGCTTTCCATCAAGCCACCCCATCTGCACAGCTGACCTGCTGAGCTAACGCTACACAATGCTACATTTGCCGCTTCAGTTGAAAAGTGCAGAAATTTAGAAAAGAGAAGGATTCAATACTTGGTTATAAGGTACGCCGCTGTCTTCATATTGGAAATGTGTAAAATACTGAAGCACATACAGAAATGATAAGTAACAGCAGTAACTTAACACATGATGTTTGGTTCATCGTTGCAAATTAACAGAACAGAAGTCATAATACAGTTGTCAGCTCTGAAACTCTTTCAATGAACTGAGCTTCCTTGACTGCAATGGGCCAGGACAGGTTGAGAAATTCTGCTGTACTATGGTCACTATATCATTATTGTTAATAATAAGCAATGAGTCACATAGATTAGGCAGTCAGGTAAGGTTAAGTTTAATGATTGGCTAAGATTTCCTCCCAAAAACAGATGCAACATTAAAAATGCAGACAAGAAATGAAAGACATCCTCTTTCATATAGATACACTCACACACACACATACACACACACACGCCCAGACATACAGTGTCTAAAATAGGAGCGGTAAGTCACTATCAGGTTGTCCATCTCTGAGCAGGAAGTGAGATGGTTTAACGTCAGTGGGTTGGAGAGAGATCAGGACCAAAAGTCGGTCAGATGAAATCAGTTCTTGCTGTCTCAGACAAAAAGCTTGGAGCTTGGAGGGAGAGAGTTTTCTTTGTTTGGTTAAAGCCATTCCTTTTATATGATGGGACTGAAGCAGAGTGATATTTGCAAAAAAATATTAGCACATTTGTTTATAAGAAATTAGAGAGATCGTTAAGATTTACAGAACAACATTAAAGGAATGAACAATTAATCTTATTCCAAAGAACAGTGCAGCCTTACAAGGTAGGATTTCAACTGTATTTCAATAACATAAAAATTGTCCTTATTGTGTGATATTCTAATATTTTGTTTTCATTTCAATATATCATTCTTTTATATTAAGTCCTGCATAAACACTTAAACAAAGATTTCTAACAATTTATTTGTAGCATACAGAACAAATGGAATATAATAATCATTGGTATGTTTTAACTGGTGTGTAATTACCTAAAAATAAGAATTTTGTGTTACCATTACACTAGAATGAGCCTTTTATGTCTACTGTGGGAGCATTTCCTCCTACACACAGTCCACTATGTTGCAGTTATGTTTCTACAGTAGCCCAGAATGGACAAACCAGACCAGACTGTACAGAGGGCCTTACACATTTATGTGAGTTACTGTATGCTCTCCTGCTTAGAAAGAAAGAATGAGCAGTGGGATAATCAGTCTAATGCAGTCTACAACCTCATCACTATGTGACACTAAATCTTACATACTGGACCCTTAAGAAGAGACATCTCTCTTTAGTAAGTGAGTAAAAGAGAATATGAAAGTCAACATAAAAAACTTGCCAGTATGGTTCTTATATAAAAAATGAACCATCCTGTATATAATGCTGAATTTATTCCTTACGAGATCTGTTTGGAGATGGTTTCAAGTCATTGCATGAAAAGATTTCTTCACTCACACTGGCTGCTCCTTTATCATCCACAACAAACACAGCCGAGGACTTTCTGTCCTAGAAATCCAGGTCACACTCAAAAAGGGGGCGTCAGGACACCAGTGTGAAAGGATGCTAAAGTATGCAGTTTGTGGTTCAGTCGGTCAGCGTCAGAGTTTGTTTTCAAAGGCCTGTTTGTGCTCTCAGCTTTAATTTTATCATCTGTTGGCCATCTGAATGCAATACATTTTACACTGTGTGGTCAGTAGCTTTAATTTTCTGAGAAGCAAAGACACTCCAGTTTGGCGTCTCAGGTTTCTCAGAACATGTTTTGATGTTGGAAGATGATGATGGTCTTGAGCCAAATCCATTCTTTCTTTATTACATTCTTCCTTCAATTTAATGAGAACTTTACATTAATGGTTCACACATAATAACACTAATGTGATAAACTATTAACATAACAATGAGACCTTTTATCACCTTTTTTTATTTACTTTTTTTAATGTGTATATGTTTGTGTATCTTCAGTGTCAGTGTATCCATAGTTCCTTATTAATTTACTTTTTGTTTTTTCTAATGTTTTTATTCAGTTTAGTCTCAGGAAGGGAGACGAGAATTATTTAATTTGGAATGAAAAGCGTCTGCTTCTTAAATTAGCTTGGCCTGGATGAGAGCAGCAGATATGGGTCGACCACAAGGAACAAAACATATTTTTTGGGAAAAGGGAGAAATTGACATTGTTAGCAAGTGTGTAGAAAGCAGCAGAAGCAAAAATCTGGACCCTTAAAAGGTTGTAATGTAATATTGATACGGCTGCATGTCATGTTATAAACACAATCCAACATGTCAAAACAAAAAACAAATCCTGGTAACGCTTCCACACATCGCTGAATTTTTGTGCACCACATGAGGAGCTCACACCTGTGTCTGTGTGTAGGCAGGTGTGTGTCGCATGTCAGCACAGTTAAGGTTAGTTCAGGTGCACCTAAGTAATAAAACTGGATCCCACATTGTTGGATTTCGACTCCCAGTTGATCTAATATCTGTTGTACTGGAAACGCTGGGCCCAAATTCCAGTGCTGAAGCTGTCCGAGCAAGGCTTCAGCCTCGAATTGTCGCTCTATTAACATGCATGGACACAAGAATTGAAGTCTGTGTAAAAGTGAGTGTCTTGATTTATTTTACTGAATAAAATCAGCAAGTGTTGTTACATATTTCAGTTTTTCTGTGACTCGACGGGTTGACACTGAAATTCCCAAACTGCAACAGGCCTTTTTTTGCTTTGGTAAACAGTCATGGTAATGTTAAAGGACATGTGCAGCTTTTAACAGGACCTTTACAATGTAAATAGTATATGCAAATGCACAATAATACACTTTTCTCCATGTCCATGTGCAGGAGTCTGCTGGTTGAACTTTTGCTGGTCCAAAGGCTTTTGTTCGACCTACAGACTCCCTTTCAAAGAAACAAATAGTATAGAAGTCGGATCAAGAGATGAGCCTTTTTGTTTCTCCATTTGTTAAAAGGGGAACTAACTGTACTCATATCAGACTGTAAAATGAGGCAGTGCTGGTCTAATAGGAACCACCGCCACTGTTTTGCCTATTTCTGGTCGAAAATGCTTTCAGGAACAGATTCTGGTGGACTGTTTTGCTGTAATACGAGTTTGTTAGTAAACAAGAAAGCGCCACCATACTGCCTCCTGTCAAAAAACCTCCAAACTCACAATGAGTCACACCACCGGTCAGAAGATGCGTTCAGTGGTCCAAGTAAAGAGATGCATTCTGGAGGTTGTAGGTTTTCTACCTTTCGAGCAAAGGAAATGTCACAGCACTTTTATTAAGTTTGTACAGTTTGTAATTGATAGGCAAGGCTAATGCCGCCAAAACACCAACGACGCCATGCTTTCCCTGTGGGAAAACACACCTTATCTCCTTCCCCATCAATGCTCCCTCTTCACTACCTCAGCTCCCAAAGTGAAGAGATAAGAGTGAAATGTGATTATTTAATGTTCCCGAAAGATATCAGAACAAAATGAAAGGAACACAAACCTCTCCCCTCTATCTCACGTTGATCTCTCTTAAGGTCACGTTACGGAGCAGATGATGTTTTAATACGAGGGACGTGTTGCAAAGGACAGTGAAAAGGAAGCAGGGGATTTTTGCACGTGGAGTGGTGCAGCCATATAAAAGGGTGACGGAGGATACATTTTTAACGAGGTCTGACAGCAACAACTGGATTGTCCCTGAGATATTTACTCTCGCAGACAGACAGTCATGCAGGCATGCTGTATGCAAATATTGATTAGATAAAGTTGCTTGTACAAGATATTTATTATTTCCTGGCATGACTTATTACGATGGGTGAGGGCATTTGTGGCATCCTGTATAAAATTCCAATGAACCTGACATTAAATGACTTGCCTCGAAAAAATTAAAAGACCTTTTTTGTATGTCAAATATCTACATATTTCTTACGAGCTGTTTATTTAAAAACAATCAGCAGCTTCAGGCAGTGTGGACCTAAAAGCTAGAGTTCATGAATGGACACATGAACAACAAATAAAACAAAAAAAAAGTTTTAAAAGTCTAATATGAACTGCCTGCTGTCAGTCAAAATCCTCTCTTTTCCTCCATAGAAATACGATCCTTTTTAAAATCAGACCAAAGATTCTAGTCCTCCTTTCTCACGATCTTTTAATGGGCATGTAGCTTTTTCAATGTGTGTTTTGAGCTACTATTTCAATTTATCAGACAGGAATTCAGCCACAGATCAAACTAGCTGGCGGATAACAGCAAATTTGGCAGCATTAAGGCGCCAGATGCAGTTATAAACAGCAAGTTGAATACATGACCTGTGCTGAGCTGTTTTTAACTGGCCCTTTTTTAGCTGCTTCTCAGGAACTCAAGCGTGTTTCTACAGAGATCTCAAGTTTGTAGGGAGAAGAAATTGTGATGAAGTTACTGGATGGCACTGAAAGTACTGTTTATTTAATTTCTCTCTGTTTTTGGATAAGCACATCCTGATGATAGAAGTTTATGTTGATCAGGAAATCATGATTTTTCTTTCTCTCAGCGCAACTCAGGAATACTATTTTAAATTTAAAATGAATATCTTCCTCAGTGTTACTTCATTCCTGGGATTCATTTGCACAGTCGAGTATAAACAAATGAAGCTTTTGTGATGCCTTGTTTGAAGAAGTGTTGTGTTGTAGTATCTCTCCATTTGCTAATTTTTATGATTGTAAGCATTACCATCTGATGTATCCGTTTACAGCACAGCCGGGCAAAGTCAAATACTTTTAATAAGGAAGTCAGTCATTAATTATTGCAACTTGAGATCTAATTTCATGCTGCACATGGCGAGCGTAATTTTCTACACAACAGCAGACAGAAAACGTGGTCACATGGCTGAGGAGTTAAAGGTGTCCTGCTTAACCACAGTTCACAGTGCTCTGTGTTATTTACTGCTGCTGCTTGTTGCATTTTTCCTCGCAATATTTTAAAAAGATGCACTGTGACCAAGAGAAGCAGATCTTGTTTTGTAAAGATAGTTTTCACGGTCAACGCTAACAGTACACTGCATTTACTGTCGCTTTTCTACCATGCTATGACATTTGAATGCTTTCATGTTAAGCCACGGAAGAAGGAAATGCTGGATTAGCATTAGCGGTAGCTCGTAATCTCAAAGGGCTGTGGGAAAGTGAGCAGTAAAGCATGAGGCTGATATCAGTGAGAGTATAGCTGGATCACATGCTATATCATTTCCTGTGAATGTGATTAAAAGGCATGGCATGTTTTTTTTTTTTTTTTTTTAATACAGCACCATTCACACACCATGCAGTTCAAAATTTAAAGGCATTTGAATCCAGCTTGTAAATGGTAGGCCCACATCGCTCAGTCTTAATAAAAACTACTATACAAACAAAAATAGACAATAAATACTGTAAAAAATGTTGTTCTTGTCATGTAAATTTTTAGTTTGAAGTCCCAGTGGACATCAACAGTGCTTTCATCGCCCCTGCATTTCAGTCCAGTTCAGGTTCAGCTGCTGCTTAGACAGTAGCATAAGAATAGAAACAGAAACATATTTGAAGACTCCCATGAGAGGAATCAGTAAAATACCGCAGGCCGTTTCTCATTTCTCTCCTTCTGACCACACAGGAGGCTTCGCTGTCTCCCTACACATTCTTATTTTTACCATAACTGACAGCTGACACAGCCTCGCAAAACATCCCACTGCCCGCAAGCGAAACAAAATGATGGAAAACTACCACATGCGTTGCAAGAGAAATCCCTCTTACCTTTTCCTTTTATTTTTCTTTCAGTTGGACAATCGTAAAGAAGACAGCAAGAGGGGAAGCTCTGCTGGGAGTTAACCACTAAACTATCTGTGGGCAAAGTGTTAGCCCTGTGGGGATTTTTTTCATGAAACTGATGTTATAAGATTTAATTTAACTTGTGGGAAAGTTCCAACAGTCCTAGCCCATCTTTTTCATATATATACATATATTTTCTGTTATGGGTGAAAAATAGCAGATTTTTTATGACTCTTGCCAAATCTTTGCTACAGTGCTTCTGGTGAAAAGCTGCTATGCTTAACATCCAAACGAATGTATTTAATATGTATGTGTTTAACACATGTTTCATACATCATATGATGTGTGCAGTCAAAACATTAGCGTTGGCTTTGCAGATAAGATTTAAGGATTACATGACATGTTTTGCTCATGAACAGTACCTTATATGTAAGTCCAGCAAAGTGACCTGTTTCTCAACTGACTGTAAATTCATCTGTGGTGATAAGAAGCATAAACAGCTTCTCTCTGTCAGTGGTATATTAGTGTTTGGTCAAACTGTACATGTGAATTTGTCTGTGAATCAATCTTGAGCTGCAGGATGAAACTGAATCCAAAACGCCCCCAGATGTCAAGGAAAGCATTAATTTCACAATGCAAGATTTAAAACATGAACTCATGCGGTTTTGGTCTTCATCCTTACAAAGTGGCTGCGTGTAGTTTTCACATGATGTCATCCAGGGTCAGATCTCTGGGATAAGAGGGTTTTGTTGAGCAATAGATTGGGAAAAAGATTTTCCAGGAGGGTCTATTTGAGGATTTTAGCCATGACAGTTCAATTAAATCAATTGATATCTAATCTTCCTTAAGGCAGTGGTGAAAGCTGTTGCTGGCAGAGGTTTGCTATTGGTACTTGTTGCTCCAAAGAGAAGCTAATAATAATATTGATCTTTATACTTCTTAGTTATTCAGGTTTAGTGTTTTTTATGCAGAGTATGCAGCACAAACCCAGGATAACATGGATGTGAGGGGTTTAAACAAATATGCAAACATGAATGTGCTAATGCTCTGAACACATTAATGACACAACTGACAACAAACAGCTGGAACCTCATTTACACATACATTTTTTGTTTGTTTTTATAAATACATATAATACGGAGTATGCCAACGCAAGGAAATTACTTTCTTTATGGATTGATAGAGACTCCATTAGGGGGGGTAAAGCCATTTTTGTAAAACAGTTTGAAATAAGACGTTTGAACCATTATGTATCTACTCTGGGCCTATACGGCACACAACTAGAGTAGCTGTTTACCTAATATGCTATTGCCATGTCAGTCAGGTATCGCTGCAAAAGTTCACTCTTTCAATGAAATCGAGGCAACTTCCGGACTGAAAAAAAATCGAAGGAAGAGTTTCACAACCTCTTTAGAAGTCATGGAGGTTCTCACAGGAATGAATTAACTTTTAGCTGATTGTGTGGAAAGAGGGCATAACACTGCTTCTTCTCAGGGTCTAATTTTAGTCAAATCTAAACATACAGACATTTCACACACTCTTTTACAATCAGCAAATTAATTCTTTTCAGTGGCGTGTGGCTCATAATGTTTGTTTTGGGAGGCTTAGCACAACCTGGGATTAATTTATTATTCATCACAGGAAAAAAAAAAAAACATTCTGCTTGAACTCTTCTGTGAAAATGTTAACATTTAGCATCTTAACTTTTTGGCATTTTTTTATTCTGACCGTGACCAAATGTTCTAGTATCCAAATCACATCAGGATACAGAACGATAACTCCAGTCTCTTCGACCGCAGTCTTGTGCTTTTTACACCCAACCATCAACTCCAAGCTTCTATTTGTGACTTTTCTCTGAGTGTAAGACATTTGCCACACTGATAATAATAAGGTTTCATTTCCTTTAAAACATATTTGCCAAATCAAATGAGTTATGTGCAAATGTCATTTGTACGGTAGAATTTTTGTGGCTAAGGTTTTAGACCTCAAACCGTCCTGGTGCTTGAGTTTCTGAATCTCCTCCAGAGTATTTCACGGTGGTGTTGTCAAATACTCTGCCCTCCCTTTTCTCCTGCAACTGTGTGACAGAGAGACAGGCAGAGAGACAGACAGAGGTGCTGTGTTTGGACAGTAAACAGACTGTCTGTAGAGAAAACACACAAAACAAAGGAGCAGAGGTTAAATAACATTTATGTTTATATGTTCCCCCTGTCACTTCCTCACGCTGCACCTGCCTTCACAAAGGACTGTGTGCATGTGTGTGTGTGTGTGTGTGCGTGTGAATGATGTCACCTGTGGTAATGGTCCAGTAACAGCCAATCACAGATCATCTCTAGAAGGAAACCACCCGGACCTCCGTTCAGGTGTGTGTTTGCTTGAGTGTGTGTTTTGAGGTGTTCCCTTGCTCATCAAGTTCGACAGTCGTCGCGTTAAAGGATAGATTCTTCATTTTCTCTGCAGTGAGGATTTTTTTTGTCACAACAAATAAAAATTTCATTTTGTATTTGGATGAACATTAATTTGAGTTATTTTACTAGAGGTCTTAATTTAAAAACACTGGATTTTTTTTTTTTTAATCTTTAATTCACATTTTCCAAAAAGACTTCTTCACTGTTTTCAGCTTTGGAACAATGTACTATGTTTTTTTATTTGGATAATCCATTAGGTGTTTTGGATGTTTTATGTTTAAGAAATTGTAGAGTTTCCTCCTTCTATAAAGAGAAGAAGCCTTAAGACAAATGTTTTACTAGAAAAGTCTGAAACTCCAGTTTTTGAGATGCACAGTTTTCACTGGATAGGACTTGCAAAATTAAGATCATTTAGTTTTTTCCTGATATCTCTTTCAAAGAGGCTAGATAAAATAAAGGTGTAGCTTCTAATTTCACCTGCAGAGGGCAGAGAAGTTCATGAACAAATTACAGCCAGAGAGTTGCACAAAACTACCTTGCCTTTTTTGAGAACATTTTTTTGTATGACTGTAGCATTCTTCCAAAGACTCTGATGTCACTCAATTTATAGATAACTGTAAGAATTGACCAAACTTTGGCCTCTGAAAGAAAAAAAACAAGATTATCAACTTGTGTCAAGCTGCTCTTTCTAAAACATGCCTACTGTTTTTACTGTATTGCAACCTTTAACCTGTGTGTAACCTTTACAATCAGTTGACAGTTTTAGATGGATATATGTCTAACTTTAGTCCCTACAGGACAAAAAGGGGTTACACCTCTTTTATTTTTGTAAGAGTATCTAGAACTTTTGTGTTTGGAGTACCATCATAACTGCAAAACTACCAGAACATCATGAACAAACATCCTTTCAGATTACAAACAAATAAACATTGCTGCTGTTTTCTTGGGCTCTTTCTTAGTTCAGTGTAAGCAGACCAATGAAAATAAACACTAAATATTTCCCTTTTCTGCTTTGCAAAGTATTTTTATATTTAAAAGTCGCACTTTATAAATAAACTGTTGCTACCAAAAACAAATGCCACTTTAAACTGTAACTTTCTCAGAAACTGTCTCCCTCCTCATCTTCAGTCTCAACAGAGGACTTTCCTGCAGGCTTTGAGAGGAATGTGAATTGTGTTTCCCAGTTCCTCTTTATTCATTTCCCATGCATCCTTTCTCCTGTCCTCCCTCTGACTCTCTGCCACAGGAGCTCTGCCAGCAGTGTTAATAATGCAGCTGTGTCTACCTTCACCTTACAGCTTCCTCCTCATTGTTTGAGGAAGACTTGTCATTATCTTTTGTTTTATTTGGTCTTTTGTTTATTCATATTTATTTATGATTACAGTCTAAATCAACAAGAAAACCTGTGGGTGGCTTAGTTCTTCTTGTGACACTCTGTTCAATCTGCATAAATCAATATGTTTAGAAAATAAATCATCAAGGCTTTTTAAACATATTGATTTTGTTCTTTTGTCCATCTTTTGCTGAGTTGTGTTCTTTCGTTATCCTAACTGTTTCCACCATGTTTAAACTCAGAGAAATTTGTAATTTTGTGAAAATTATTTGGTAACATCAGTCAGAGAGCGGACAGGAAAATGTTACTGAATGAAATGTGAAAAAAAACTTTAATACTTCACCTCATCTGTTAAACTTTCAGCCTGAGTCATGCAGATAAATTTTTATCTGCAGTGGTGGCCGTTTGACAAAGAAACAAATAAAAAACCTGTGATCCCTTGCCATGCCATAAAGCTACATCCATTGTTTTCATTGTTTTCTTATAGAGACGTCTGATGGCAACGAATTAGATATTGTGTATTTAATACCCAGCAACCACCTGTTGACCTGCTACTTTCAGAAATGTCAGAAATAGAACAATGAGCGTATCTGTTTACTTTGAAGTTGAAAACAACTCACACTATTTCAACAAAGAAGTCAGTCAATAATAACACGTAGGCGTTGTGTAGCTTGTCGCCTGCAGTTCTTTATCTGACAGTTCACTGTTGCTCCTTTCTGTTCCACTGCTCCCTGCAATAATTTAAACTGATCTGCTGTCAGATCTGCTGTCAGTGTTAACCTCTGAGACTTATTTGCATTTTTTTGTGGCTACATCACAATAAAAACCACCTGACCACAACAGGAAATGTTGAGTAAGCGTTAGCAGGCAGTTAGTACACTCTGATACTGCTGCAGGAAAGTGAACAGCAAAAAGTGAGGCTGATATCAGTGAGATCAAACTGTAAACAGTTTAGTCAGATGACATGCTGCAGCGTTTCCTGTGAATCTTTTGTGTGTACAGTATGTCACAAATTTAAATCCTGCATGGAAGCAGGGGAATCTGCCATTGAAACTAACAAATATTAATGACTATAGTGGCTACTTCTGGATAAAATGCTAAAATAAGTAAAAATTTAGTCAAAAACTTAAAGTTTAAACCTTATCAGGATAAAGTTTTATTAAAGTTTACTAAAAAAAATGTCTCTCTTCCTCAGATTGTCCTTCCTACCAAACCGGAGCTACAGTGACAACGGGCGGACGATACTGGCCAACGAGCAGGAGTCCCAGGACTCCCTGGGTCCACTATGAGGACGACTTTAGCTAGGTCATCGTTGGCTGATGTTGGGGGGGACCAATGAGTGGGATCAGAGAGGAAGCCTTTTGCCTCTGTGATCTCGACAGCCTAATGTGAGCTGAACTAAACTGTTTATGAGGACCTCTTCTGACCAGGATATTCATTTCATGATACAGGGTTATCAATGGCTCTTTTTACACTTCTGTTGATGCTGTCCGATGTAATTTAACAGGTTAGAGGCACAGTCGATGAGCATCAGTTAAATCTGACTGCTGAGTGCTGGATGTAGAGGTATCTGCCCACATGCTTCCAGGTCTCTTTTTATTTATAAACCTAAGGAACACTTCTCTTTCAATCGAGCATGTGGATCAAAGGATGTCAAGATCAAGTCAGTAGTCCAAAGACACGGATCTAAAAAAGCTCCAGCAGACTACAGGCCAAGCTCTAACCAGGATGATGGGAAAAACACGAAGCCTCTCCTGCTTTCTAACTCTCGAAAGAGAAACAAGTTATGGCACAGCTTCCTGCCAACTGGTCTCACGAGTGACTACATTTCATATTAGATTAAAGTTCAGTTTATTGTTTAACAGTTTGCCTTTTACAGGATCGACGACAGTCTGATACTGGATCTAGATCTAAGGTCAGAAGTGGAGGCTTTTATTACCATGCTTCAATTCATATTCACTTTTGAAACACCAGGCACTGAGGATGCACGATTACATGTCAGAAGTTTGTGATGAAATACAGCATCATAAAAACTTTTCTGTTATTCACTGTTGTGATGTAACACTTGCGCTTGTCAAGGAACGTGGCTAAAATGGAGGACACAATTGCTCGACTCGACAAGGTTCTCAGAAAACAAGTTTATTCCAGGCAAGGTTCGGTACACGGGAATTCAGTCAGAAGAGGCAAACAAATCCAATAGACGAGAGGCAAAAAGCGAGGTCGGAAAAACAGGCAAGGTTCAGAAAACAGACTATGACTATGACTATGAATAATGCTGGAACGAGGTGCGAACAACAACGAACTGGTAACAAGACAAGACACAAAGGGGAATATATGCAGGGTAGATTGGGGAGTGATTAGGAACAGGTGTGCAGGACACAATCAGGG
>JAPZDY010000011.1:3387517-3401675 GCA_029783645.1 Ctenochaetus hawaiiensis
TGTGTCTCTCTCTCTCTCTCTCTCTCTCTCTCTCTCTCTATCTATCTATCTATCTATCTATCTATCACACAACACATTCTGGTGATTGACACTTTGAGTTGTGAAACCAACTGAGTTGCATACAGTCATCACTGAAATCTGCATATTTGTTTCCAAATCTTTCTATATCTCTGCCTCAATGCACAACCTCCAAGTCCAGCTTCAAAGATGATGAGCTGAACGAATGTCTTGTTACAATGGGACAAGTTTTAATGGTCCACTGTGCCCTGTATTTCACCCTCATTGTGTGTGATAGAGATGATAAATAAACAGAAAAATTTGTCAATGATTTGGTGTCTATTGATTCACTTTTTACCCAGTGATTTCAGTTTCTAGCCCTTTAAATAAAACCCAGAATGACTAACGTATTTCAGCTTTATCAAAAGTAGCAAGGCTTTTAAACCATTTCATCAAGATTCTTCTGCAGATCCAATAACCATGTAACTCAGTAGTCTAGTTACAGACAGCTGCTATAAATCTGAAGGAAATTTCAGCAAAAACCACAATAGAAGCAAAGATGAATGGTTTATTCATAATGCTAAAAAGAGCAGTTTGACAAAAAATCACTGCTATCACTTGGTTTTGTAGAGTATCAGCCATACAACCTTTATTAATGATTGTTAATTCAAACCACATCATAATAAACTATAAAATTATAAAATTTAAACAAAATAGTGATACTACAGTGATTGTAACTAGATATGTAGTAATAATTTATAAACGGGCACACTCCATGGGCTCACATCTCACAGACTGAGACCACTTTGATGCAGCTCAAAATAAATGTTCATCAAATAGATCCCATTTTCTTTTAATAGCCAAAAGTACATATCATTTGAGACTTATCACATGATGCGATTTAGTGCAGCAGTCTGAATAATTTTATTGACATTCTTCTAAAGCTATAATTCTGTTAACTGCAAGGAAAAAAGAATATTGATTGATATAAATGAATTGGTTAAAATGCATTCTGCAGAGGAATGGGTTGTGAAGGATGCCACATTTTCCAGGCCTGAAGCTGCAAGCGATGTCATTTGCAAAATGAATGATGTAGAAAACAATATGATTCTGAGCTCCTGCAGCGTGTATCTGCTTCATTTATTTTGAAACAAAAAAAGAGGAAAACAGTGGTACTGTTCAAACAATATGAATTCATAATAAGTCACTGTTTAACAACTCATGAATCCATTTCTGAGCACTAAGCTCACTTTGTTCAAAACACTCTGTGCAGATAATACAGCAGTGTTCTATTGACCACACTGCTCATATTTTGCACTTTAATGCCTTAGCTTGGCCCAGTTTTTAAAATCCATTGTATGATCAGGTGGTTCAATCATTTATCAGTCTGTCACTCTTGTTTTTCTGTTTCCCATCTCTTTGTTGTGTGGCAACTGTGCTTTATCTTCCTGGACACCACACAGAGGTGACAGGTCACAGGTAAGTTTTAAGGAGTCTGACTTTCAGAAACATTCTCTTGGCTGACTGGCTCTCACTTATTTGTTTGGCTAAGTCAGCAGGATACCTGTTTTAAAAGTTCAAGATATGTTTATTTTTCATTCTACAACACAAGATGGCTGTAGTCACACAAAGAACAACTTCTACTTGTGATGGATGAAATGAGGAGTCTCACAGTCAGGGCAAAGAAGCTGCTCTGCAGTCTGAAGCAGCAGAGGATACTTCTGTATCTCTTGCCAGATGGCAGAATGACAAACAGGCTGTGGCTGGTCAGTGTATTTTTTAAAGAATATTTTTTAAGGCTTTGTGCAGGCACCTCACCTCACTGATATCACTGATGCTCAGTAAATGGGCACCAATCATGGACTTGATAGTTTTAATTATCTGCTGTTGAGCCTTCCTGTCCTGAGTCATACACATCTCCTGTCAGTTTGTAATGTTTTCAGTCAGGGGGGCTTTTTATAGCTAACCTTACACAAATACTTTGGGTCCTCATTTTTTTCTGACATACCACCTTCACAACTGTAATCAATCATTAACAAAAAAAAAGGTAAGTAACAAATAAAAAAGGCTCATTTTTAATAATTAGGGTGGAATATTGTAAATCATTGAGCACAATAGCATTCGCTAACATTGATTTATTAATTTATTTTTCACTCCCAACATAACATTATTATTCAACTTAATTTCTCTCCAAATTTCTTCTTCCCTGGTGATTCACCCCCCTTCCCCCTCTGGCTTACCAGCCCACCCCACAGTTAAAGAATCAGTGACTTTAACCAAGACTTCACCTTTCCTAGGGGTGAATTCTCCACTGTTGCAGCTAATCTTCCATAAACATTTACGTTCCCGCCAGCCAAGTGGTTTCTCAACTCAAAGAGTTAATAAGTAGAATGAATGCTCCCTTGTCGAAGTTGAGAAATGCTTGAGGAGAGGAGGAGGTTAAGTGCTGGCATGTCATGGGGTTATCAGGATGTGGTGTCTGAATTTAAAAGGCCCTATCACCTATGTGACACTAATTAACAAATCAGATACAAGGATCGTAAAAAATTATTGGAATTTTTTACAAGTTCTTGTCTCTCCAGCCTTCTCTGGAAACCCTTTATTTTTAATCAGCAAAAAAATATTGTATCATTTAAAAATGAATCTGAATGAATTTCTTTCAAAAATACTGAACACAGAGTAGTTCTTTCAGTGAGATACATGACCAATTAAGTTTCTCTACTAAAGAAATTTCAAACACAAGCCATTAATTAAGCTGGCAAACCTCAGTGCTTACAGAAAGGTCTTCTTAAAATTTCTGCATTTTTAAATGTCCATTTCCAACATATCGATGTTAACCTGGAGAGTGCATTTAATTAAGAGTTCTGATCTTCTGGGATCTATTGGCAGAATTTTGTAGAAATTGATACATAAGTTTGTTTTTATTTTGAAAAAAAAAAAACAACAATTTACCCTAACCCTGCTACCAAGCTGATGAAAACAGCTTGATTGAACCAGAACAAATTCTGGTTTTAGGCCAGAAAACCAAAAAAATGACCTAAAAATAAAATTACTCTATATAACTGATGTAAAATGCTGAACAAAATCTTAAAATGCTGGTTTTACATTACAGTCATTTGTTCATACAAAAATTTTGCTTTAGCTTTAAGCCCCATCAAAAATATACCATATTACCACATACACACATGTGGTATTATTAGAAATATCCAGCAATTATAGCCTTGAGGAAAACTTTCAGGTTAATACATTACCAAAAGACAGGTTCTACTATAACATCTTTGTTCGTGTAAATTCAGTGTTCTTTTAAAAATCTTAACAAGTTTTAAACTTAAAAACAAGCTGACCTAAGAGACGTGAACTTTCTCTCACGATATACCTCTATTTTATTGCCTCTTATCTCATTGTATTATAAGATAAGGGATCATATCTGCTGTTGTTATTCCACCTGACATAAAACATAACATGAGTTACTCACAAAGACTAACCTTTCTTTTTGACCTTGTTATGCATGTCATTGCGCTGAACTGCAATCAAGTAAATTTGATTCAAATCCTGGCTCAGTTCTTTATGACCGACACTCAAAAAATTAGATTCAAAGGCATCCAAAATATACTGAATGTGTCATTTTACGGATATTGTGTAATGTTAAAAACACAGTTTCAATTGCTCTCAGTGTACCAGGTGTATTTAAATTCTACTAATAAGTAACAAGAAGGGCTCCATAATGCTCCATTATGTATTAACCTGGTACTTTTTTCTTGGTGGTGCACAGCTGCACATGTGCAAGACAGTTAGTAGCGGACATCATATTACAGATAAACTGTTAAACAATATGTACAATAAATGACTTTTTTCACACAATGATGCCTTTCTTTGTATTTCAGTTTCTAATTTTATGTTGTGATAGTACTGTGGTTAAGGTATCATTAGGATTACCACTTTTTCAGGGTTTTAACAAGATGGTGTTTTAGTCCAAAAAATCTGGTGTCTAGACATCTTGTTAAAAAAAACTCTCATAAGAAAGTAAGCTGATGTCCAAGTAACCTGAACTACGTCACTTGTATTGGTATTTTTTTATGAAAAGTACAAATTTAACATATTGACTGTTTGCTAAAATGTGCGATGCCAGTGTTTTATTCTGAAGACTGGGCTGCTATGATAAAATTCATACTTATTCTGTCATTTTATTTGTTTCAGATAAAAGAGGATATGCAAATTGGAATATAAGAATAAAATCTGCAACCTACACTAAAGAATAGTTTAAAAAATGTAGATCACTGATCAGTTAAATCTGATGGAATTCTACAGGTGGAGCGTATTTTGTGCCTGATGTACAATTTTTTGTACATTCAAACATTATAAGCACCACTTGGAGTTGTGTTTTTTTGTTATCCTTACACACACACACACACACAGATAGACCACAGACCCAGACAGCAGGAGCTTAGTTACCATGGCAACCATCATCCACTGCCAAAAGCCCCTCCCCCCTCCCTCCATCTCGTTGCCTTTCTCCCTTCCCCCTATGTCCGGCTCCAATCCGCAGACAGGGACTAGTCGGGGGGCACTGCTCCCATCATGCTTTGCCGAGGGAAGCAGGAAGAAGCTAGGAGCAGTCAGTGAGCATCAGGATGGACAAGAGGAAAACAGACTGATGGTGGATGCAGAGGCACCAGTCGGGGAGGTATGGCTGATGCCTCCCACTTGCATTCAAGCTGCTCCTTTTCTCTGGGTGAGTCCGTCTTCATTTCACTTGTCTCATACCAGAAAAGCAAACAGAGTGCAAACAAAACTCATGATGTGATGAAGCTGACACGCAGTCAGATGCTGCCTGTGGATTTACTGGGGGAGTGAAAAAACCTTACAGACTGAATTTTTTTCTTTGTTTTTAAATTTTTTTTTTGCTTTGCTGTGAGGTGTCAAATAAGGTGACTCTAACAGCTTACCATTGTTTTAGTTTGTTGGCTTAAAGTAAAATTCTAATATTACTATTGTCATGTCAGTCATGCAAACACCAACAAGAAGCCCCCTCTCTCCTGAAGCCCCTTTTATGTGATGTTTTATTTATGTGACTCCTATCATAACTATCACTGGCTGTATAAGAAGAACACGATAACATTATCTGTCATGTCTTCACACTGACAATGATGCCATACTGTCTAGCATACAATGCACACTGGGACTCACCCACACACTTGCACATGCACAGACCCATTTCTGTCTCAGACATTGTACTGTAGCCATATTTACAAAAATAAAAAAAATCAGGAAGTTAGTCTTGAAGACTTATTGTTTATTAACTACAGTATAAACATCATTTTGCTTGCATTTTTTGTTTTTTTATTCTTTTATACCCCCCACTTAAACAACGGAAAAACATGAGGCAACATTTTATGACTGCCACATTCTTTTTCATTGTTCAAATGTATTTCTGTACTTTTCTCAATAAGTGAAAAAAACATAATCACTATCATCATTCACATCAAGGCAATATTTAGTGCTGATTGTAACCATTTTGGTTTTTTTTTTTTTTTTTTGTTCTTGCTGTTCTCATTTCAGTGATGAACCACCCCTTTAAAGCACTGTTTCTAGAGTTAAAAAAGTAACTATTCACAGTTTGTCAGTAAGTTTTAAAAGGACAATTCACCTAAAAAGATCTAAAATACATATTATTCCTCCAAGTACCTACCATTCATTCAACTAGATTGTTTTGGTGTGAGTTGCAAAGTGCTGGATATACTGATGCTGGAGATGCCTGCCTTCTCTACAATATAATAAAACTAGATGGCACCCAGCTTGTGGTGCTTAAAACATCAAAACATTACAACTGAAAAATTGAACAACAATGTCTCTTTCCAGACATTTCCAAATGCGGTCTCTAAAGGCAATCCACAGACAATGTTTTGCGCAGTTTACTATAGGAACTGTTTATTTTTTTTACAGACTACACCCACCATCTGTTTCACTCCACACAGCAAGACTTATGGGCAAGAGGATAGCTAACTAAGCTAACTGAGTTAGCTTATGGAAGAGCTCAGTCAAAAAGGCACCATCAATGTAAACATGATGTTATGAGCACAAGCTTCTCATTTAAAAAGAACAATCTCCCACTCACACAGCAGATGTATTACTCCCCTTTTACCCCTAAGTTATTATCGTCTGCATGTATCTTAGTTTCTTACATAACCTGGCAAATACAAATCATCATTAGTTCCACTCGTAATAATCAAACAGCACTTAACTCATGTCTGATATGAGTGTTTTTAAAATAAAGATTGGCTGGTTCTGAAGCAGTGTACACAGATAACAGCAGCACTACTTTGCTTTCTGCACCTTGGCCACAAGTTATCTTGTGTTTGCTATTTAGACCACTCTTTCTGATGTTTTTAAATACTACGACATGCCAGCATGTATGTGCTAATTTTCACCCAGCAAACACAATCGCAGGCCCCCTCCTTCAGCAGACCAGTGATCCAGTAAAAAAATGACTGCGTTTAACCTCTTACCAGAGTTGACTCCTCCACACACATACACACACATTTTAGTTGGTGCGAACCCCACCCACATGTGGTGATGAGGCCAATAGGGAACAGTGTAAGGGTGAGCAAAGGGCTGCTCTTATCTCACTATTCATTCAGCAGAGATTACCCTCAGATCTACCTCTGACTGCTCAGAAGACGTTAGAGACAGAGACAGAGCGAGACAGTCAACACAGAGCTGATTAAAACACAACACATCGGAGACTTGAGGTCCTGTTTGTCTCTCTGGCAGTGACTCTACAGGTGAGAATGTTATTGCACCTTACTGACTGGAACAGTTTGTTCTAATCATTTGGGATTAAATAAGCATGAAATGACCACTGATGCGTTTAAAGTGAGTGTTTACTTAGTTTGGAAAGCGTTCACAGAATAGCAAGAGTGGCCCAAGAGGCTTTATTTTACCTGCAGTCCCATTAACATTTTTTGATTCACTATTTTAAGCGTATTTACAATCATTAATGGTTCTTTAAGCAATTATTGTGTTAATTACATTTGGGTTGGTGATAATGACAGGACTAAAGGGACGTTTGACTGTTCTGTGGTTTGATCTTAAATCTTTAGTAGAGCATTTTAGTTGTAGTGTGTTTCTGCCTGAATCTTACTTTTGCTTAATGTGAAATCCTTCGAAAACTTTCTCTTGACAGTCAACTTTACAAGCCGAGTTAAACTTGGAGGTTCGCCAGTGATTTGCATATTTGTTAAAACCACCTGTTCTTTCAGCTGCAAAGCAAAATTGAAATCTGAACAGTCTCTTTAATTGTCAGTTAGCTTTAACGGTTATGCCATGCACCTTTACCACGTTTTACAATCAAATGTTTATTAGGGGCAATAGTCCTGATTCAGTAGTTTAACTTTATTATCAGAGACTAGGTATGTGGACTGCACATATATAAAAACATAAAAGTGCGTGACATTTTCTTAAGACAAGAAATTTTTGTCTCGCTCTGCATCTGTAAGACATAAATGATCTTTAGGTGAACTCAGTGCAGTGAATTGAAAAAGTTGAAATGAATGCTGGGATCTTGGAGACCTTAAGTCATTTGATGTTAATTGGTGAAAAACACCAAATATCAGCTAGATGTTGTTTAATGAGTCATATCTCTGCTCTCCTTCAGACAGTACTTTTTGGCTGTGAAGTGAATTATTTTCACCTTTCTAAAATCTTAAGAATAGCAAACTTGAAAGGCGAGCTCCACCCTCAGTGGAGGCTTTAAGGTCTTTTCTAAGCAGTGATGGGGGGCTTTTATACCACATGATTAAAGGTAGAGAGCATTGATTGAACTGTTTACAGAAAGTTTTTGGTTCCAAAAGGTCCTCACTGTGACTCCCGTCATGTTCAACACTTAATCAGGTCTCTTTGTTTTGCTACTTAAAAGAAAACCTTGTTTGGTGACAGTTTTTATTGAGGTGATAGGATTTGGGGGAACAAATCTGAGATAGTTTCAGCCCTCTTTTGTTTACTTAGTGTTTTATTTAAAAGCTTTACAGACATCATCATTTATATCCTGTGTCGTTCAACTGATAAAAAAAAAGTTAGGTTGCAATGAATGAGACCTATTTAAACACAAACTGGGCTCTGTTTTAGTTTACAGGGTAACTGCCATGCAAAGTTAACCATTACTGTCCTGCAAAGAAAAACTGTAGTGTGTAAAAATTAAAAAGATGTAACTTATAACAAATGCAAAACAACAAATCCAATGTAAGCAAACATTAAAAGAAAGTCATTCCCCCATTCTTTATCCCCCTGTCATATCAGTCTGTTGGAGTGGCCAGCCCTGCCACAGGAAATCTAAATCACAGCACATACCAGTGTTGCCATGATGACAGAGGCTGATAACATGTCATTTAAAGAGTTTTATGGTTTCTGTGACATGGTTCTCTCAGCTGAGACGCAGCTGCTACTGAAGGCTG
Source organism: Ctenochaetus hawaiiensis (assembly GCA_029783645.1). NCBI lineage: Eukaryota > Metazoa > Chordata > Actinopteri > Acanthuriformes > Acanthuridae > Ctenochaetus > Ctenochaetus hawaiiensis. The sequence goes on from JAPZDY010000011.1 coordinate 3,395,965, forward strand.
CTATGGCAAAGACCCTCTTTGACCCACCAAACACAAGCCTCATTATGAGTGTAATGAATATGCTGATCTTCGTACCTCATATACAGTTACTTTCACTTACAGGTATTGGAAAATTAACCAATTCAATCAAATAATTTCCTGGTAAAAAACACAGACATAGAATTAAGGCTATCATGCAACATTCAAACTCTCGTTACAAATGTATGATACATTACTACCTTCAAATATGACAGAAAAATGCTTGGCTACATTTAATACCTGAAAAAGTATTGAGATTTCATGTCAACAAATATTTTTAATATATATATATTTAATATATATTTATATTAAACACCTAATAGCACAGGATAATTTGAGAGATACAGTGATAACTACAACGACCACTTTACTTGCACTAACAAGTGGAAGGGTTAGATTATGTTAGCTAAAACTGTTTGTCATCTTAGTATAGTAAGTGTTGACATGCTAGCATTTGCTAAATAGCACAAAACAAAATGTGCAGCAGAGGCTGCTGGGAATGGCGCTAGTTTTATAGGTTTTTCTGTAATTGCCTGAAATATTGGACAAATCTAAATTTTGACCTGATGCTAATGATGGAAATCATCATCAGAGTTACTTAAAATGTATCTATTTAAATCTTATGGTGGTCATGTAGCAAACTTTATGGCAATCCAGCTAAAAGGGTTTTATGAAACTTTAACCCACATTTCTCAACTTAATGGTGCCAATAGTCAGGGGATAACTGAAGTCAGCAGGATTTATTGTCTATAAACTTTGTACAGAGTTCTGCCCCTGAGACATTTCACTGGTAAAGTGAAAACTTTTGTTGCACTACAGGAAGCACAACATTTCCACAAAGTCATTTCATTTCATACCTGTACCTTACTTCAAGACAAATAGATATTTTGTTAAAAACCAATAATATCAGCTGCCTTGTGGCACTATATGAAAAGTTAAGTGATCACCATAACTCAGTAGTATTCATCCTCTTGATAGCTAAATGTCTGTCTTGAGTGTCTGGAAGTAGGAAGATGATTGGATGAATGTTCTGTCTGTCACATTTATTATTCTTTGTGAAGCCAGTCAGGAGAAGAGCAAAAACATATTTTCCATCAAGAAAAGCCTTCACTGCCTTTCTTTGTTCTTCTTGTAATTAGGAAATGTTGTTCAGTTCTGATAAAAGTGCCGCTATTGCTGCATCCATGCTAACACTTTAAGCGGCTGCCATTGTTCACAAGCTTACAGACAAATCTTGCTTCTGTCGAAACTAAAACAAGCTACCACCTCCATCTTCTCAAAGGACCCTGATTGGTCTGGTCATATTCTGAGTAGACAAAAAAAGAATCCGGTTGGAGCTTTTCATGATGGAAGTCCGAGATTTCAGACTTGAGATCTCAGCAGTCAGACTGCCTCACAAGGTTACCATTAGTTGGGGCAAAAAAATTGCAAAATGAGCATTTTTAAGAGATTTTTATCTTCCATAATCTACATCAAGATTGATTATATGATAATGGAGGTCATTGGCTCTCATATTGTCCTTATTGACATTACTGACATATTGACATTGCCTTAGTTCTCCAATTACTTAGGCATACTTTTATAATTGCTTTGTATCTACAAACCTCAAGGACAAAGATAACCCAGGAGGACTGCCGCACTGGTAGTGACTATTAAGGTGTCAAAATATAAAAACAACCAGTTTAGGTAGAGGCCTGCCATAGAAAGTGACTTAGAGACAGTAGAGCCTGACACTATTTCTCTTATTTCTCTTAAAACCAGGACTGTTTTTCTATTCATATTTTTAGCACTATATTAATAACAATAATAACCTTCATATTGTTTATAAAACCTGTGTATTTATAGTGCAAATGACTGCTTTGCTTCTTGGAAAATGTGAGATACCTGAAAGGTTTAAAATAGCAAATCTTAGTCACTGACTGACTGACTGGTTATGAGCTAAATCTGGGCCAGCTGTCAGCTGAATAATCATTCCCTGAAAGATACTAAACAGTTTGTATTGTTGCATAGCTATTCATTGAGTGTTAGTGGAACAGATGTCCTGGGTAAAACTTTTCATTTGTAAATTTTGTCTGTTTGGAAAGAAAGTAATTTATTGTAACACGTAACGCATAACCATGACTGAACATTAACACAAGGAGATTTTAGATGTTTCAATGATGCTGTACCAACCAACAAATGATTTATGAGTTGATGATTCAAGAACACTACACTGTGTCCTCCTGAAACCTGCATACTATTTAAGAAGTCAACATTAACTCTTTATAAGATCTTGTTTGGAACCCTTAGTGAATATGTAGTCTATTTTTTCTTTGGTCCAAGCTGTAGATTGTGACCCCTTTTTATGTAGGAAGGTTAAAGTTTTTGTTTTTTATATTTAATCTGTGAAGATACAAATTATTTTGACAGCATGTTGGGAACCTGTAGTCCTACCAAGTTAGAGTTCTGAGGAATTTGCTTAAAGGCACCCTGTGTAGCTTTGGGTTTTTGGTGGGTTAGGTTAGGGTAAAACAGGTTCTTATTTGTTCTCTGATTTCTCTATCCAAACTGTACATTACTGACATTCTTTTATAACAGGGCAAAAACTACAAATGGCACTGCTTCTTCAAAGCAATGTAAATATGCAATTGCCCAACAGTTCATACAGTTGAGTTGACATAAAGTTATAGTATCTCACAGTATCTACTGCCAGAACAGAAGTCATCTCCGCTGACATTGACTGTTTTTATTTGTCTGTCTTCTTTCCTTTCTCCCTTCCTTATTTTCCCTTGATGATGATCTTCCAGGAGCACAGTTGACCACGCCATCCACTTCCCCTCCATTCTTCTCTCACTGTGCTGCCTCCTCTCCGACCCTAAGACTATGGCGGAGTTCACAAAGGCCACAGAGGCCGCACCTGCCCCGCCACCTCTCCTGGAACGACAGGTTCGAAAGCGACAGCCCACAGTTTCTGTCCTGAAATCCAAGCTGCAGAAGGGTGTGGACTGCTCCGTGCCCAAAATACGATCCACCCTGACTGGGTTCTTCCCTGTGGTGCGCTGGCTGCCTAAATACAAGCTCAAAGAGTACTTCTGGGGTGATGTGATGTCAGGCATGATAGTTGGTATCATATTGGTACCACAAGCCATTGCCTACTGTTTACTGGCAGGAGTTGACCCCATTTATGGTTTATACACCTCATTTTATGCCAACATCATTTACTTCCTCATGGGTACGTCCAGACATGTCTCCGTAGGGATCTTCAGCCTCATGAGCCTCATGGTTGGACAGGTAAAGTTGCAGGCAATGATCATGCAATCTGAGTCTACAATTAAATACTAAAGACACTGAGGAGTGTATTGTTTATATTTGTATTTCTTTGGTTTTATGTGATTAATAAACATTTTTGCTGGTTGTGTCTCATGCCTGCAGGTGGTGGACAGGGAAATTTTTCTGGCAGGTTTCGACCCCAATGAGGACTCCACAGCTTCTGGCCATGATGCACTCAATGCCACATTAGTCACTAACCTCACAGGTGGTAATAGTCACAGCGTAGAGCTAATGGGTCTTCAGTGTGGGAAGGCGTGTTACTCCATCAGTACTGCTGCAGCTGTTACATTCCTGGCTGGTATCTATCAGGTAAAAAAGAATTGTAATCTTAACTCCTGAGTGCATGTATTATCTAAAAGTTAAAATTTGATTAGTGACTAACTTTTCTCATTTCCATCCATCCTCTATCTCTCTTGCTCTGCTGCTCAACCTCTTGACTCCCTCGCCAGGTCCTAATGGCTGTGTTTCAGCTTGGCTTTGTCTCTGTGTACCTTTCGGCTCCAATGCTGGATGGTTTTGCTACTGGAGCCTCTTTCACCATCCTGACTGTGCAGGCTAAATACCTGTTGGGTCTTAAGATAGCCCGTCACCACGGCTATGGCACAGTTGCTGTTACATGGATTAATATCTTCGCCAACATTCATAAGACCAACCTGTGTGACCTCATCACTAGTGCCATCTGTATTTCCATATTAGGTAAAGACCTGTATTTTTCATATTCCACATCCAGTTCTCACTCAGTTTTATAAACTGATGTACCTGCTTCTGCTTTAATGACTGATATACTACACTTCACAATTAGTCTTCACATTTTCAGTGGTACTAAAAAAAACAATACAGTGAGGTTTTCCATGAAAACCACCAGTCATTATGAAACTCTGCAAGTATCGGTGATTTGCTTTGATGTTAACTGTCCTTGAGTATATGCAGAATTGAATTCATAATATCCTTCAATCTTGGACTAAGACTTTATTTTGTAATTACAGTGGCAGGAAAAGAGATCCAGGACCGCTACAAGGATCGTCTAAAGATCCCGCTGCCAACTGAGCTTGTTGTAGTGGCAGGGGCCACACTAGCCAGCCATTTTGGGGAGCTGAATAGCCGTTATGGCTCCAGTGTTTCTGGTCACATCCCAACAGGGTTCATTCCTCCCCAGGTGCCAAGCTTTAGTCTGATGCCACGGGTGGCAATGGATGCCATTCCTCTGGCAGTCATTAGGTAATGTATAATAAGTCCAACTATCCATCTATTTGCTTGACATCAACATGTTGCTCCTATTGTAGCTTATATAGACACAGTTGAGTATCTGGAATAGTGGCTTGCAGTGATATGCACCCTAATTGGCCACAATTCTTTCCAAAGTATATATAACTATGGATATTTCCTTCTCAATTATGTATGCTCTGAAAAAAAGTATTGTTAGATGCTAAAACATTACAATAAATTTGCCTTAAATGTATATCTTGCCATGCTTTATAAAAGGAAAAAAATTCTCAGTCTCAAATGGTGAATAAAATTTTATTTTGTCTCATAGTTTTGCCTTTACAGTTTCACTGTCTGAGATGTTTGCGAAGAAAAATGGCTACACGGTTCGTCCTAACCAGGAGATGCTGGCCATTGGCTTCTGTAACATCATCCCCTCGTTCTTCCACTCTTTCACCACCAGTGCAGCACTGGCAAAAACCATGGTGAAGGACTCAACAGGATGCCAGACACAGGTGACTTATTTTTGATAACACTCAAACTCATCATTAATGACTGGTCCAATAATTTTTCCTTGTTTTAAGGATTCAGAAAGATTGCAAACTTTCTTTATTAGAGTGAGACTTTTATAGTTACCTTTATGTTGGTTTAAGAACGTTGTTTCATTGTTAAAAAGACTTGGAAAAAATGGCTCCCACTACCGTTATTTCCTGTACAAGGATGGATCAGATGGTGAATTGCTCAGTGACAACAACTTGGTTGAAGCAGGGTTTGTGCTTCCGTCATTAAAATATACCTTGGGGAAAAAGTTCTCAATAAGGCAAATGTTAATTTAAATTCTTTAGATAGCACGTTCTCTTTTTTTTTGAGAACATTGTCACGTTTTTTCAGAGAGGGATCCAAGTGCAGACAAACTTCCCCAACAACTCAGTCTTTGAACTTGAAGTGAGCTTTTATTACTGAAGACAAGCTGATCAAAAAACAAACAGGGAATCACAACCCTGGCCTTGCACAGGGTGAAAGCTCAAACATTCCAATTCTAAATATTTCCTGAAAAATACTCACTAGACAAGACAGGGGCTGGGCAAAGCAATACACAAACTGGAGACGACAGGAACTATGCATTACAAGACACGACGATAAGACAAGGGTAACAGGGAACACAGAGACTAAATACACAC
>JAPZDY010000011.1:3421632-3440268 GCA_029783645.1 Ctenochaetus hawaiiensis
CCCCCCCCCCCCCCCCCCCCCCCCCCCCCCCCCCCCCCCCCCCCCCCCCCCCCCCCCCCCCCCCCCAAAAGGCTGTCGCCGTCCCGCAATTCCAGAACATTTATTCCACTTAAGGCGGCACATATGCTTCCTTTCACGCACAATCAATGCAAAGTTTCTTAGGAGGACGGCACGCGATTCAGGGCCGTCATCAAATCCAGACTGTAATGACTATATCCTGTATTCTGCATTGATACAAGAAGAAGAAAAAAAAAAACCCAACAGCAGTATTGTCCCAACTAAGCAAACCTTGGCATATTGTTTGAAGGCTAAATTGCTCCCTGCGAAATGCACCCTCTGCTTTATTGCAGGCGTCTCTCCCATTAAATGTGTGGGTATTGTGTATGGATTACAATAGCTAAGAGGAACCCAGGGACAGCTTAACCGCTCAGAGAGAGTGAGAGGGAGAGTCTATAAAAAGCAGCGAGTGGCTGGGGTTTTTGTCGGGAGACGCATGCTTGCCTCCCCACCTGGTGAGGAGAGGAGAGGGGTTTTAGGGAAGAACTCGCCGTCATGAATATTACATGTGGAGGAGAAGAGGCAGGAGGAAGTGGGCAACTCCAGAATAGAACATTCCTGTATATTAGATTACATTAAAGGGATTCCTTAGAGGGAAACTCTTGATTAACTTGAACCAAGTGTGTCTAGCAATTAGTTACACTCTGCAGTGGGTAATCCATTGGTATCAGAATGACTTAGTAATGATATGTAATTAAAAGATGAATGAATATGTTACTCACATGTTATACAAATTGGATATGGAGCTCGCTTTGGAAATGTGCTGGACTCGGATATAAAATTTATTAGATTTTTGTTGTAATGTATCAAATCCTTAATTTTACCTGTCAGCCTGAACGGGCGGGTTTTTGTCTTTAACTTGAAACAACCTGAAGCCATTTTTTTCTGTCTTTTGTCTCTCTCTTTTCTCCTCTCCACTGATCATCCATTGCATCATCCCGTTTGCTGGGGTGACTGAGCAAAGTTGTGCTTTTTGTGCAGTTTTATAGTTTGCTCATCTCAAAAAGTTATTCTGCTGTTTTTGGGAAAAAAGAAATCTATTGACTATTGTCTTATTCATTCACACTGACAGAAAAAAATGTAGGCAAACAGCTTCAGAGTTCTTCATTTTGATAAAGAAATATATGTTGGGAAGGCGATGCTGAGTGAGTCTTAATTTAGATAAACGCTGGCTAACCAGGGAATGAGTATTAATGTAGCTCTGCCACTGTTAGGAGTCTGAAATGGATTTTTTGGTTCAGACTTGAAAGTTCGCATTTATCATAGCATGCTCCATCTTTAACACTAACCTGAAAACCACTTTCTCATCAGCTTTAGCTTTTTTTCTCAAAGAATTGAAAAGATGGACACATAACATGCTGGATTATTGATAAATGAAATATGTTTTAATATATTATGTCACAGAAGTTTTATTATCAGTTTGTGATTGAGACATAATTAAGCAACTAAGCACCATCACGTCTTGCCCGTGTGGCACATCGTTTTATCACACGTTACTCTGATTGGTTTTATGTTTATCAAATTGCGTCTAGGAGCATTTAGGTCAGCACACGTTGAGTATGTTGGAAATAAACCAGTAAAATAAAACAAACCACGAGGTACCAGACAGCCGCACATTTGCAAAATCGGTCTGGACTGCAGGACTTCCAAAGTTTTCCCAAAATAGCTGACACACATGAACAGTCAAGCTTTCGGGCTGGAGTCTGGAGGCACATGGGCATTTTCCTGCTCTGCACCTTAGTGGTTAACTCACCACCTACACAGAGAGGCACTGACTTCTCTCTCTCTCATCAATGGACTTGAGAAACTTGCAGGTTTCCAGCTTCAAGGCCCTCAAATGCAGCATCTCAACCAGTAGTTCATTAGCTACTGAAGCACTCATTTATATTGTTGTTGTGTATGTTGGGGGTCTGATGCACAGAATGTGTGCATATGAACACAGATGTGGGGGAGAATCTGTGTTACATCTCTTTCTCTCTTGATTTGTTGGGTTTCAAAACAAAGCCTTTAAATTTTCACAAGTTTCTCTCTCACCATCCACATCACATGTGTCATTCTAACACATGTTGCTTTCAATGACTCCTTTACAAATCAGGTATTTGTCACTTTTAATGAACATTACTTCACACCTGGCACGGGGACAATCTGCCGTACAGATGTACGTTATTTCAGCGCTGCTGCAGCTTCTGTTTGGACCGAAAATTCAAAAAGGTGTTATTTTGCTAGAGGAGGATATATTTTTAACACCATCAGACCATCAAAAAGCCGAAGATGTAAGTGGAGTGGTTGGAAGAGAACAGTTACTGAATCAGTTTCATTGGGTGGAAATGTAATTAACTGCAAATGAACTGGCGCCTGCTACTTCAAAATGCAACCAAAGCAGCCACTTTGAAATTCTCACTTTGTTATCTGCTCTTTCAAAAAATAGCCATCTTTTTTTTTTTTTTTGCTGATTATCCATTTAAAAAACAATCTATTCAATTCATCTTTAAAAAGACAAAACATTTTCCTTTCAATACACATATTTTTAACTGATATCAACATCTGATTGAAGCAACAGAAAAACATGTCAACAACAAAACAAACCTCACTTGTCCTACTTTATGGCTCATTTTTCCAATTAAGGATAAATTTGGGGCAGAATGAAATATCTAACGTGTATTAGATGGATTGTCACAATTTGGTACAAACAGCAAAGGACCCACAGGATGAACTCTCATGATTGTAGTGACCCTCTGACATGTTTAGCACCACTTTAACATCGACATTTTGGCTTTTTGGTGACATTAAACTATGATGATTAAAAGCATTTCGATAGAATTTTGTTCAGGGTTTTTTTTTTTTTTGGAGACAACGATTTCTAATGATTTTTGAAGCCGTGACTCTTCACGTATCACCAGAAGAAGGTCAGATTATTTCTCTATAACTACATCTATTGCACAAGATGAAGCGGAACATAAATTAGTTCTAAAATCAGTTTTTTTCCCAGGATGAATCCTTATGTGTTTGTTAATCTTGTGTCTTTTTATCTTGTTCTAATTTTCTCAAATTTAATTCTCATATCTAATTTTCTCAACATGGACTTAACAGATTGACATAGAATTTGGAACGGACATTATTTTTTCCCTGAAAATCAGTCCTCATCCTCTTTGTTCTCTGACTGTTTATATAGAATAATAAACAGGTAATTGTTTTATTGTTCAATGCTGATTTCCACATTTTCACTAAATTTGACAGTTGTGATTCCTGGAAAAAGATCCAGATTGACCAATCTTTATTTTCCTGCAGAAAGTTGATAATAATGTAAAGAAATGTCAATATTTGTTATGATTTCTCAAAGTAATAATTCTTAAGTTCACGAAGCTTTGACGTTAACCTTCCAGTAGAGAGCCACTTAAATGCATTTAGACCCTTTTTTTGTTCTTATTAAGGATTAATTAATGCACTGCGAGTTATTTTGTACATTACAGCTGCGGGTGCGTTTGCTTCATTCCCGGCAAACTGTAAAAAACCTTCTCCAGAGGCGCGACGGCGTGCGCTGATGCTCAAAGCCCGCTCTGTTTCGGGCATGGGAGTTTCCTCTCCTAAAACCAGAGTCGGAATATAAACAGCGGGCATCCATCCATCAGGGTAAATCAGATGAATCAGTCTGATTCTGTGAGAGGGTTTTTTAGGGTTAGGAGGTGGCAAGAGTCGGGCCTTAGATTGCATGATAGAGTGTGAAAGGCAGAGGAAAACAAATAGGACCAAATGAGTAATCAGGCCCTCGCCTCCCCCCTTTTCTCGTCTCTCACAACAGAAGCAGCATTGCGCCGAGAGTGTGTGCAGACGCTGGTTGTGAGGTAATGCGAGCTTGTTTTTGGGTGGGGGGTTGGTTGGGGGGGGTGCCGGCGGTGTAATTTGTTCTGTCTGGCGGAAGTGTGTTGCGTTGATGAGGATGTACACTTTGCTCCCAGTACGATTCCAGTCTGAGGTTACATACCCACATCCCTCTGCTATGTGAGCCAACTGAGGCCTCTCCACTGGTAGCAATGAGTGTGAGATGCACAGATAACACACACACACACACGTACATACACACCCCTGGCAAACAATGTTTCCTTCACTCACAGTTAAACATTCTCTGTGACAAGTAAGGGAGGTTTTTCCTCTCCCCCCCGCCTCTGCAACCTTGGCTGTTTTCTCATACGGCCTCTCAGCTGCAGCCGACCCGGGCCGGTGTCAGTTATTTCATGGTGACAGGCCGAGTTAGGCCGACATGTGTTAGCGCCGAAACCCTCCCTGCAGTCGAGTCTGCAGAGGCTGCAGCTGATGGGAACAGACAGCCAGGTAGATCCACGGGCGCGATAGAAGTCAATGGAGGATTTCTAGACTTCTCGGAGGGTTTCATCAGTGGAGGATTTCTGGGTCCCTCAAAGTGTTACATCACTCCCACTGCAGTGATATACAGTAACAGATTGTGTGCCTGTGTGGAGGTATGAGTCCTTAAAATAGAAACACAGTATCTATTAAAGGTACAGATTATGTGTTGTTTTAGGACACCAGGTGGATTGGAATGTTTTACAATTATTATATTCTCTAAATCATTTTTCTGTTTTGTTTTTTATTTTGTTCATTTTTGGTCAGAACACAAATCTTAAAAAAATACATCATAACGGTGCAGCCACACATCATTAGCTGCAACCTTTGTCAGGTGATTTTGGTCACTTGGGAGCAGTAGAAAAGGCTGTAAACTCTTGTTAGTATAATTTTTACTTGTGTTTTTGTTTGTTTTAGTCTCTACCAGCTCTTTGTGCTCTTTAGCAGCTAAATATTGCAGTTAGCTAGTCGCTAACTTAATCAAACTACTATTCAGTGCTGAGCAGGAAACGTCGGCTATGTCAGGATTTTTAGATTTTTTTCGCTAAAAACAGAAACATTTTCAGAGTTGTTGCTGAGCATTTTAAGGAATGTTTTTCTTAAATGCTGATCGCTGATCTTTACCAAAAAGTTTGGTCTATGAAACCTTTATTGTTGTTGTTGTAAGTGGACATTTATCACCTGAACAGCAAAGCAAGGTGGCATTTTTATTGAGGCTACAGTTGCATCTCCAATAAATCAGCTTTCCTGTGCTGCATAACTGCACTTTCCAACAAAAACTTTCATCTGCATTTTTTCTTTAGAACAAGTTTGTTTACTCTGCCCGGCTCCTTTCTCAGCAAGGAATGAAATGTAATAATCTGAGTTCTGTCCGCGGAGAATAATCACACTCATGTTTGTATACGTTTGGATGAGCGCGCCTGGCTGTGCATGTTTCATAGCTCGTTGGTTTTCCTTCCTCATGTGGTTCGAGCAGTCGCTGCTGTTCTGCTGCACCGGAGTGTCTTGTATGCTGCAAGTGGGCACATGGGCTCTGTGGGAATGTACAGGGGGGGCTTATGACTATGTGTCTGCCGGTTCAAACTGTCTGAGACGTCTCTGAACGAAGCATCTCCATCTGCAGGAGCAGGGAGGATTGTGGTTGGACTGCGAGGCTTCCAGGTGTGAACTCAAAGCGAGGCTTTGCTGGGAAAAGTTCAGTTTGACTTTCCCTGGATAAATAAAGGTTAAAAAGAAGCAGTACTGTAATGTGTGTGTTTGTGTGTCTGAGTGTGTGTGTGCACTTGTCTGTTTGAAGCGCTGCACCTTTGAAGGCGGCCTGCCTGTGAGCTGTCAGTGGGTCCTGAGCAGGGAGGCAGCGGTGATGGTGGGGACGAGGTTAAGTGCAGCATTTACACACACACACACACAAACAGAGAGAGAGAGAGAGGGCAGCGGTGGCGGCCGGGTGCCTGGGAAGAACCAACACCTGAGTAAATGTGTGTGTTTGTGTGTGTGTGTGTAGGGTCGTAGCCAGCAGCAAGGTTAATGCAGAGATCCTCTAACACACAGTCATCCTGCTTTTTCTTTGTCTTTTGGCCTCAAAGAGGTAGATGTAAAGACACACACACACACACACACACACACACACACACACACGTGCACACCATAGGTTCAAAGCAGAGTTTTGTATTTGAAGTGAAGGCCATATTCTAGACTTCATTAGCCGGACATTCAGTTTTCACAGCGGTGTGCAGCCTCTGTCACTTCAAAACTGAACGCCAGCTGATCACATATCGTGTACATGCATTGAAAAAAGAAAAAAAAGAAGCAAAACCCTCCAAAGATGGCAGCGCTTTCATGTTAAACAAATTATAAATGTATGGTATCTTGTTTTTAACGTCCGTCTCTTGTTTTGCATTACCATACCGCTCCACAGACGCTGATCAAAACAGTCTTTTTTCAAGCTTTTCATCGCACAGCAAGTTGCAGAACGTGACAAAACAATCGTATGCATATGTAAGATCTCGTCAACATCCTGCGCTTGGCGTTAAGTTACAGGCAGGTTGGAGTGTGTGGTGGGATTGTCTGATAGTGTACAACAGGAGATCATTCAGGAAATGATTCCCATCATCCCCTCCTTCTTCTTCGTCCTTTTCTTCTTCTTCTCGCTGTTTGGTTGTTAAGTCAGCACGCCGGCTTGGAGATGACACAGTCGTGATTGTCCCTGTGATTTGTGATATCATCGCTCTCAGTGTCTCATCCTGCACTCATCCTCTCTTCCTTCCCCTCTCCGCCTGTGGGTGTGTGTGTGTGTGTGTGTGTGTGGATGGATGTGTGGGTGTGCCTCAGAGATGGTGGAGTTCACAAACACCAACAGCTGTGTCGATGCCTCGCGTGTCCACAACTAATTAGTCCTCCGCTTGCGCATTTCTTCTGTCTTTAGATGACGTTCCATCACATTGTGATGTTATTGTGTAGACTGTCAGGTGTTTGGTGTGAAGAGCCAATCAGGCAAGCCCTTCTATTGTTACCGAGAACATTTTTAAATGAAATAAAGTCTTTTAAATGGAATCACTGCAATTGATGAAACTGCTCGAGGAGGAGGTGGAACATTTGAAGTAGAGTTAAACTTTAGTGAACTCTGACGCATCAATCTGTGCCTTTTCAAATCCCAAACCACACAAACAAAGAGTGTACTTCTGCGGTATTTACTACCTTTGATGCACTGAGTGGACATCTTGGACAATTTAGCACAAGTATTCACTTCGTCACCAAACTTCCAAATACCTCCCTGTTAGCTGTTCCACTTTATTTTCTGACTGGACAGACCTTAAGTATGAAAATCCTTCTGTTACCTAGATAATCAGCTGTCAAACTGTTTAAAAAAGTCACTTTTTTCAAGCAGTAAACTTCTCACCTCACACCTCCGACTTTTTTGCTCCCTCTGTGCTGGTTGAAAGCCTTAATGTAAAGCCTAATATATTCCCAGTTAAAGTGGTTAAAACATAAAACATAAAACATAAAACTGCTTGCAGTACTTGTTGACAAGCAGTATTTTTATTTTCATGCTCCCCTACATGTCAGTCTGCTGGTCTTTCCTGCGTTCGCCCTGATAACGTAGACGAGGCGCTAACGAGAATCCCCAGAAGGAGACGAGAGCTGCTGACAGCGACTCTGTAGCAACTGTGGTCACTTTAAAAATGATGACTGTCTTTACATCTCATGATGACACATTAATAGAGGATTTTTTGTTTTATCTTAGTTCTGTCTGCTGGGCTAAAATAGGTATACAGGGTGGGTGTCAAATGAGTTCCAATCCAAATTCCTGGATGGAAGTCATAACATGCATGAAGGCAGATGTTCATTTTCTGTGACAGTGCTGAATTGATTTTTTCAATTAGTCTTAACAGAAAAATACCACAAAAATATTCACCTGAAACTCTCTGCATAATCACATAAAGAGCTGAATTGCAGATACATTTATCGAGAGCTGTACAACTCATCAATCACCCCTCGATGTATTCTGCATATCATGTTATGTAATGTATTATCTAGGATCGCTAAAGTTGGCGGTTGAATTCCACTTTTTTGTCTGATGAAACATGGTTTCCGATGTTGTTTACTTGTGTAGATAAGTACATTCACTAGCTTCCTGTATGTGTGTTTCAGCCCCAGGATGAAGGTTTCCTACATAGTCTTTTCAGCCAGAGCAGTTGTGATACTGCCACTGACTGGAGACAGGTATTTTTTTATTTTTTAATATTTCTTTGTGTTTTATTTTCTCCCTTTTTCAACCTCCTCCCCCTTTTCACTGAACAGTATCAACAAGAGAGATAATCAGATCCTACAAAGCTTGTGTCAGTCTTCATGCACACTCTTTTGTCTCTGCAGGTCTAAGATAGATCAGGGTTTGAAGGAGCTGAGCCAAATCAAACCTGCTGGCGAAACATACATGCATGAAGGCATGAAAGAGGTATGTACATTTATTTAGCAACAGAGACTTATGCTCTGAGGGAAAATTTAAAATAATCTACATCCTAAATGTGGTTATATTTTCAGAATAGTCTGTGAAATCTACCCTAAAACACTTAAACCACTAAAAAAACTGCCTTGGCTTTCGTGCCTTGTATAATTTGACCTATTCTGTCGTCCTCCACACTGGCATATTCTTAGAGACAAACTAGTATTTTGTCAGATATTTCAAGCAGCTCCAAATGGGTTTGGCAACAGAAAATGTCTCAGCAAACCGAAAAAGTACAACAGTAGAGAGTGTCATGATCCTTTTAGAGTTGCACATGTGCAGAGTGCGTATAAGTATAAGTTTTAGTTCAGACTAAAACTTTCATACTCACTTTCATTTCACCCATCAGGTGTCGGAGCAGATGAAGATGCAAACTTCGCCGTCATCCAGCATCATCATCGTTCTGACCGATGGCAAGCTGGATGTTTACCCCTATGAACTGAGTGTACAGGAGGTATCAAACAATCACTCAAACACACAAAACTGAAACACTGATGTGATGATAAGCAGGATGAAGAATGAAAATGGTACTGTGTGTTTATATGGACATAATGTTAGAAGACCATTATCATGACAAATTCCATAAGCACAGCAAATTTTTTTACTTTCATGACTCTTTTCATGGAGTCATTGATATCCATTTAAATACCCTTTAGATATTTTTAGCCATTCTTAGACAGACAGTTTAATGTTTTTAGTATTTATTTGATTTTGGGGGTTGTTGTTTTGAACTACGTTCTCTCCTTTTATGTGTTTTTAGGATGTTTTCATGTACTTTTCATGAGCTTTTTGTTGTTGTTGTTGTCGATTTTTTTCCTCTGTTTCTCTGCTGCAAAACAACTTAGCCTTTGGGAACAAATAAGTAACTCTTCAAACAGTTTCAATGGTTCGTGTGTAGAATTTTTGCATCATGTGGCATGAGCCGGACCAGCAGCTGCTTGGCAGAGGCAAAAACATGCAGCACTGTAATTCTCAATAGTATATTTTCATAGGCTCTAATATAGATTTGATGTAAATAAATAATAACAGGATTGTATGATCTTTTATCAATTATTTCCTTATGATAACATAAACATGGCTTTACTGTATAACAATACAAACAAAGCTTGACTCAGGGCTTTGTGTTGTGCTTCCTAGGCTGACAAGGCCAGGGGGTTTGGAGCCAGAGTGTACTGTGTCGGAGTCATGGACTTTGACCACAAACAGGTAGGGAGATCCGTTAACTTCCTCTCTCTCTTGACTGTCACTTGTTGGCCTCTGGCTGTCATGCAACTATGTGGGAAAGAACACTCTTCCTTCTACTACTGATACTGTTGGTTGTTTAAACACTGAGGCTTTATTTGTCTTTCTGTGTGTGTGTCAGCATGTGTTAGGTTGTGGTCAGAACTTCAACAGGCTGCTGTTTTTGGCCCAGATTTGTTAAATCACCTTGACCTCATTGGTTAGTCTATTTGGTTTCAGCTGGAACCTGCCGAGGACAAAACAGCAAGCAGCTGGCAGGGGTTTATAGTGTATGGTTAAAGCTGAAGTTGGTTTATGTAAAAAACATAGAATACATTTTGTTTGGAGTTACCATTTCCTGGAAGAATCTTTCATCCTGTGCAGGAATCGGGTCATTGAAAAGGGGGGGATTATGTTAGCAATGAAAACACTGAACTCAGTGAGGGTGGAACCTCGTGTGTCCTCAAAGTTGCTTTTCATGCTGAATAAAAATGAACCCAAATGTCCTCTTCTGACTGAAAGGGAAGAAACAAGCACAATACTATAAGACCCATTGGTCTGCAGTGTTTTTAGCAAAACTGTGATATCTGACCTTTACTACAGTCAACATGAGACCATAAGTTATCCTACATAAACCTACAGTGTGGAGAAAAAAAATGTAATTACATTGGTTGAGAAACATGACACTAAAGCATTTCATTCAAAGTGGCATCTATTGTATCTCAACCTCACAGCCCGAAGCATTCATGCATTAGTGTTGTTTGCTTTGCTGTTGGAGTGTCTTAATCTCATTATGGTGAAGGTTTTCATAGGCATGAGGAGTATTATAGCATATCTGAAAGGCTTCAAAAGGGCATAATTCACGACCAGGAGAGTCTTCAGTAGTAAACGGGTGCAAAAGTTCTTCTGCCCGGTAACTGAGCGAATGTACTTTGTGGTCTGAGGAGGAAATAATTACATCACTCTAATTAGATAATGCCAGACGAGCTTCCTGTTCTGCTATCATTAAAACAGGAGATGAAAGGTTCAGCCAGCTGTCCACGGCTTTCATCCCGTCTAAACTGAATTTTCTTCCCCAAACGCTGCTGAAGCACTGACCTGAAACAAGCAGAAGACCTCCGAGAGAGGGGGCAAGATGTGGAAACTGCAATGTTAAGTTTTTTTTGTATGTGAGAGCTTGAAATAAAGAGTATTTTGTATCATTTCGCAGCTTGCTGAAATAGCAGACAGCACAGAACAAGTCTTCCCAGTGCTGTCTGGGTTTCACGCGCTCAAGGACATTGTCAACTCGGTGAGGTCACGTCACATGCAACAATGCACAAAAACAGTTATTTGCACACAGTGTGAAAGTGTGTGCAGATTTACAACCTGAGCTGCTATTGTTACTTTATCTCCACACAGGTCCTGAAACAGTCATGCACAGATGTATTCACAATAGAGCCATCAAGTGTTTGTGTGAATGGTAAGTTACTCGGAAAGAACTCGATGCACTTGTAATGTTCCAATACAACAGTGCAGCAAAAAAATGCTCACTGTGTGACATTCCAATCATTATCAGCTGCACATTGTATTAAATGCTAACAAGCAAATGTGAAATATAAGCATGTTACTGTAGCATTGTTGCTGTGAGTGTGTTAACATAGTGGCATCAGCATTAAGTTAAAAGCCTCTGGCCTTCTAGCTCCTTACAAAGCTGCAAGGATGGCTGTTGACTCTTAGCCTTGTTGATTTTATTTGGTCCACTACCATAAACACATATTGCTGTTAAATAATTTCTCTGTGTGTTTGCTTCCAATCTAAGTGCAGTGTCACGTTGTTGTGAAATGTGTCTGATGTTTCCCAGAGTCCTTTAACGTGGTTTTGAAGGGCAGCGGCTTCAGTGGATCCAAGAGAACAGAAAACATACTGTGCTCCCTCACTGTCAATCAAAAGACCTACGGTCAGTGCGTGACACACACTCAACACACTCATGTCATGTAAACTGATACACATCTAGTTATTGGGTGCTAACGTTAAGGATGCATCAATCTGCTCACATGGGGCTGCAAAACATCATCTATGAAGTGAAATGTGATACGAAGTGCAGATCTGTGTGCGGCAGTGGAAAGTCAGAGTCATGTCATCCAGAAACAAACAGTGGCTGCTTTTTATTGACTTCAGCCGGAGAACAGAGGAGACATTATGAGACAGAGCAGGAGGAGGCAGGAGATCTATGTCTCATTAGTCTATTAGTAGATCGAAGGGAGGAGGGGTGTCACTGAGAGGGCATGAAGGGATAATACATAACTGTGTTTTATGTCTTTTCTGCTAACCAGCTTTTTTAATCTCTTCTGCTGGAATTCCTCTAAATCTTTCTACCGCTATAAATTTTTCCCTTTTTTATTTGAGCCTGATTTTAATATTTACAGTATTTCTTATGTAACAACAATGTAGAAAAAATATTTATTGTAGTTATTGTATTATTTATATATTAGTGTATATATTGTATATTTTAATTAAAATGATTACTGTTAATGCACATTAAAAATTTTACTAGAAGATTAAGAATTTGTTACATCTGCCGACCAAAGTTATAAAAGTTTTGAATTTTCAATTAGTTTTTATTTTATATAGAACTTAGTTAAATCTTTTTAGTTTTATATTGCTTCAGTTTTGGTTGGTTACCAGAGTGCTTCTCTGAGAGTTTTAGCTATTTGAAAAAGTTTAGTTTTTTACTGTTACTATACAGTCTTACAATTCTATATTTACAAATTGTACCACTAAATATTTTTAAATCAAATATTTGTGCATGAAAGGGTTGCAACTTTCAATTTATTGTGCAACCTTATGTTACAAAATGACAATAAATGATCCAGAGTCTTTGCTGCTATAAAGCTTAATGAGGGATCAGCACTATAACTGTCCTCTCATCCATGATCAGTACCTTTCAGGAGTTTACCTTTCATTGCCACAAGCATCAAATCTGTCAGCCAACAAGAATGCGACATTTTTTAAAATTATTGCTGTATGTTTTGTTTTTTAAAAAAATGTTTTTGAGAGAAACTGAGATTGTTTTAGGCACTAACAGGGTCTCAAAGTTTTTTCTGCCTTTTTTGCTTCTCAGACCAGAAGCCGACAGTGGTTAGAGACGGCTACCTGCTGTGTCCTGCACCTGTTCTGCATGAAGTCGGACAGTAAGTTGAGACACACACACACACACACACACACGCACATAAATACACACACGCACACACAAATATCCGTAAATTACACGTTGTGCAGTTAAAGTTAATGGTATTTAGTTGCCGCTACCCACAAAATAGAAGATAGCCACAAGACTTTTTAATCTACAGCTGAGTAAATACACCAGAAAGGGACCAAAGGTCTTAATATGCATGGTCACATGATGTGTTTTTGTCTGTGTTTTTCTGTCTTGTTTCTTTGTTTTTCTAAAAAAATCCCTAAAAATGTTGTGATGAGTAAAAGTAATAACCATCACAGACTGTGAGTTTGTTGAAAAGACTTGCAGATATTAGATTCATTAGCATCTTGGTGCCTGATTAGCTTGGTCTCAATACTTAGCCTGTGTTCACCAAAAATAGATAAATACTTAAATTCTCGTAAAAGACAAAAAAAAAGTTAGAGAAAGCAATTTGGCATGACATCATTTTATAACATCACTGCTTCGGCATTTCTCTGACAACACTGGATCGACCCAGGCTCATAAAAATGTAGATCATCGGCCCAGCGGTTGTGTCACATCAGGACAAAACTTAGGTGGGGCAACAACTCACACAGCTGATGAATAATAAATGCCTCCTTTGCAAAAATGTACTAGGAGCTCTGGAATGTTGAATTAAAACAACATTAAAATGATAAATGTAAACCACCCTGCCGTCATTTATCAGTTTCCATCTGTCGACACCTCTTGCTGTGTCTAATCACAACACTTGGCCTGTGCTAGTACAGCAGGCTGAAATTAGAAACTAGAAATGTGTTGTGTGTCTAATGGAGAGAGAGAGGGACCAGAACGGTGTTTAGAGCAGAACTATCTGTGAGCAGCTCAAAGTGTTGGATGAACCGAAGCCAGTCTAACCAGAATATCTCTGTGGCATTTAGAGAGCGAGCCAAAGCTGATTCAACTTCACCAACTTTAAACAGCTCTCTCTCTCTCTCTCTCCATTTTTCTCTCTCTTTCCCTCCATCTGTCCCTGGTCACCTCTCGCTTCTCACCACGTCTCACTCACTCTGTTGCACTCCCTCCTCACTGAAACACTCGTGCATAGTTTGTATAATTTCTCAAGGACAATGCTAAGAACAATCTCAGTCAGGTCCAACCAAAATTTGGAACCAAACAACATTTGGTTGCAAACTGAAGTGGCAAACAAGGAAATCTGGCCAAAAAATGATAAGGATATGAATTGCAATGGCTTCCTTTTTTAGTGAGTCAACTTTCCTGGCACTTGAGATGTTGAAAGGTAACAAAAGGTCAACAAGGAAGCTCCTAATGCTTTTTTTTTTTAAGACACACAACTATGAAGCTGTGCCGCTCAAACTTTGTAGCTGATGGAGCCTTAAAGCTCCAATGTGTGGGATTAAGAGGCATCTGTTTGTAGAAAATGCCAGAAATTTGACATAATATTTTTGAGAGTGTTTTTATTGGTGTATAGTCACCTGGAAATAGGAAGCAAGTAGGCATTTGTACTATGAAATGGTTAAATGAGTGTGGATCAATTAGAAGGTTCATGTATAGGTTCAGCACTCTCCGTAGTGCTGAAACTGAGCCTGTGAGATTGATAAGCAAAGACAGACAAAACATGTCACTTAGGTTCTTAGCTTGTTTGCTTTTTGTGTTTGTAAATGTATGAAATGTTTCTTCTGATGTTGTTTTCAGTGATTCTGTCCAATCATTGCAGATCACTTGAAGTGCTGGTCAGCTTGAACAATGGACAATCCTATATCTCCAGTCCCATCACCATCTCTGCGACGACGTGTGTGAGTGGCAGTCACATTGTACCTAAATTCTACATTTTAGCCTTTATAACAGAGCAGCCAACTTATTCCAGGCAGTTCATGTCTCCTGTAATAACTGAGGACGAAAACTTACAGCTATAAAATGGAAATATAAGTATCTCTGCGTAACGACACACACATGGCTCTGTGGTATTGGTGCCAGTGTAATGTTGACATGAGATTCATAAACAAATCTGCATGTTTGCATGTGTGTGGTATCATGTATGTAGCTGATTAGTGTGTGTTTACTGCAGTCGGATGGGACCTGGGTGCTCTGGCTGCTGCTGGCTCTGTTGCTGTTACTGGCTCTGGCTTTACTCTGGTGGTTCTGGCCTCTCTGCTGCACTGTGGTGAGTTTAAAGTCTATGTACATATATATATGTGTGTGTGTGTGTGTGTGTGTATTTCCAATTCAGGCTTTGTGGAGGATGATCTGTAATTCAGTGCTATTGTTATTTGTGGAAGTAGCCCGCAAGTTTCAGTGTTATCGTTGTAGTTTGGCCAGGATTGGCTGTAGTGCTGCTCCTTTCAAAGTGACAGTCGTTTCTGTCTTTTTCATATTGTTTCTCACAAGTGATCAGAGACCCACCCCCCTCTCGCCCACCTCCCCCACCTCCCGTTATTGTGAGTAGACCGCAGACTGCTGAAAAATATACAGCATTTCTCTGTCATCACCAGTAGCTTTTAAGGGGACATTTTTTTGAGCCTGGAGTTTAGGTTTCACTAAATGTTGCCATCATGTTGGTGACTGGAGTGACTTTATCTTTTCAGAATTCGATGAGGGACTTTTTCTTCATACTTGTGAGTGCATAGAGAAGGTTAAAAAGGTTTTGAAGAGGTCAAAATTCCAGCATAATACTTTGAGAACAACGTATTTTGTCCTTTTGCTTTTTGCCCTTATAAAATAAAAATATAAAATATATAAAAATATTCTGTTCTTTTATTTTTTAAAAGGGCAACAGTATTATTTGAATAATAACAATTGTTCCTTATGTAGAAGGAAAGATGTTCTATTTGGTATAAAACTAATTTATACACATAGGTCCTCATTTAAAGCAACCTAAGTGTAAATCTCATGTGAGGCAGAATTGAACCAAAAATTAAAGATCTGTTTGTGCAAGTTTAAGTTCTGGCAGCTTTAATTGTCTCCCTGAAGAAAGAAAAGGCTTTACTTGGTGTATTAGCTGACAGTGAAACAATGTTCATTTTATGCCATAGGGACGACAGCAGCTGTGACCTGAGGAATTACGTTTTCAGGTTGTGCTGAAAACATAATAATGACTTATGTCTTCTAATTATTATTTGGCACAGATTGTCAGTTTTGACACAAGATTGAACTCATTAGAACTTGGAAATAACACAAGAATTCTTTTGCTAATCATGAGAAAACGTCATTCTAATGTCTAACTGGATAAAATGATGAAGTGGTGATGTTTTATTTCAAAATGTGAAAGGTCAGATTTACTGTGACATCGTAATGCTCTGGCCATTATTCAACGCCATAACTCAGGAACAGAAGGGGAAACTGTGACCGTCTTTCACATGAAGTCAGATGCTAAATTGATGATACTAATCTTAAAACCAGGCTGACTGCGTAGACTTTCTGTGCTGCAGGATTGAAAATGTGTGTGAAGAAGTCACACTTTTTGGTTTTGGTAATATGGATCTCCAGATGACTGCATCATGAGACAAATGGTGGGCACTGATATGTGCATGACACAATATATAAATATCTGCTGCTGTGTTTGACAGGCTGCATTATTTGTCAATCCACAAATACTTCTTAACATGCTTCTCTTAAAACCTTTCTCTGTTTTTAATTGTTTTGCATTGCCACCAAGATTTTCAGTAGAAAGAGTGAATTATCTGCTGAAAATCTTGGTGTTGTCATTTCAAGACACAAGCTAAGTGGTTTCTGTTGCCTGAGACTTTATGGAGGCAGCATCTGCTGACTGTTAGCGGTACTGCATGGATTGAGCATCAGCCTCGGCCATGGTGGAGGCTGTTTGACGTTGGCTTACTTAAAATGTTGGTCACAACATGAAATATACATATTATGTATTGGTCGAACTAAATGACTCAATCTAATATGATGATCATCATTTCTGTTTGTGGAGAAGAAATTTGTAAAATTAATTTATCAGTTTACTTGTGTTGTTTTTAAGGATCCAGAGGAAGATCCTTTGCCTAAACACAGGTGGCCCACAGTAGACGCTTCCTACTATGGAGGCAGAGGTCCTGGAGGAATCAAACGCATGGAGGTAAATAAAAATACAGTCAATATTTAAAATAACCCTTTTTACATTCTTTCTTTTTTCTTAGTATTTTAAACACACTTACATATGGTCTGTAGGTGCGTTGGGGGCAGAAGGGGTCCACAGAGGAAGGGTCACGGCTAGAGAAAACCAGAGACGCTGTGGTCACAATGCCTGAGGAAGTGGAAGAGCCCATCATACCCCGACCCCCACCTCGCCCTCCACCAGTCTACAACCCCCCGTCACAGTCCAAATGGTACACTCCCATCAAGGTGAGACAGTAGCTTCATTAAACTCTTGTCATTAGAGCTCACTTTGCAATAGGTAATGTTTCTTTCTTGCATTTGGTAGATATTTCCAACATTAAAGCATAATTATCTAATTCTAAGATTAATATTGTTGTTCTTTCATGCACACACACACACACACACACACACACACACACACACACACACTCTTTATCTGAATTTTAATATTGTGTTTTTTAATAAAATCACCTGATTTGACTCGTCTTCAGGGGCGTTTTGATGCGTTGCTGGCATTACTGAGGAGACAGTACGACAGAGTGGCAATCATGAGACCAACAGCTCAGGACAAGGTATGAAAAATCTGTATTTTCCCTTCAAAAACAATTCAACTCTTAGCGGAATGAAAGAAACGTTTTTCTTTCTATGATTCAGAATATTCCATCATTTCTTTCAACCCAGCTTTCTGCAGTCACCAAGGGAAAAATTTCTGAAAGTGTTTGCCAGAAACTCTCACCAGCTAATTAGATTAGAAAACGGATCCACCCTCTGAACTCCACAGTGATTTCATTGTATAATTAAAGAACATAATACAGCTGAATTTTTCCCCTCTAATTCTCTTTACAATATAGAAATAACAGCTTACACTGACAACTCTTGTTATAAACAACATTCTGTCAACATGAATTACATCCTGCAGTGTGTCTTCAAACAGGCTGCAGACACTCCACTCATTTAGGATCATTTTCTTGCAATATTTACTGATCTGCCTGTGATTAGTTGTATTTGTAAATTATGGTCAAGTTGAGTTTATTTATAAAGTACTTATCATATAAGGGTAAACTCCATGTGCTTAAAAATAATTAAAAAAACATCAAAACAATTTGACAGATAATAAATAATACCATCCCAATAATAACTCCATTTGTGCTATTTCTGATAAACTACCACATAATATACAGCACCTTCGCTTTGCTTGTGCTTTATGTTATTAATATATTTATGGTATATTTTGTTTTTCTCCAGGGTCGCTGCATTAACTTCACCAGAGTTCAGAGTCACTGATGTTCAAACATGAGGAGCATCACTATTCACCTTTTGCCAGTTTTTGGTCAAAGATGACTGACATTTACTCTCAAAACGACAAATGTTAGAATTCCATGTGTATTGTAAATAAATGTCTTTACTTATATTCTGGGGTTATCATTACGTTTTGAATATGCTGGTTTATGACATGTTTCTGTGCATCAGTGAAAATCAAACCAAAAGGACACACGATGTAGTGATTCTTTTATTTGAAAGAAAAAAATATAATTCTCTTTTCACAAAGACCTTCAGTACAAGTACCCTGACCAGTAACACAAAAGATACACAAAAAAAGATTAAAAATAAAAGGATACATGAGAAAACACTTAAAATGAAACATGACATGAGCTTTTCTTTACACACACATAAAAATAACATCACGTTCACTCATAGGCAGATTTTAAAGGATCACATGATG
>JAPZDY010000011.1:3440368-3452661 GCA_029783645.1 Ctenochaetus hawaiiensis
GATGAGATGAAGAGGAGGATGAGGATCCTGCTTGTATTGAATCAAGCTGCACATACACATACATCAGTTTGTGCCTCATTCACACTAAAAACACTTCTTGTTATACACAAACTGGTGTTGTTTTAACAAAATAGCTTACCAAGGCAGAGCCAGCCAACCAGCAACAAGCTCACGGTAAAACTTCAGAGGAAGTACATAGAGAGAAAAACTTTTTTTTTTCACCTTCTGATACAAAATACACCATAATACTGTATATAAAGAGGCCTGAACATAGGAGTCGCCTAATCCTATAATACAATTCACAAGAGCCCACTGAAGTGCATTTGATTTTACTCACATGATTAGCACAAATTTGCATTGTTAATACACAGCTGAAGTGCACACATCACAAAATGTTAGGAACCTATAGCATGACTGATGAAACTGATGCACTGATGGCATGTTAAAATGAAGTAAAAGGTTCGTATGACTGTGAGAGAGCTGGATATTGGTGCTGTGTGAGAAAGCAGAGAGCAAATGGACTGGATGTGGAGCCGTTGCTGCCAAGATGTTCTCATTAAAATCATGCACCCAACAAGACAACAATGCAGATGACACCACCTCTAAAAGCAGTTACTCATAATACATATTGATGATAATCCAGTCGCCCTTTCAGAGCGGATCTCCTCTCTCTCTCTGGTCTCAGCAGAGAAGTGGTGTTAATTTTGCATCATATCCAATCTGGTCCATGTTTGTCTCATTTAGAGGCAAAACCAGCCCTTTATTTTTATTTTTTTTCATAGTGTCAGTCCTTCCACAATATGAGGCTGTTGCTGCCATGATGGAGATCTAATGGAGATATACACAGCATCCATACATGTTCTGCAGTGGTCAGAGATCCTGTAAGTGCCTTGGGCATGCTGATGTTAAAGATGATGGTCTAGATCAGTAAACCAAGCTCTCCTCAGGAATCAGTGGGTTAAAAAATTGATTTGTTCACGAATGCTTTCAAGGCAGAGTGGTTGTTGTAATAACTGCAGCACTGGGGTCCACAGAGACCAGATGAATCCCATCAAGGGTTCTTACAGTATTTGATTCAGCAAATCATCTATGAACCTTTAGAGCTCAAAGCCCACATACTGTAACATATGATATTCTTCTTGTCTTCTGTAAGAACATGGGCCCAGCTGCATTTGCTGTCCTGAAGATTAGTATTTGTCCAAGATCTAACATATGGTCATGGAGATGTCCATGAGATAAGGAGGAACCTGAAGCTTTAAAACACCTCGTTTATTTACAGTCTGCAGAGTAGAAGAGATTTTCATCCCCTTAAGATCGATTCTCTCGATGCAGGAGGGAAGATCTGCAAAGCAACATGAAAAATCAGAGTTATTGTTTTACCTTATTCATTATATGTTGAGGATGAGGTGGTTTGATCATTTCTAGTGTGTATGTGTGAGTATACCCACCTAAGAGACCTACGACTGTCCTTCTCCATGTTATTCTCGGGTCCTTCACTCTCATACGAGGCCAGATGCAGCTCTGCAGAGATAAAAGTTTTTTTTTTGTTTTTCACTTTGTTTTTGTTGTCTTTGTTTTCCACATGATATTTATTTAATTTAAACCACTGAATAAAAGCAGGAGAGGCCGCATACTGACCGTCCTCGGTGAAGACAGGTGTGGTGACGAGGTACTGGAGGATGCGTCTGTCTCTGTCAAATGGACAAATCACCTGACGCCAAACCAGGAACTCGCTCACCTGCTTTGCAAGCTCCCAAAGTTTCTGTCGAGACACAGAGACAACAGACTTTAACAAAACCCACCTGGTTGGCTCATGCAGATCAGGGAAAAGTACCAAAAAGGGGAGGATGAAAGGGGAAGAGGGAGACTGCAATTCTCCTTTTAGCCCCAGGGGGGAGTCATTGTACCAGACTAGAAAGCCTCTTCCTAAATCATTAACTATTACTGTGCAGCTGTTATTAAATTCCACAGTGAATGATTTAATATTACTTTTTTATGTAAGCTTGTTAAACTGTTGTCGTTGATATTATTAAAACATAATGGTGTAAAAAGCACAACTGGAGTCATATAATAAATGTGACAGTTCAAAACAAGTCTCTGTTAGTGTGGACTGACCTCAAAGTTGATGTGTCCGTTCGACAGCCTGCTGGCACAGCCTTCATTCAAGAAGTAGATGTCTTTAATGAGGAGACTGAAGAAAGGAATCACAATCTGGAGGAAGGAGACAACACTTTAATATTCATGTTTTATATGTGGGGGTCATCTTTTTTTTATTGTCTCAGAGAGACCTTTGTGTACTATTACTATACCTTCTCCTGGCTGCTGTGTGCAGTCTCTGACCTCTGGGTGGCGCCACGCAGCGCAGTGCGATAGTTGCTGAAGTTGCTGGAAGGGTCCATCTGGTGCTAAATGAGGTGAAACAGGAAAGATGTTAGTCCAACATAAACACATAAATTACATCTTCAAATAAATAAATGTAGAGGTGCTCATGAGTACATCAGACACTGATGTGTGTGCAGGTTTTCTCACCTCCAGGATTTCAAACTTATCAGTGTTGACTTTACTCCAGGTTTTCTTCAGTCTGGCAACGGGACTCATGTTCATCCCAGCTGAAAAACAGAGAAAGTGTGAGTACACAGAGTGTTTACAGAGGCAAATCCAAGAAATTTATCCAGCTGGACAGCTTCAGGCCTCCCACTAACTCACTTTGTACTTCCTTGAACAGTTTAATATTAAACTTATCTCCAGCTGGCACTCTTATTTGTTGACTTTACTGAATTTGATTGATTTGCTAACACAAAGAAAGAACGAAAACCAGAATTTAACTGTGTCTCCTTCTTGAAAAACAAGCTGTGACACAGGGGTTTGTGAATTTAATAATAGTGTTAACTACTGATTTAAGTGGAAGCCATTAAAACCATCTCAGAAATATCAAGCATCTCTCTCTCAGTGCTCGATCTGTGTGAGATGCTGCAGGATTTCTACTTTCTTAATGTGTGCTGACACGGGTTTAAGCAGCATGGTGACTCTGCACCGCATTCTCCAGAAATCACCTGTCATTCAAACAGTGTGTGGGCTGCTGTTAATTGTTGGTGACTGAAAAGTGGCTTTCTGTATGTTTTTTTTTCTGTCCAACACTCACTGATGATGGCCATGAGGGAGTTGAAGTTGCCGATGTTGAAACACTCCTGTGCCACGTCGATGAAGAACTCTATGATCCGCGCTCTGTGTTTCTTCTTCACTGGCTGCGATGAGACAACACAGCAGGGAGTGAATCAAAGACTCCTCACAAATAAATTATATATGTATAATTTTAACCTTTATTACTTCTGTAAATTTATGTTTCTGGAGCATAATGAGCACATAAGTGGAAACCCAATACTGTTTATGATGCAGGAGAAGTTTGAGATGTTTTTCACAGATGTTTTGTTCGGCATTGCAAAATTGTTTCTTAGTCTAAAATTATTTATATCGAACCCTAAACAGCCAACTGGAACTGCTTGTTTTAGAGTGAAGCATAGATAAAAAATGAAACTGAAAAATGCCAGTGACCAAAAAGTGCTGTGGTGTGTATGAAGCCCTTTTTCTAACACATTCCTTTAGCACAACGTACCGTACAGATCTCAGTGGCCACCAGGTAACTCAGTCTGTTGAACCAGCTGACGTAGGCCTCCAGGTTGCTGGTTTTTCGCTTTCGGAAGAAACCCTAACAAACAAAAAGGAGGGAGAGGACAGCGTCAAAAAATATGCAAGTCCACAGAAAAAAGAGACACATTTTATAGTTTTAATCACTTATTTTATATCAGGTTTCGCAAAGTGTTTTCATGGTTTTAGCATTCAGTGAACCTCTCTGTTGTTGTAAATGTATCTTTCGATACTTTGGAAACATTTTAATTAACAAAACCTGATAAATTTTTACTCTCTAAGCCACATTAAATTCTGCATTACATTTTTTCTCGAGAGAACCAAATAAATCATTGTATAAAAAAAGGCAAACAGACAGCTGCTACTCTGTTATTTCCTTTGCAATGGATCCTGACAGACTTCACACCTACACCACCTGCTGGCCTACAGAGTTTGTGACGTGTCTGTTGTTATTTCCATCTCATTTACATCTGCTTTCGGCTTCCTGTGAGACACTAAGTGGTGAACTTGTTTGCCAGAGGCACTTTTATATAAATAAACACTATAAAAGCCCTGTATAAATAACTTTGACTTGGCCGTGATGATGTAATCTCGCAGATTCATGGCTCTATTAAATGCTTACACAACACTGGCAGCCCACTCCACTCCAAACTTCCCCTCTACACTTCAGGACCCCTTAATGCTGACTCAACCACTCTTTTACACAAAGTGGATCTTATATAAGTGGCACAGCACCGGTGAGGGCTGAGATTCAGCACAGTCACCAACAGCGGCTGAAAGCCTGGTCTCAGCAGCGCTGATTGAAAACGACCCTTCAGCTGACTCACAGACCCACTCAGGAGAGAGAGAGAGAGCCCTTTAGATACACTTGGACGTACGTAGAAATGGCTCTTTCACTGCTGCGTTTGATGTATTTTCAAAAACCCAAATTAAAAAACAAAAAGCTGCGTTAATTCCCCAAATCTGTCAGTAAAATCTTTCATGTGGCTTCTACAGCAAATTAACTTGAACTAAGCAGACCGCAAATTAAACTCAAAGCAAACCCAAAACAAAAACTCTCAATATTAAAATAATAAGGAATTACTTGTAAATGACTAAAATCTGTGGCTTTTCTATATATATAATTCCTTTGATGCTGATACTAATAAACAGGTCGTGTTGCTGTAATCGTTAGCTTGGTTGATATGAAAAAAACTTAGTGCAGCAAGTTGTAGCTGTAAGATTTACCAATCCGTTAATTCTGACTGGAATGAGTTTGGCTTATACAAATCATTTTGTGAAATGACCCACTGATTCTTGTGGTTGAAAGCCTTTTTGAAATTTACAAATCCTTTAAAAGTTAGACGTACCTTGTGGTTCTCCAGAGGATCCTTCATAGCAAATGTCTGGATGAACTCCTCAGGTCCGATAAAACTCAGCCTGTCCTGAAGGAAGAGAATAGACAGAAAAAACAATCAGGACTAGAACAACAGTAACATAGAAAAGGGAGAGGATCAAAAAGAAAATATGAATAAAAGAAAGGTGAAGATGTAAAAGATGGAGAACGAGAAAAAGGAGATGATTTAAAAACAAAAGACTTGGGACTAAACCATCCACTCAGTGTGTCTAGAGTGGAAGAAGAGCTATAACTTTTAAAAAAAGACTGACAGCTACTTAAACATAAGCTCAAAGATGGTTTAAAGAGCAGGCCTGCCAGGAAAAAATAGCAAGAACTTAACTTAACTGAAGTTAATTTACCTTCATATAAAATGACCGTATTAACAAAGTTTAAACAAGCACCACCCCACAAAATTTTGTGGCTAAACAATGAAAAAAGAAATAACAATTGTAAAACAAAAAAGCAATAAGTGAACATATGGGACATATAAAAAGAGTGCTTTTTTACACAACTTTTAAACCACTATAGTAATGATCTAAATGAAGATGAGTTAAAAAAAAAAAAAACAAGCCTGTAAAGTAGTAATCACACATCAAAGCATAAAAGTGACTGTGAGAACACGTTTCATTAAAAACACAACAACACAGGGAGACTAACACATTTCTACACAAATAAGAGTCCAAAATCTCAAATCATCTGACTTCTTACCAGCTCAATGTGCGTGAGCTGCTGTGCGATAACAAAGGGGTCATCACACATGCTCATAACGTCACTTCGCTGACCCGAGGCCTGTTTGCTTTTCAAAGAAGCGGGCCTCTCCATCGCCACGGCGTTGAGCGCAGCAACGGCCTCCTCATACTGGCCGAGGGCAGAGAGGCGCTTGATCAGCCGCTGAGTCATCTGCTGCATGGCTCGCCAGGAGTACTAGAAACATGGCACAAACATAATACAAATCATTGAACGGAACACTCAAAACATGAAACTCCCACTTGACCAAGACCAGAGGAAACACAACATCATGAATGTATAGAGTTTTTACAAGTTCAATCGTAGTCAAAGTGGCCTCAGTCAGATTTCATTCATTAACCAGCTAAAAGAACAGATTCATGTTCAGATTTGTTCAGAATGCAGCAACAAACATACAACAAGATTAAAAGTCTACAGCCGTGCCAGCAGATCTGTGAGACCAAGGCATGGTAAGCTAAATGCTAACGTCAGGAGGCTAACATGCTCAAAAGGACAGTGCTAACCTCATCCCCTCGAGCCACGTGGTGCGTCATTTCCTTAAGGCATCTCATCATCCTCTCGTCCCTGAAGTCATATGGGAACGTCTCCGTCCACTCAGTGAGCAGCTGCACCAGCTTAGGCGCCACCTCACGGAAACGGATCTAAAAGACATCGTAAGGTATGTCAAGTGTTAGTTACACATCTGATAGCATTCATAGATGTGATTTATTGAGAAAAAAATAAACCTCATAAGCTTATGTGTCTCAAACATCACATAAGAAGCCACTGTGGTCTCACTTTCTGAGACATTTTTGTTATTTGCTTTCTTTTCTTTTTTTTCTTTATTGCTGAAATAATTGTTTCTTTTGTTGATATTTCCCTCATCTAAATTTGAACTCTCTTGGTCTTGTCTGGAATTTCTTTGCTTATCAAATAGTCAATACATATTTTCTTCCAAAAAAGAATTAAAGAGGTTTGTGTGTGTCTCTGTGGGTCATTGAGTGTAACAGTGTTAGCGTGGCTGTGAGTCTGTGTGGGAGAGAGAACGAAATGTAGAGAAATAATTACACTTGTGTGTGTGTGTGTGTGTGTGTGTGTGTAAATCTGTGTGTAATCCGCCCACCTTATCCAGCAGGGCGTCTCCTGACCGCTGCTGCTCCACACACAGGTGACAAACCCTCGTCATGAGCTCATAAGGGTGCAGGAAGAGGCGTGAACTCAGCAGGAAGGTGAACACATACGACCTCTAATGATGAGCAAACAAAACAGCTCTCAGAAAAACGACAGATAACGAGAAAGAATAACAGGCACAAAAAAAACGAAAACATCTGGAGAAGTTCACTGGTTCTTACATCTGGATAGTAGTCGACTGTGGGCACCAGGTGCTGGATCAGCGCCTCGAGGGATGCTGAAACCAAACTGTTGTCATGGTAACACATCTCCCCATAGCTGGCGGTGATGCCGTGTCCGTAGTGTCGACCTTTCGCTGTCACAGAATTGTTGCGACACGAATGCTCACTGCCGCTGCTGCTGTGGCGGTAGGCGCGTCCAGGACAGGAAGTGCTGTGCTGTCGGGGGCTGTGTGGCTGCGGTGAGTACGGGTTCTCTGACACCTGACAGCTGCTGCTGTAATGGCGCTCCTTAGTGGTGGAAGAGGAAACGGAGGAGCTGCGGTAGGAGCTGTGTGGCTGGGGAATGTCGTACGGGTTTTCTGCGGAAGAGTAGGCACCGTTGTAGACGTTCTCCTTGGCCGGCTTTGGGGCAGTGCCGCTGCGGTACGGACTGTGAGGTTGAGGATGGTTGTTATTGTTGCTGTAAGAGTTGAACTTTCCGGCATAGGGGGTTGTGGGAGGCATGATGACCTGGAGAAAGAAAACAAAGAGGAGGTTAGGGGTCAAATATGGATTAAATTCCAATGTTATGTCATGTGTCAGTATAGGACATATCAATAATATATCATGGTGTAAAACATTTCCTGAATCTACAGAAAAATTATACACCTGTTCGTAATACCTGAGACTATTCCATTCACATGGACACAGAAAACATTATTTACATAAGAAGTATTTGCTGACACATCACCAAACTTAAAAAGGAGCTTAAATCCTCCAGTTGTTAGATTTCGTAACTCATCCTTTGCACTTGAATGTTGAAAACAGTGTTATTTTCATTGACTTATTAATTATTTATTCAATAATTTAACAATAATGACTTTTGAACATTGATAAGGCAGTTTCACACTGATTAGCAGAAAACAAAAGTGTACTTGTGTTCCCCTGCCATGTTCAGAAAGTATGTCCCTATGAGTTATTTGAATAGTTTTGGTAGCCTGAAGGGTTAAAACTATCCAGTTTTTTATGAGAAAATCACAATAATCATGGAAATGTCTGAAAAACAGACCTTTTGTTGTGCAGCAGAGTACGTTTTTGGTTCACTCCTGTCTCATTTATCATCTCATAAGCCCTCAGATTTATCTTTCAATCTCTCTGGAAAGCACTGACCTAAAACACCCACAGAAATTTAAGGGATCACAAACAAGCAAGTGCGGACAAATTCATATGGTCTCATACTCACGGTGCATGTCGTCATTTTACCCAACCCTTCAGAGGGTGTGAGTGAAGAACTACAACTGTTCCTTGAATGAACTAACTCCCTGATGCCAAAAGTAACATCCTTATATTGCTTTTGTTTCTAATCTAAACCAAATTTACTCTACTTGGACTCCACACATCAAAGATGCTGGAAAAGCTGAAATAATAAAAGTTTTTGTTGATTTTGACGTGCAAAAGTGTGTGGTTTAAAATGAATATTTTGTACATTGAGTATGCAAACATCCATGAACCCAACTGTTAAAGATGCTTTCTGTCAATGTTAAAAGTCACTCTATCCAAATCAAAAAAACATGACTACAAATATCTGCTATTAAACTGCAATACAACCCTCACCCCTCACTCCCTGGGAATGTTTTTTGCCACATCTGCATGTTGTGAAAATATATGTTTGAGCAACCCGATCACGCAAAGCGGAGACTTAGACGTGTCTGTGAAAGTAATTATACTTAATCACATAATTTTACGCCTCTGCTGTTTACTGTTTGGGCTTTGAACTGTTGACATATGCAGGTCCGTCCTTGTGAAATCCACTTTCCCTCAGACTTATTTTGCTTGTAAAAAAAAATGTAACAAATCAGCTTTCAAAAGTGGTTTCCTGAATGTATTTTATTTTTTAAGCATGTGGGCTGCTGCATAAGGAAAAAGAAAAAAAAGAAATAGGCCAACAGATGGATGAACTTGAGACAGCGAGGATTTTTTTTTCGTAATGGTGTAGATAATTGGATATGTGGTTGGTTAGCTGATCCCAGGTCACCACCAAGGCGTGCTTTAACTCTGGAGCCATCTTTATCCTGCTACTGTTGTCTGTCTAGGAACCACATGCCAGCGTAAACCAAGCTGCACACACACACACACACACATACACTCTTACCCCACACATCGACGTATACACATGCACATACACTGTGCCAGAAAGCAAAACCCTGCAGGAATCCAGCAGACTTTTTGTTTGTCATCACAGCGCCAACAGAGGAGTGTCTGCCTGAGCCAACATCTTACACACACACAAACACACCCTTGTCCACCACGGCGCCTTGCCCCATGCCCGTATAATCCAAAGACACACACACACACACACACACAGGTCACACATAAACAAATGATGGTTTGACTGACACACACAACCACACACACACTCTCTTGTACACCACAGCGCTTGGCGTCTGGCCAGTGTAAGCCAGTCCAGTGCCAGCTCGTCTTCTGCACTCTGTGATCTCCGCCTGCTGTTTTCCTCCTAACTGGGTTAAAAGATTACAGTGGCTTTACCTTCCTAAAGTTACAATATTTAATCTGTGACTCTGTGCGACTCTGCCCGCCAAGTTAAGATAAGGATCCACTGGGGGGATATTTACTCCAATTTAGATGCCGTTTTTCTGTCTCCGGGCTTGTGTTTGCACTGAAAGGTGACCTTACACAAATGGAAAATCCGTCGAAAAAATTCTGAAAACCCGATCTCGGTTTTTCCAGACTAACTTCCTGAAAAGTTGACCCTTTGGAGAGTTTGCGGCTTCCATGCTGCAACCCTGAAATTTTACTGGCTCTAAATCATAGGTTAGACTCTGAACGGATGACTTAATGATGACGTTGGGAGCATAATTTCATATTGAGAGCATTGTTTAAAAATCTCTTGTTTGTAAACTTTGAAAAAATTACAGCCTTGCAGAGAGGTTTGATGTGGCGATTAAAGTACAGGGAAAGGCACACATGTAAAGTTTTGTTTGAAGATTCCACCAACAAAACCACAAGAATACAGTTTCATGTGCGCCGTGTTTGCTCCTGTGCTGAACTTTTGAAAAGAAAGCTTTGTAGTTCATTTTTTTCCCCTTTAACTGCGTTGAAAAGTCGCCTAGGCTGTTGTGTGTGTGTGTGTGGTGTCTAAAATGTCATAACCAAGTTAATCAAAAGTTAAAACTTACTGAACGTTTGACTGAGCAGCAGGCAAAGTATCATCTGCTAATAGACATAAAAATCAGTGAAGTTTGTCCAAACTGTCATAAAGAGACAAGATGATTTAATAGATTTAATAGATTTAATGAAATATGATACTGTTTATATGCAAATTTTGCTTTGCTTTATTTTAGTGTTAGATGTTTTTTTGGCCCTGTCAGGATTAAATTGATTACTGGGCCGTGCTGGTGTTTTGCAGCTGGATTAACCGCTTTCGTCCCTGCAAATGAACAGAAGCACTTTTTTCACAAATTTCACTCCTGTTGGTTCCATGACTGAAAACAACTTAAATCTTTCAACCTGAGGCAGACTACTTTTCTTTTTTTTTTTTTCTTGAAATCACATAATGTGGTTTTAAAAAAGGTACACCCAGCCATGCTGAGGCCAGTTATAACAGGCGGGGGAGAATGTGGGGGAGGTCTTCAACAATAGAGGTATTATCTATCCTGTCATGGCATTAACAGCCAAACAAAGACCCCCAGGAGAAGATCAGAGCAGATCAGAGCAGATCAGACACACAGCAGCTTTCACACACTCAGGCTGCCACTGCTGGGGCCGTGTGTGTGTGACGCCCTGCCTCTCTGCGCGAACCGAGGCTGGGATCATTTTCACATCAGTCAAACCAGTAAAGCCAACTTTTTCATTCTTCTGAAAGGTGTGAGCTCTTATTATACCCTGTCAGACATCATGTACTGTGAGGTAATGCACCACAAGGCCACCACTTACATATGCCAAGGGCAATAAAGGCACTTTTCATGGGTGGCTTCGATAAGGTAGCATATCGAAACTCCAATGTTGACATAAACAGATATAACCCCATGTGGCTCAAGAACGGCAGCAGCTCTTATTTACTTTAAAGGGGGAATAGCTTTACAGCACACTTTAGGCTTTCAAACATGACAGGATGTTCATGCATCGTGGTGTACAGGCTAACTTGGTCAGTCTAAATTATCCTTACTCAAAGCCAATTGAGCCCATTGAGCATCTATCTACTCACAGACCTAATAACAATCAGTGCTGAAACCCCCTGATGCTCAACCACAACAGGAGATGTGAGAGGTATGTTTACAAAGGCTACTGCTTTATGTGAGATCTAGTCAAATAAGCAGGCTTTTAAGGCTTTTAAGCAGGGCTAATGCTAGAAAATGGTTCAACGTTAGAGTCATGTGGCAGTGAGGATGCTTATATTAATGACTAATTGTTCATTATTGGGATATTTTGTACATATGGCCCAGTTTATTGTTAAAAAGAGATAATGAATTCTAATTGGGCTCCTGATACGTGCCATGATAAGTCTTCACAATAAGGATGACGGGCCAAAGTACTGACTTGTGAGAGGTTCAGCATGTAGGTTAACACACTGCGGGCACATGGTGCATGAAAAAAGCACTTGATAACAGGAGCCATAAAACAATTTATCAGGGTCGTAAAAGGCGAGTGCAGTGCTGTGGTTTCTGTGTTCTACTCTAGACCTTGTGTACTTTGACACCAATACGCCGCAGCAGGTAAGGAGTATGAGGAAAACCCTTTACAGTCAGCCACATTCTTACCAATAAACAAGGTTAAAGTCCAGGCTGTATCACCTCTTCATGGTTTTATCAGAGCAGTTCCACATGTACAAGAGTTAACTCTTTAAACACATACACACATATCTTGTAGGATGAGGTCACTGATGGATGAAGGGCACTCATATCAAAGAAAAAAACAAGCCATGGACGAGATCACGTATTATTCAGCCATTTCTTTTCCTGTTAAGAGGGACCCACTCACTGCTGTTTAGCGACTTTCACAGCCAAACTGTGATTTTTAACTTCCTGTGAGAGGAGAGGAGACTACAGTGTCATTTAAGCCAAACAAGATGAATCTATGATGCCTCAGTTAACAGATCAAGGACAGTCTTGTCTTAATATTGATTGATTGATTGATTGATTGATTTCGGTCATGTCAGCACACTTATTCAGCATCACACATTGTCAATAGATGAT
>JAPZDY010000011.1:3452761-3462907 GCA_029783645.1 Ctenochaetus hawaiiensis
TTGTTGAAGGGTGCGCGAGCCTTCTTTCTGTGACCTCCGGCTCTCTTGATCTCATCGCATGCTTGCAGCATCGCCTCTATCGTTGCTGAAAACTCAGCCTTCATACGTCAATATTGTGAAAAAGTGCCTCAAACATGGCTTGTTGATCAGACTTGACTTACTCCACAAACCGTCTTGTTAACTTTAAATTATGCTACAACAAATAATGCATTCAAACAGCCTGTGTATAATTCTGTGTTTAGTTTCACAGCCACCTTGCACAGGTTTTAGCAAAAAATGGCACAGATTTTGACCAAGAAGCCTTGAATTTTTAGTGGAGATTTTCATTAATCTTACGTGAGCAAAAATTGAGTATTTTTGGCAACTGGACTGTAAGACATCCTTGGACAGAAGTAAACTTAATTGGTTACTTTTTCACTACTTCCTGACATTTCTAAAACCAATGAAAAGACAATAATTGCTAGTCCCAGCTCTGATTAAAGTCCACCTACTTAATGATCTCTCTTCTTCTGTATTTAAGAACATATGATTAAACAGGTGAACACAGGGTGTCATTTTGTTCTAGGTGGCTGTGCAAATCACAAGAGGCTGCACATCCCAAATCTCTACCACAGTTGTCATGTTTGAGGACTGAGACGCTGCACCGCCTTCACCAGACTCCAAGTGTCATGATCACCTGACCAAACCAGCCAAACTAAAATGGGAGAAAAGCCCCCACAGAGCTCGAGCAAACTGCTCCCATCATGCTCGAGTAAGCGTACGAGGTCAGACGGGGCCTGCAGCCGCTGTCACAACACCAGACGCCGGGAACCGCTGACCAGTTGAAAGACCTGCACCTGCTAAACTAAATCTGATAGACAGGCAAACAGAGCCGGATACAGACACCTCGCTCAGATTGGCTGCAAAGATAGTGGAACACAATTCAACCACTGCCGATCCTGTTTTTCATCTTTTATTCCCCCACACACTCTGCATTCAAGCATGCATTTCTTTGTCTGTTTACTCTACACACATACACACACCCACCCACTGGGTTATAAGTGCACAGAGCCAAACGAGCTCACACAGACACACACACACACACCTGTCCCTTGTATGATCTGTAGGCTAGTACAGTATTAACCTAGTCAGGAAGGATAATGACACATTATCTCATCTGCTGCTGGGATATAATAAACCAGAGCTCTCTCTCTCTCTCTCTCTCTCTCTCTCACACACACACACACACACACACACAGTAGTCAATAAGCGCACAGATCCAACAAATCACTGCCTCACAGCAAAACAGGAGCAATTTATAGTGAGATTAAAGTTGGGAAACAACTGCACATGATTGTTTTTAGGCTGTTTGAAGCCCCGAATGTTTCTTGTACTCCTAAAGCTGTCAGCTTGCAAAGTGAGAGAAAACTGAGGCATTTGTTTCAAGTTAAGAAGAGCCCATTGGTTTACAGAGAGTGTAAGAGAGGTGTGGAGGGAATAAAGCTGTTTAAAGTCTGTTTGGCGAGAAGTACACACACTTTCTCGCGGTCTTTTTTTCTTGTCCCTACAGACACATTCACAATCTGTTCTTCTTTCTATCTCTCTCTTGCACACACACACACAAACACATACAAACAAACACGCGCACGCACACCAGGACACTATGTCTGGTCTACATTATAGGCGTCTGACTAAGTCATAACACAGTAAAAGCAAAAGCTTGCTGTGAAAAAAGCCACGCTGTGTTAACCACAGTCCCATCACAGGTGCTGGTGAGCAACGTTTGTGTCTGACAGCCAGACTAATTATAAACTCACATGTGAGGTAAACAAAAACAACAACAAAGCAGCTAGGAGGAGGAAATTGGACAGAAGGGAGGATCATGCTGGTTCCTCTTGACAGGATTAAAATACATTCTAATAAAAGATTCTTTACGATTGTAACTGTAATTTTATCAATTCGGTTGATAAATGCTTAAAAGCAATGAAAAAAAAACCCTTACAGAAATTATTTTTGACTGCAAATGTTATTTTAAAAAGTACTAAAATGATGAGTTCTTATTAGATTTTAATCCACTTAAAACTATTTTCCAAACATGAAGCTCAGTTCCTACAGGAATAAAGTTTATTGTTTCTATAATTAACCCCATCATCCACACCCTGACCAACTTACCTCTTACGTGATTCAGCTCAATGTCCGAATGCCACTCTCTTTCACTGGCTGGGGCAGTTGGAAAAGAGAGAAAAGACTGTCCGAAACTGTTTGCAATCTCCGATCCGAGTCAAGAAAAACGGCATGAAACATTCACACAAGTGTGTCTGCAGTCTAAGTACGACGTGCTCCCTTCTTTTGTGCCTCTGCTTCTAAATAGCTCAGTCAATTTGAACCAGCAGCGCTGTAATGAGTCTCAAAGCGAGGCGTATTCAAATGACTTCCATAGAGCCGGGAAAACTGACCAATCGCTGCACGGGGGCGGGTGCCTCTGGGGGCAGCGCTGACCAATCGGGGTGGAGGAGTCGAAAAATCGAAATCTTCGGAGATTCTGATTGGCTGGCTCGCCGTTCGTCGACTTCTCTCTTTTCAACCAGCGCCAGGAGCGTCTAATGTTTTTGTTGGAGAGCTGAAATATGGGAGGTGTAAGGTTTCCCCCAGGAATGTGATTGTGTGTGGCTGTAAGATGGTCTCAGTGACTAAAAAATCAAGAGTTTGTAAGAGTGTGCGCGCCTTAGATAGTTTTTTGGGTTTTTATGTTGTAAAATGTCAGCAAGCACTACTGCAGAAAGTTTCTTGTATCTGAGAAGAAACTTTAAGTCACCATAATCTTTCAAAGAATAGAAATGCTAACTAAAGAATAGTACTTTGGTAATCATGTAGCAAATGTTTTTGCATATTAATGTAACTTGCAACAAACTAGCTCAGATTGTGATTAATTTAGCATAATGGTAATGTATGCATTGGGCAGAAGGCATTTCTTAATTTGCTCTGGTAAAAGTGATTGATCTCTGAATATTTTTTTTGGCTCAAAGCTGCATTTTTTATTCAGGCAGCAGAAAACAAACTGAAAACACTTCTGACAGTATGTCTAATAGGTCGTATATCTTTATCTGATATGGCTTCAAAGTTTTGATGGAGAACATGTTAGCAAACAAGTTTTATTACACATTCAGCAGACAGGAAATTGGTATATAAGCATAACAGTAGTCAGATGAACAGGAACAATTTGCAAATAAATTGATTTTATCCCTATTTTTTAAAGTTTTTTGTGGGTACTACCATCTCCTAAAAATTCTTACTTTTTGGCTGCTAAATGCAACACTATGTTCCTCCGCCAGTCACTAATTTTATCTGTCTGTTAGTTGATGTTGGGTTAATCAAGTGTTGGTGCTGTCCTAGATTTCAAAACTAGTTTTTAAAAACCTTCAATTGCTGCCACGTTCTACTTCTACATACAATGTTCTTAAATAAACATGCAGTATAAATTACACACACCCAGACCGCACTTTGTCATTTATACCAGACTGCCAGTGACAGGTAATTATAACAGCAATGACCAGGTACAAGTGTACATTGCTCTACCGTTAAAGTGTACCTGACTTTGAGTATCTATAAACACAGTCATTGACTCGCAGCCTCAAATGCCTGCTGTGTTGAATTGTGTATACTGTACAGCTAAGTGGTAATTTAAAAGATTTTTTACTTACAAGGGCTGCCATTCATTGCATGTAGTTGCATTAACCCTTTTTTTCAGGAATTAGGAAGTCTTGATGACAATGATTTTCTTAATATCCGATGGAGTTGGAGGCATTTCGCACACCCATGAGGTTGTGGGAATTACTCACCCGTGTCACAAAGTTATCCATAAATTGTGAGAACAAGATTACCTAAGTTAGGTTTCATGTCACAACATGAGTATGTACAGTGAATCTTAATCTTTCAGTCTTATGTGGATCCTTCTGAGCACCGACAGGGTTAAAAGCAAACAAAATTCAGACTGTAGACACCATTTACTTTGTCAGATTATATTTTAAACATTTAGAGAAAGAGATGAGGTGTGTTTTTATACTCTAAATATATATACTATGCTCCCTCCAACAGTCTAATTTCCTCTGAAATATGGTAATTAAAGCAAGGTGGGTGCACACCATACCCACCCGCTCAACTACCACTGCACTACTGCCATCCACCTCAGTACAATCCTGTCCTTTTCATTGCATAAACATCAAATTACATAAAGCCAGAGTTCGATTTACACTACGGTCAGGCCCTGAAGTTGTGGGCGGCGCTCATTTTGTGATCACTGACGCCTCTTACATTCTGACACATCACCGTTCAGGCGAGAATAGCTGATCTCTGAGTCTCTCAGGCTGCAGGGTTTTTCTCATGTCAATAACACAACTCCTACACCAGGCATCCGAGTGCACAGCTTCCGGCTGCACTCAGCTGTGTGTGGATCACAAATGCGCTCAGACATAAAGTTTACCCATTCACTCACACACATGCTCACGCACACGCATCTACTTCCGGTGGTACTTGACCGTGATGATGCTCTGATGAAGGCCTTCCTGAGATTTGGCTTCATTTCGATTGGCTCCTTGATTGCTGTTGAGGAAGACTTCCAGTACAAGTGGCATATGAAATCAAGTGTAAATAAGATTAACCTCAACTAGTGGTTAAAGAACATTAGCACAACCACTATTGCCCATACAGTTTGCGTACAGTTACTTTTGTTTTTATCCCATTTTTCCACCTGGGACACATGTCACATGTTGCCCTCCCCTATGTTTGTAAAGTTACCTATCTATGCTCCAAACTGAAAATAAAGGCAAAATGTTTAAGATGTAATGGATAAAACAAGCTTCAGCTTTCTGAAACGCCTCTTATGTAACCCTGAAGATATTTAGAAATTATTTCTTGTTGTTTGCTAGAGTTACAGCTAATTTGCTCCGGCTTAAAACTGTTTCCAAATGCAACAAAAGAGACAATTCACTGTCCTTTACTGGATAAAATTCTCTTCTAACAAGAGAGAATTTAATAATAAAAAAATGGGAGTAGGGATTGGGGAGGGGGCATCCTGCAGAATTCAAACCTGGGCCACATGTTCTAGAGGCTTAATTGGTGAACCAAAAGGTGGTTTAATTGAATTTGGGATGCTTTCTGTTTCTTGTGTGCCCACATTGTCAAGCATAAAAAAGCAGTCAGACCGTTAGCAAAGAGATGACAGTCATGAAAAACCAATCTGTGTCCTCTTGTAAATGCACAGAGCTGATGTGCAGGCGTTCAATACAAAGGTTGCTTTATTTAAGTTGTTATGTATTTATGAAAACCACCAGGGAACCATTCATCATCCGGCCTACAGGTCACACACACACACAAATAATGCAAAAGATGTCTCTCATTTTCACAGTATTCATCAAAATACTCAAACAGATACTGAAAGCATCATCAGGAGAAACAATATAAAAACCAGTGTGTCCTTGGTTCTTAGTAGCCATGCCAACATGCACCGTCAGCCAGACATTTCTTGCTGAAATGTGATGCAGTCTGATAATAAATTCCTTGTAAATACTCTATAATTAGAGGAAAATAAAGGAACAGATGTAGTTCAAAAACAGTGTAAATTCAGTAGGTAGGAAATTCAGTATGATGCACAACAGTCACCATGGGAGGCACGAAACAATGAAGATTATGTTACATAGAAATTAAACATTTCCTAGAAGCTGATCATCCCTGAGAACTGTGACTCACTCCAGATGAAGTCATTAAGCACATTATGGAAAAAAAACCCTGAAAAAAGTCAGACCTAGTGCCCGTTTACCGTTTCAACAGTAAGCTAACTGGGTCGGCACCATTCCTGTCTACAGTAAGTGACTTGAGGCTTTTTCCCATAAGCTTAAGTTATGAAAGAAACAGCTGGAAATAAAGTTATTGAGCCCCACAATCTGGGCAAAATGACTCCTTTTACCTTCAAAATTAAATTTATTCAGTATGTTAACATTTAAAAGTCTAGTTAGAGGACGGTTTGTGTTTTAGAAACTTAATTATGTCTTTTACTGTGGGGATATTTGTGGACTATAGCGCAGTTTTTTGAACCATTAGGATTACTTTTAATTGTGCAATACAATCCCAAATAATCCTAATACCTGTCTCAAAGCTATGACTCTCTACCTATTTTCACATTTCAGGAAATTTACAAAGAGTACAGCGCTTATGTTTTGACTGAATTGGCTCAAAACATTGTTCAAAAGATTTCAGTGTGTTTGGATTTCAGGGAAATGGTGACAAGGACGAAACAAATGATGTCAGTCGCCACCAGCAGCAACAGACTTCAGTGTTGTAGAGAGTGTGGGTGGGATTACACAGTGACAGCTGGGTGAGATCATTACAGTTCGGGAATGGGGGTATTAGGGGGGAGAGCCCGAGAATCGGGGGAGGGGATGGGAGGGGGTATAATGGGTGTTGGGGCCGAGGGTTGGGAGGCTTTTATGGTGACATTCTTTTCACTAAGGAATGTGTGCACTTATGCTGGAGAAATTAAATAGAAAGAAAAAAAAAATCCATCTGCATTATGGCACCATCCTGCTTCAAATCCCAGCATGCTCTAGCTGTGCTTTGCATACATGATTAAATACACAGAGAACCTAAAAGGACAGCATGAGGACGGTGGTGCAGGTCGAGGGGAGCAGTTGATATGTGGGGTATATGAGGAGGGGAGAGTGAGTAGAGAAAAGGGGTAGATTAAGGGGGGAGAGGAAGACGACTGACTCACTGGCTTCCAGTAAGAGGTCTGACTCAGCTACTGGAAGCCCCCTGACCCTGTCTGGAGACAACATGTGGGCAATAATCTGTGTTTTACATTTTGCAGGCGAAAAGAAAGACCCTAAAGGTCAGAAAACGTGGAAAACAGATTTCAGCAAGGGAATATGTATGCCGATAAACGACTCACATTCTCGCTTTTCTTGGGTTTGAGGTAAAAATGTGTGTAGGTAGTTACTAGAAATGATGAATAATGCGTAGTGTTTGGAATTTTTTATGTGTTTTACAGTCATTATTACTATTATGACTGGAGGGACAACAAAGAAAAAGATCCTCTGATACTATATTTTTTGTCAGCTGGGTCAACTGGATCTGATGCTGATTAAAGATGCTTTGACTTCTCAAAAACAAGGGTACATGACTCACACCTGTTTACACTGAGCCTATATACATGCATTTACCCTTCATCATCACTCTCCCTGTGAAAAGACCACATGCACGCTGTTCCTCATCCATCTGTGTGCACATCGCTCCATTCAGTCATTCATACTGCTCTGCTGTTCCTTTGAAGTGATCCGTCTTTCTGTTCTGAAAGAGGATCACTTTCTCCCACGGCAGCCGTGCAGTGACAGGAACTGCTGAAGAGACGCTCCATTGTGAGCCAGGTTGACAGACAGCTGATCCATAGATGTACGCCAACTTTCAGAGCAATAAAAAATATTTCTATTGTGCTGTTTGTTCTTTGTCTTTGGCTCTTATTAAGAATAAACAGAAAATGCAGGTGTTTAATTACGTAACTGATGACTAAAGCTTGAGCGTCAATCGTCATCTGTGTGTGCTTCTTCCTGCTGTTAAGAACAGATATGAACACATGAAGAGGCACCAAACCAAGCGAGAGAGATGTGAAAAATCCTTCTCTTGTATCCTGAATCCTTTGTGTTTTGTACTTTATGTTTGAGTTATGTTATCACCACAAAAAAGATTATTATTATAGTATACATATTATTTTGTGCCTATTATACATTAAAAGTGGCAACAAACCAGAATTTAGTTGGTCCAGTCTTAACTTAAGGGAGAATCAACTTTCCACTCCATACTTTTCTTCCTCTAATGTTAGTTCCCTCCACCGTTTTGTGTGAGACTCCTGTGATGGCTGATGATGATGGATGATAGTCAGACAGGGGTCCTGTTTCCCGGATGTGCCCTTTACTTCCATG
Organism: Ctenochaetus hawaiiensis; assembly: GCA_029783645.1. Taxonomy (NCBI): domain Eukaryota; kingdom Metazoa; phylum Chordata; class Actinopteri; order Acanthuriformes; family Acanthuridae; genus Ctenochaetus; species Ctenochaetus hawaiiensis. The sequence goes on from JAPZDY010000011.1 coordinate 3,460,711, forward strand.
TCACATCCAGATATCCTCTGAGGATGGGAGGAACAGCCGTACACAATAACATACATGACCAACATTCTCATGCAAAGTACGCATACCTTACATATTCTTCTCCCTGTTTCCTTGCACTGACCTACATCTGCTAACATTAAAAATGAGAGAGTGAAGCTCAACTTTTTTTAATATTTGAAGGTCATATTTTCAAACTTTTCACACTGGAGTCTTTCAAAGGGCCTCTGTGCGTACTTTTTAAACTATTACAGTACAGTGAGCATACAAAATATAATAAGTGCCTGTGAAAAGACGTCAAGCAGGTGAACCCTTTAACCCAGCCCTGCGAAATGTTCTGCCAAAAACTATAAACTTGCTTCCAACAAATTCATGAAAAACAAGAATTACACCAGAAAAATTCCAAACTTAACCTCAGTTATATTTAAGAGCACTGTTGGTCAACTGTTGAGCAAAACGCTCTGAGAGTGTGTTTTGACTTTTTCTTCAATTTGTGTGATGTAACTGGTTCTATTTTTGTTATTTAGGAGCTCTTTCTCTAAAAGTACCAATTTAGAAAANNNNTGGAAAGAATCTGGTGTCTTGTGACAAGAAAGTAAACAGAAAAAAGATTTCAAATGCAACTTTTTCTTTCCACTGTGTTGAGATGTATGTTTAAGATCTTAGGTCATTAAAACACAACCTGTTAACAACACTATTTCAACACCATTTGTTTCCCATTTGGACAATAAAAATGCTTCCGTCACAGCCCAGCACAGCACTTCTTTGGAAACTTGCAAAATCTTGTGTGGGTGAAATTTGGCCCCTGTATGAACAGAATTTTGCAATTACTGATTTGTTGTTGCTGTTGTTGTTGTTTTTCACTTGTAACATAAAAAAGGTCTGACACTGGTTTACAAAGTTCACACACCACCCCAAGTCTCTCCTCTCACTTCAGCTCCTTGCCTCTCTTGGTTTCAATCATCCCTCCTCTCATGACCCCGTTTACTGTCTAATTAAAGCTTGACGACCCATGAAAAGTAAATATTTAAAAATGGAGTCAGTGAAACACACATTCATCCAAACTTGTCTTTTTTTAAAGACACAGCGTAGGCTTCTCTCCCAGCTCTATATCTGTATGAAATGCCCACTCTGCTGCTTCCCAGTCCTCCCAATAAAGCGTTAAACCCGATAGAGGTGGGATGTGAGCTGCCCACGCTCTTACTAAAAACAAAAGTAAAGATACATCTGGGAGCGAGCGCAGACTGCGAGTGTTTTGATTTACTTCTGTAATTTCACTGTAGCTGCGGTGGTTTTACTGTAAACCACTCCTACACTGTCTGCAGATGTGGCACTGGATGTAGTGGGTGGGAATGTGTGTGCACTGTGTGTGTGTGCATGTTCAGCTACATGTCCAAACCAAATTGGATTCTTGTAAAGGAATTCTGCTGGTGTTTTGAAAGCAAACTGACCTTAACTCTGCAAAGCGGTTAATCAATCACTGATTTTAGGAGGACAGCTGAACTTACAACAAAACTGTTTTTTTTCACTTCTTCGCTAAGATTGCACTCATTAGTGTTGTAAATAATATAATCTCAAAACATCCTGCAGACGAACAGTAACTGATCAATCCTGTTGTTGTCAAAGTATAACAAGGCCTGCTGCAAAGAACAGAAAACAGATGCGTATTTCTTCTTTTAGGAAATTAACAAATTCATTTATAAATTTTAATGTGCATAATCAATTTGTTTATACTATTAATAAATTGCCTAAAAGTACATTTGAAAAAACCTTCTAACAGCGAGGACGTCTATCAATCAAACAGGTTCTCTATAATTCTGCTCTCTCCTTGGCTTTAATGGGGGATTAAGCACCTTTCAGCTTATTATTTTGGCCCAGGCTCACCTGTCTCAGTGCTGTTACTGTTTTCAGCAAATTGAAACCTGTCTGATGTGCATCACACAGCAGAAAGACAAAGATGGAATGATTAGATGGTGAACAAAGTGGAGCATTTAGCAGCTTTAAAGCTGGATATGTCTCTGAAGAGTTGGTGGAGACCAAAGACAGAGCAAAAAAATATATTTACTTATATTCACCAGAAGGTCAGAAACTTGATTGCTATTGTGCTTTGCATGAGCTGGATTCAACAAATGACCACATCAACTTAAATGTCCAGTGTGTAAGATTCGGGGGGGGGGGGTATATTGGAAGAAAATGATGT
>JAPZDY010000011.1:3463572-3486588 GCA_029783645.1 Ctenochaetus hawaiiensis
GTACAATACAGAGGACCCATCTGTGAAAGTGTTATTTCTTGTAAACCAAAAAAACAGTGACTCTGTAGAAAAATATAACTGTATTGGTTTACTTCAACATGGCCATGGAAGATGCTGGTATTTTAAACACTGCTATAAAAAACAGTGCTAACCAGGTTATAAAGTCTCTGTAAGCATCACTGCTGCACAATTCAACACATGTATTGCCTCACTATTTTTCAAAAAAAGGGGAATTTTACCCCTGAGTCTGCTTTGTTTACCATTTTACATTATTTTTCTATTGTGGATCATTTCAGATAATGGATTCAATAGAGAATAGAATGGCCTTCTTTGCATACACCTGGTACTTTCACTCGTCAGCGAGACAATAGTCAGCTGTCTTTCTCACTGTGTGTGGTAAAACTGAAGGCCACAATGTGAACAATTAAATCCCTAAACACCTAGTTTCCTATGTTGCAACACAATTTTGTTTAGGCTTTATAATACATATTGTCATGCACTGGATTCAGTTTGAAATGTTTATTTCAGCTGAGAGAGAGAAATAAACAGAAAGATTTCCACTTTATGTGTTCGAAACCTTTGTCCAGTCACTGCTCTGTACATCTTACATTCATCGATGTGACCTAGAATCCTTTTATTTATTATAGGAAAAACCAGCTGGTCACATTCTTTTCATTCCTCTACATAATAAGATGTAAACATCTATATTCATCCCAGTGACCAAATGGAAACAAACAACAAAACTGAATGCAAAAGAATCTGACGGCATCCTGGACTTTCTATTCATACTGTCAAGAATCTGTGAAAACAAACATGTTTTTTAGCCAGAAGCCGTATTGTTTCTCCACATGTGTTGTTTTGCAGCTGATGAATTCAGCGCCCGGTCGAGCTCCGAGCAGCTGAAAGTGTTTATGGTGGCCTTTAGGTGCAGGTGCACAATCGAACCCTGTGGAAGGAAATGGAGGGGAGGGGGTGTGAATATGGAACAAACAGGAAACAAGCTTTGTGTTCCCTCCCGCTCACTAGCACACACGAAAGGTTTATTCCAAACTCTGCCCTTGCACAAGCTTTTTTGTGGGCTTATCTAACACAATGTGCTTTTACAGGAGCTTACATAACAGGCAACGCTGAAAGACATTAACCTACTAAATGCACCGCTATCTTTCTGAAAACTTTTTTAGCCTTATTGATCTAATTTTTTATCCTAACACAGACCTCCACGCAAGTACTGAGCTGAGTCATTATTTACTGGGAGGTCTGGGCAAATTGCCACCGCAAGTTCAGGAAATGCCTTTTGATTCAAAAAAAAAAGAAGAGATGGTAAAACGTCCAAATTTGACCACATTTTCACATTTGAACTTGTTCTAAAAAAGCTTTTTGGTCCTGGTCAAACATGGGACAACTGTCCTTTCTGTTCCACTGTTGATGACAGACCAGACCATTTTTTTTCTAGATTCTCAGCCTGAAAACAATAGAAAACAGTCATTTGAACCCCAAAACAAGCAAATGCTGAAACTGAAGCAGTAAAACTGTTAGCACCATGTGACCACTAGCAGAAAACGCCAGCCAAGCTAAACCACTGGATAACATTAGAGAAAAAGTCAATAAGGTAACAAAATAAAATGTTGTGGGAGGTGTGGTGAAATAACAGAGGCCTCTGGAAAACAAGAGAGAGAAGTTATAACAAAGCTACAAAAACATTTTTTTTTAGACGTTCCCTTTAATTAGAACCAAAATACTCAAACTAAACAAAGTATAAACTCTGAAGATAATATTTTATTTTTTATTTTTACTTTAATATAATTGCCATAACATAATTTTTAATCAGTTTTCTATTGATTAATGATTGCAATGGAGCTGCAAATATCTGGATTGCATCGAACAATTCTTCAAACCCTGCAAAAACTATAATTTGCACATTAAGTATCTGGCTACACGGCAGCAGAATGTAGGTCTTTACAGAGCGTATGGGGGGGGTGTTTTCCTTGTGTCTGTGTCGCAGGGATGTGCTCCACAGTGTGGGAACAGGTCCTACCCCTGAACAGGAAAGACATTAGGAACAACATGAGTGCTGGGGGGGAGAGGGAGGGAGGGAGCCGGATCCAGGGGGACGAGGAGGAGGAGGAGGAGGAGGAGGAGGAGGAGGCGGGTGGTCTTTCAGGGAAACGAGGAAATGAAAGGCGAAACACCCTCGACTTCGCATTCTCACAACAAGTCCCCTCCCTCTGTCTCCTTCCCTACCCCCCCTCCCCCTCCTCCAACAAGTGTGAAGTGTCTGTCCTCAACAATAAGTGCACTGCAGCGTGGAACAACAACAAATAGTGCGTCACTAACGAGTCACAACAAACATTCCTGCCTGTCTGCGTTTTTAACGTCGTCCACTTATTCCCGTCACTGCATCATCCCAGACTTGAAAATGTAATTTGGGACAGACACTTTGCTATGGGAGGGGGTCGTTTAGCTTCTTTTTTTACAACTCCAAACAGAAACTTGGCTGATTGACTAGGGGTGAAATCTATCATAGACTATCACAATATCCCTTAAAACTCCTTTTGGCTCAGTTTTAGCCCAGAAATTTGTTGGGTTTGCAATAATGCACAGATTTTAACAAATGTTTTATAGGTAATTACTTAAAAGTTACATATCATCTAATACTTGTGGGGACATTGCAGCTCTTAGACCTCATGTTTACAGGAATCACAACAAAGCAAAGAAATTCTAGCCAAAGTGCCAGCAATTTTCTGGGTTGATCCAACTTGATTTTTAAACTTTTTCATAAGACCTTAGTTTTAGTCATCCCTGAAACAGCTTTAGAAATTTTCCTAAGAATATCAGTACAAAATGTTCTCTTATCAAACAACAACTATTTGACTGGGCCACAAACAGCCCTTCTGTAAACATCAGCGCAAAAAAGGGAGGGAAGAGTTTGCTTGTTTTTAGAGTGAAGTGCCACTGTGGCTCCTCACATGGGAGTGATTCATTCCCGTAGCAATACAGAGAGAGAGAGAGCAGTGACGCTACACAATGCTACAACAACTAAACAGCAGTTTCCATAAGTTGTTTTAAAGGTGAAGCAAACTCATATTATGTAAGAGCAGTATTTATTGTTGGCTCTTATGGTCTATGGGAGCTAATACAGCAATAAAAATAACAATAATAAGCAAAATTACATGTTTTTAATTGCTAGAAATGGGAAGACAGTTCTCTCAAGAAAAGACAGAAAACTATGGATGTTTACGTTGTAGTAATTATGATTCAAGCAAAGGAGGGAGCCAAGTGAGGTTGTTATAGACAAAATGTACAGCGAGACGTTGTTATGGAGAAATTGGAGTCAACAAAATATCAGACTTTAACATAGGAGGCTGCTGTTTATTTTCTTGTTTCTAACTGACAAACATCTTTTTTAAAACCATGGACTCAATCATTTCATAACCTTAAGGGTCCAGTGTGTAAATTCTAGCAGCATCTACCTGTGAAGTTGCAGATTGTAACCAATTGAATAACCCTAAACTCACCCTCACCTTACAGGTGTGTAGGAAAATTTGTATTGCCAACAAAAAACTGCTAAAGGCCCTATCTAGAGCCTGTGTTTTGTTTGTCCATTCATGACTACAGTAGAAAAATTGTGGTGCAGTGTGGCTAATTATGTAGAGGAGGACCCTCTTCTTCTGTAACTATAAAGTGCATAGTGTGAGGTAAAGAAAACATTATTTTATTTCTCACAACAGATCACAGAAATCCTAGGGTTTCTGCAGTTTAACCATCACAATAATAAAAAATGTCAACAACCCTTAACAGTGTAGTAATAGCCCAAATCATGATGTTTCCCAAACCTTGGCTAAGTGATTTTGGTGCCATTAAATAGAGCTTCGTAACAACTTTCCTAACAGTGCAATAATGTCTGATTGTGTGTTTTATTACACAGAATTAAAAGGTTTTCTGTTATGAAAGAGTTGATGGAACTACTGATCTCACTCTCTGTGATGAGTAAAATTATTGTGTGTAAGTTGTTTTAGATCATAATGCTTCTGTGGTGACAGACAAAGTCCTCCAAACTTCTAATATCATTTATAAACCACATTACAACCTGATGTGCAGCAACTGTCAGCAAACTGTGGCAGAGAAGTAAAGGGAAGGAGGATAAATGCACTGCTAAGCTTCATGTAAAAAAGTTCATTTTGTGAATACTTTGTGTAGTAAGAGTAAAACTCAATAAGACACATCAGACAATTTCATAGACAACAATAGCTGATTCATATCTAACTCACTTTAGGACCAGGTTGCAGTTCGACCCTCTGACCCCCAGTTTTTTGGCCCTGAATCTTAATTGCTGCCTCCTAATTAGTTCAACTTTACAATTGGCTCTTTCACATGTCCCACGGACAGCCTGCCTTCCCAGGGTCACTGTTGTTTTTTAAAAAAGAGACAAGACAGTGTGGAGTTGTTCTACACGCTGTACCAGTTCAGCCTGTGACGAAAGAATCTCTGAGATGCAGGTTTGAAAAGTGCACAGGGGGCGGAGCTGCATAGTCAGGATGTTTGTACATGTAGTTGTGTAAAAGTTAAAGAAGAACATTAACAAGATCTTATCAGCAGAATGAGAGAGCTGTAAGAACCTGATGTGCCACTGATGGTGCAACATTCAGCTGTCAATCTGTTGTACTGTAAACCTCAAATTGCATCCTTGCATGCTGGATACTGACTGTGTTGATAAATCGTTTATGAATGGGACTGAATTAGTAATAAAAAACTAGTAAATGCTTTCTCATTTAATGTTTAACTGAAGCAAATGTTACCATTGCCAAGAAATTTTTTCAAATGTTTGAACTTACTGTGTCCTTTCATATTGTTTCTTAGCACATGAAATATTACGATCATGTTTTCAGCAGCTGTTTTTGTTTGTTACTCCTGTTATAAAAAAAAAAAAAAAGGCTCATCCCTCCCATAAAAATAGCTTTTGGTGAGTAAATGGTACACTGAGAAAATCATATCACCATAGATAATTCAGTTAGACGTTGCATGAGAAAAGATCACAGAGAGAGAGACCAGCTTTGGGTACAGCACATGATTCGTTATGAATTTCCTGTTTTTGAACACAAAAGTCTTTCTGTCTGGTTAAGGCCAAGTACAGAGAATGCAAGGCTCGAAGGTTTGAAGTATTCGAAAACTAACCGACCACTAAGTTGTGGCAGCGTGTCGCATAGTTAACCCACCGTAGCCTGTGTGTGTGTCATTAATCACATGTGTGATCGGGGGGTTTTTACTGTAAACGTATGACCCGGGCCGAGCTCAGAGAGTGACAAAATGAACTGTGTGTAGGATTTTTTTTGGTGTGTTGGAGCACTTGTTGTTATGACTAAGACAGAGGAGTGACTCACGATGTTTTGTTTTGAGATCTTTAACCATGTTTAATCACCCATAGCTACAGGGTCGAGTGGTTTGGCGGTGAGTCAGGCCACCAGCTGCTGGCCGCCATTGTGTTTTGGGACTGACCTTTGTCAGAGTGATGGAGAGGAAGAGTTGAAATGAGAGCAAAACAATCCTCTATAAAAGCATGATATTTTGAAAGTGGAGCAGTGTATGTGTGCACGTGTGACTTGTAGAGTTGTGAATAAATGCACGCATGCATGTATTCCTTTTGAAGGTGTGCCTGTTCGCTGGAAAGCTTGTATGTTTGAAGTGTTCAGCAATAAGAAAATTGGCAGAAGACAAGGACTAAGATGTGATTTCTTCATGCACTTGTTTTGGAAAAGTTCTCAAAGAGAAGCCCTACTTTTCCGTGTGAGTTCATGGAGCTGATCATTGCCAAAAGAAAGCACTGAAAACCAAGGCCTCCTGACTTGGGACCAGATTTCTTTTTCCTTTCTTTCCAAAGAAAAAAGAAAAAAAAAAGTATTGTAAAGATAAACAAAGGCCATTTCCTTTCATCCCTTCCCATCCTTCCTTCTGTGAACTTTCCCTTCCTGTCACTCATCACTTTAAGTGCTAATCCTGCAGATTTTGCTCATCTCTGTTTTCTCAGAGAAGTCTATGTTTTACAGGCTGGTAAGGAGGAGAGGAAAATGGAAGTAATTATAAGACAATGGTTAGGATTTGAGCCAATGGATTTTGTAAAAAAAAAAAAAAAACTTTTATTCCTTACTTAATAATAATAGCAAATATGTGCATGCTGAAACACCACTTCAGTGAGCATGGTGAAACTATATAGCTGCTTAGCATTAGCATGTCAGCAACATGATGGTAGGTTGCCTAGGGTACGATGTTGATATTGGCATCAGTGTGCCTAAGTACAACCTAACAGAGCTGCTAGCTTGGCCGTTGACTCTGATTTCCAAAGTGTTTGAGAGCCTTCAACACCTGCAAGCTGACAAGATTGGATCCAAAATAAGGCTGATTCTGAAATAAGCAAGCAGGAGAGAACGGGGAGCCGGTCTGTTTTCTCTTCTCGACAGTAGTTATATTTGACAGAGTGTAACCGCCTACAGCCACCCACTGATTCTATCAAAATGTTAGACCAACATTATGTGATCATATTTGGTTTGGAATCGAGGCTGGCAGAAAGAGGAACCCCAACACAGTTTACATAAAGGGGGATAAAAACACTTCCAACACATACTGAACCCAAATACAGAAACAGAAACACAGACAGACAACTAATGGTGTTGACTCTCTGCACACATTCAACCAATTGAGCATGAAACTATCAGCCTCCTTATTTAACTTCTCAGCCAGGCTGATTGCCATCAGCTGAGGGGGAACATCACAGGTGCAACCAATAGATTATGATGAGCAATGGTGAGTGAAACCTGTAACCTGGATCTTAGGATCCCTCTAACCATAATGGCACTGGTTAGCTAAAGATACTGAGATACTGTAGTGGTAGCGCTACTTCTTTTCTTTGATGAATGATGTCATCCTTACTTCTTATCTTGTTGTATTTTTTTGTCCTCTCTTTGTGATTACCATCATCTGTTCTCGTGCCTTATTATGTCTTCTCATCTCTTTCAACAAGTGAGCTAAATAAAGCAGAGACTCACACTCAAAGTGACTCAAAGTGACTCACACCCCAATCACTTTCTTGTGCATGCGGGAAAACACACACACACACACACGCACGCACACCCACCCACACATACACACACAAACACACACACCTACACACACACACACACACACACACACACAAAGACTCCAAAGGTGTCCCCAAGGAAAGGTAGCAGCTGGCCCCAGCATCATGTTGCATGTTTAAGGAATATCAAATATCTGAAAAGTTCCCCTGAACATTTGAAGACGTGCCTCTGAAGATGGAATACATGCACGCACACATACACGCACACACACACACACACACACACACACACACAAAAACACAGATCAACACACACTGACTGTGAGTAGTCTGCAACTTAATACAACTTTGCCTGGAATGGAGAAAGTACAAAGGCAAAAAAAATGGCTGACCAAGCTTTGGCCTTAAACACACACATAAACACACACACACATACACATACACACAAACACAAACACACAAACATGCACTCTTCACAACAGACAGGATCAAATGTCCTGAGTCGCTATTTGTTGAGTTTTGTTAAAAGCATCATGATATTTAAGTAAAATGCTAAAGATTTTCAGAGCAAAGAAAAACCGCAGCTTATTAATGAACTGTGTCCTTTCTGGTTTAATGTCTATCTGTGGATCTCTGACTGTCTCTCTAGCTGTCTCAATACTTCTCTCTGTCTGAGACCCTGACCTTTCTCCATACCCGTTTTCTCTCTTTCTCCCTCTGTTCTTATGCAACCAGCTCATAAATAGAAAATTGATGTGTCATGATGTGCACAATTACTGTATTTATACTTGAAATGGACTAAAGGCTCAGGCCAAGGTTGATACCATAGCCCACACAGGGTTTTCAGTCTTCTTCTATTAACTTTATTTTTGCTCCAGTATCAACAGACAGTGACTCATTGATCTCTGCTGCACAGGTGAAAATTGCTCTGCTTTTTGTTCTTTTTTTATAGCAACTCTGACATTAAGACACATTAATACTTTATAAAACTCAGGAAAAAACTGACAAGAACGCAAGCATGAACAAATGCACCAAGACATGGAGGATACAAAGTGAGGAAGGAAGGATGGAAAATATTGTTATTCGTTATTTTTCCGAGAGGAAATCAGGTTTGGCTCTCTGTTTTCTTTTCTTCACACGTTCAGTTGAACACATAGCAGAGGGTTGGTGGCAGGGTAAGAAGCAGGGGCCTTTTAGGTTTGTTCAACCAGCTGCATGATGGGATTTTTTGTTGTTTTAGCTGCCGCTGGAGTTAAATCAGTCCCAATCCGGCATCTCTTCCTGGTCTGCGCTGTTTGCCATATCCTCATCCAGGTGGTTCCTGTGCATTACTTTGAGTTCTACTAGTTTCACAGCTCTAATACTGCTCTCAGAGAGCCACTTTTCTATGTTGGATCATTGTTTAAAGCATTAGGAGATTCATTTAATTCAAAGGGCAGCAAAAAAACAAGTAATTCTACTCAGCTAAGTGCATCCATGTCTACAAAAACATTTGCTGGCACAGCTGTTGATCTTCTATGTGCAATCTGGGAGGTTGATTAATTGACTGATTAACTCATTAAATGCTTAGAATATTTCGATTTTCAGTTTTTTGCAGTTTTGCCCATCACCGGCACATAACTCGTTACTTATCAACTTCCTGTCTTCTGGGTGTCATCATGACCTGTGTTTGACTAGGAAGCCACATTAAGATTAAATCCTCTTTTGCAAGTGAGATTAGCCAAGACAGGGCCAAATAACACACAACACAACATCCAATCACACCAGCAGCAACTAACCACACTGGTAGCAACAGTAACAACAAATTTCATTACTTAATTTTTGTTGTCTGTTATTAAGTAAGCCTTTGCTAAGCCATGCCTCTTTGCTTAGAGTCTCTGCTGCTCAGTCAAACTCTATCAAGCTGTCAGAGCTAACTGTAACCCACCAAAATAGCATAAAAAAGCATATAAAATGTTGACAAGACTACACAGAGTTTTTAACTACATCACTTAATCTACAACTTTGAATGTAACTGTGACTTGTTTGTTTTTATTGGCTAAGATGAGAAATAATTTGCATTTAGAATCAGAAATTTCTATCCAATGGATCTTCAAGCACAAAACTGAAGCAATCCTTGAACTTGAACTCATAAACATTCAGTTGTCTGCTAATTAAGCTCGAGAGTAAAAAAAGAAAACACTTGAAAGACTTTTTCAGTCCCAATGATAAGACGGTAATCCTCTCAGCGTGGGATCCAGGCTCATTAAAACACACCACCACTCTTGTCATGAGTCGACCTGTCACCAGCTGAACTGTGACCCATTTTGGGTGTGACCCCTTCGCTTAAGGAACCAGACTGCACAGTCTATTATTCGACATCCTGGGAACTAAACCTGAACCCAGCGCTCCTCTTAATGTGCGAGCCCAGCAGGGTTTGAATCAGCAGCTGAATAAAAGCCCTTATGTGTTCTTTCAACAGTTTAATGGACCAAACTCTCTTTCTCTCTTGAGCTGCAGCATAACAGCACAGTTAAATAAGTGAGCGTGTGTGTCTGCGTGCGCGTGTTTGTGTGTGTGTTTGCAGAGGCAGTGGGTTAGATTGTGGGAGGGGTTCAGGATACAGACTAGGGAGTGTGTCCTGCAGTTTGAACAATCACACCCAAACTTCCACTTCATCCCAATCAGCCACAGGACATTTCCTCATGTTCCCTTTTACTTCCCCTCTCATTCTCTAATGTTTTATCAATTTTGTGCCCTTTGTTCCTTCCCATTCTTTACAACTATGTTTTCTTTCTCTGATTTTCTCTTTCCACCCCTCTGTGCAGGTCAGTTCATGTCAATTTCATTGGATAGTTTGCCCATAACAAAGATAGAAAGTGACAGTTTGCATGAACTGTTATTACTGTAACTGAACAATTTAAAATTCCATAATTGCACTTTGACTTAAGTAACTGAATGTGTCATTAAAGCCACAAGGCACAAGGTGATGTGTCAGAGTGATGGGGAGGATGAGTTGCTGCAATCACACAGTTCAACATTGCAAAATGCTGCCACTTGTGCTTTCTGTCACTTCTTTTAGATCTCTTTGCAAATATAAGTCTAGAGTCTGCTCATTGCAGAAACTTGTCTTTATTCAGATTAAATGGAATGTTGCCTTGTACTTTGGAGTGTGTAGTTCAATGCAAGATTGCAGTTTCTAATCAATTATTTATACCCATATAACTTTTTTCAGGGTCATGGAGGGAAGGAGTTTGTTCCAGTTTATATTTGGAAAGTAGTCCGGAAGACTCCTGACAGGTCAGCAGTATATCACAAGGCTATGTCAGATTTATTTTTTGAATACAGGGCAATTTCACTTAAGTTTGTCTGAAAAAAGGCAATGAACTGCATTAGCAATGGACTACTGACCAGGATTAGAATCATAATTTTGCTAAAGCCTAACTTTGCGAACTCTAGAAAGAGGATTCAGTGTTGCAGTTTTTGAAATACTTAACTCAGTTTCACAAAGATGATGACTGCAAAGTGGCCAAGAGTTCTTTGTTACTGTCCACTCAGGAGGATTTTCTGTATATTTTCCACTGAACCTTTTTCTCTCATGAAAGATGATTTGTGTTTTACTTTTCCAGTGACAAAAGCATATTTATCATCTTGGAGTTACTGTAAATTGCAGAGCGGTTGGTTAATTGTGGCCCACTGTAGCAGTCAGGATGCCTCACTGGCCCTTTGACCTGTGAATTTATTTAAAATCTTCAGTCAGTGCTGCCTATTTTGACGTGTTTTGTGTGACAGCAATTTATGCTGATTTTCTGACCACAAGGCCAAGAAACGCCCCGGTGTTGTATTGGTAAAGGGTGCAAACCCCACATCAAGGATGTGTACTTACTGAAGTGGCCCGGTAGGGATTCCCACCCAGACCCTTCGCTGCATGTCACCCCTGCATGCCACTAATACTATCAATAAAGCATAGAAAGCCAATGATGTGCCATTTTAGAAAGAGAGATTGCCATGTATTTAAATAATTTTTTTTAAATGTTTATCCAGACACGTATCATCTGTGTCTTCAAGACTTAGGATCAAATTTCAGTTTCATTATTAACAATGTTCAGAAACAATCCCAGAAACAGGGGCTTTGCACTCTCTCTCTCTCCCGCTCAGTCTTTGTGTTGCGACACCGCCCTCTAGTGTTCATGTTTGGTTCTAGCACTAGTGCAGCCAAGGGGAGTGTAGAAGGGTGGAGCTCTACCTCGCTGTGCACCGCTCTCAGGTATATTATTTTTTAAAGGCAAAGTGTTCAGAGGCTGGTGGACTTGGCAAAGTTGTTAGTTGTGAAAATGACATGCGGAGTCAATGATGTGCAGTAACAACAATGGACGGCAGGATCAAGCAGCCTTATGTTGCTCTTAATTAATGCAATTTGTATTTGAAGGGCCTCTCTAACAATGGGGAGTTTTGTGGCTGATCTGTTTCTGCTCCTGCTGATTTCGACGGGACAAGTATATGGAGGTAAGGCACCAAAGAGGAGAGAGGAGGAAAGAGGAGCACTGTGCCTCCTAGCTGTTAGTTGCAAAGGTTAAAATTGAGACCTACGTTACAGTGTTACTGAATTTGTGTCAGTCCTTTAATAGATCTGGTAATACTGTAAAAAGTGCATTTTTTAATGGTTGTTAAATCATTCATACATTTATCAAAGGAAACATAAGGATACTCACAAGCAGTGGATGTTGTCCTGAAGTGAATCCCATCACATTTTCATAAATTAACTGATGAGAAAAATGAAAAATTTCCAGTACTTTTGTTTTTAAGAACTTTGATTAAGTTAAAATGTGTCTGTGACAGTTGGCAGCTTATTGTTTAATCCAGTCTAATATTGCTTGTAGACATATGGCAATGTGCTGCTGGACACTGGATTATATTTAGGTTGGTGCTTATGCTTTACATTGGGACAAAGGTGCCTGATCTGATGTCACACTGCCACACTGCCAATACCATCCTAAAGATAGTATTGTAACAAATACAACTAAAACACATTATTAGTAACTGGTTCCTTTCTCTGCCAAAAAAACTTCTCATTGCATACAGCAAAATAAGTTTTAATTTTCTAGGTTTTAAAAAATGAGCATTTCACAATTTTTTTTCAGTGCACACACTAGAGATTAGTTAATGCTTTATTTGGTTTCAAAAATGCAGAGACAACACTTCTGATCAAATCTCAATAACAACCGCTAAAATATGATCTTTTCCAAAGCTACCGCATTGTGAAGCCTTGCTTAAGATAATTATATATGTCCCTGTCCTTATACCTGGTAACAATAGCGCATTAAAGACCTGCATTTACGTTGAAGGTGTGTCTGTGACTGTAGGGGGATTACTAATAATCCAGTGTTCACTGTATCATAGAGGCAGATTAGAGATAGATGGACAGACATGGGTTATACTGACATAAGGCTTATAGGCTTTGTGCAGAGCAGCATGCTGTGCCGGCCTGCTGACTGAGTATTTCTGACTGGGACCAGTCTTATAGTAATAATAATAGTCCTGATGATAAACTTTAGCTGGTGCAAGCAGTGCATTTCTTAACCAGAGTTGCTCAGGGAATTAAAAACAAATAAAATAATCAATTATGACAAATGAAATCAAATCAGATATGAAAAAAAGGAAAGAGGATGAAAAGATTGAATGCAGGAGAACAATTTTTGGAAAATTGATTCAAAAGAAATGTATGTATGCTTCTATAGGAAAACTCATGTTAAACTTGCACAAAAACCCAATAGATTTAACAACATGGCTTGTTCTAACGATCATCAAAATTGCACCCAGTTTCCTGAATAACTCTACAAACTAATCCACACTTTTAACCAACTTGAGCAGATACTATAACCACCTAAATGTTAAATGGTTATAATTTTCCTGCAGCTAAAAGCCTAGCTTACGTTGCTCACTGGCTTTTTTATGTGATGTGGGTACATAAATTATTGACTGGTATATAATTATACGGTATTAAACTTGTGAGCTCTGAACGGCAGCTTTTGTGAGTAATAGAAGGAGTCTGTTATATAATTTCTGTGGATTTCGGTTCTGTTTTTTAATTTGAATCATCTAAATGCTCCTTTAATTTCTTTGTTGTGTTCACTTTCACTCCATACTGAACTGTTTAGAGAGCTTTAGAGAGGTTTTAGAGTGTCAGACATCCCCATCATACACACACATACAAACACATCCCATCACCTCTATTTGCTGTGTGTCAGTGTTTCCACAAATTGACAGTCATTTTGAAAGAGTGCTCTAGTACGGCTGCTTTGTGGGTCATATAGATTTAAATCAAGTTTGCTTTACAGTTTTTTATTCACAGATGTAAACATACAGTGGCCTTGCTACTATACAATACATGATTAATACATACTGACACACTGTAAAATAATTTGTACAACAGTTATGTTCCAAGCACCCACATGTCCAAGTACAGCCTCACATAGCCACTTGCATGGCTTAAGATATCGTTTCTGTTTCAGACAAGCCATATAGCCAAGTATCTGAAAATAGTGTACATAGATACACGGCCATGGATGAATTCAAAAAGTTGTCATTTACATCTTTGTATTTAAATTTGATCCATGGGTTTCTAAATTTGACCCTGTAAGCTTTGCAAAAACATGACGTGTCAGTCCTGCTATTGAGAGATGCTCGTACAACTCAATGTTCAGTCTGCGTCATTTGGGTCAACTGTGAAGTTTAATTAGCATTAGGACATTTTAGACTCGCTCCAGAATGCATTAGCTGTCATTAATTGAATTCAGATAGCAGGTGTAAAGTGCAGACTAGACACCACATTGACAAACCAGTCAAAACAGATTAATGGAAAAGTCTTTGTTAGGAGAAAGCCTTTGGTCACCAAATGTTCTTTGTGTTAGTAGATATTTATAACTGCTTATTTGCATGAAAAACAGTTTGCCGTTGGTTTTGATCATTAAAACTTTCCACTATCCATTAGTACATTGTAGAACTTTGTCCAGGTTTGTAGACTTCTCATCTGTCTTCTTTTTCATTGTTGTAGTGTCCTTCTACGGGGATGGCTACATCCATCTGCGGACAGTGGAAGCGTCTGTTCAGACGGTGCTCCATGTACGATTTCGAACCTCCAGTCAAGTGGGGATGCTGTTTTTGGCAGCCGGACGTAGAGACTTCTTGTTGCTGGAGCTGATCTCAGGGCGCCTGCAGGTAGAAAAAAAGCACAAAATAGTAAAAGCTTAGTAAAAGCAGATGACAGGAATCTATTCATGAAAGACAAACAACAAGCATGACACTGATGTTAATTTGTCATTTTAAAGATGAGACATGTTACAACAGGCTTGTTGCTTGCTCTTTGGCCAGGAAAAGGCCATTTAGGATTTTGGTATAAATACAAACTATACCAACGAAAGGCTGTCCAGAATCTCCCAAATAAAAATGCCTTACAAGTTCAAAGCAAGAGAAAATATTCATCCCTTGGGCCATTTTAACTCATGTATACTGGCATTTACTATCCTGAGAAGAGCCAGAGAGAAGATTAAACACTCTCAACTTGGTGTCAGATTGCTCACAGAGAGAAAAAATAACCCCCCTGGCACTTGCTTCATTTCAGAACAAGTTTCTTCATGACCTGGGCTAAGAGAAAAGACCACAACAGTTTAACAAAACTCCAGACACACAGCCAGAAAGCTGCTCATGGAATAGTTTGGTTGCACTTGTGTTTTTAAAATAATCCCATTGATCTTCAGTAAATAACTCCATCAAGTGTTTTTTAAAGATCTCATCACCATCTGCTTCTGCTTACATCTGCTTTTATTGGTTTTACCTTTTTGCAACTTGTTGTCTCACTAATTAAAGTTTGTATTTAAACATAGAGTCAGATACGAGACAGACTTTGATTTCATTTGTCTGTTTATTAGCTTTAATCCCATTTTTTCTCCCTCTTTACCTCCACACCTTCCCTTACATCCTAAGGTACGTGTGGACCTAGGATCAGGTGAGCGTTCTCTACGCTCAGTAAAGGGCATCCATCTTAGCAACCTGGCATGGCACTCTGTAGAGCTGACCCACGACCACCACAATATCACCATGACTGTAGACCGAAACTCTCGCGCCAGCCTCCGTATGCCAGGACCGGATCTGGAGCTCAGTGTAGAGCAGGGGCTTTATGTTGGTATGGCAGCTGGACTGAATCACTCAGACCTTCACAACATCTCTACTGGGTTCAGAGGCTGTATAGATGAAGTTGTGTTCAATGAACATAACCTGCTGGCCAGCCTAAGGCCTTATTCAGGATACAAGAGCGTCCACGAGGTATCACTGGGCTGCAGTCCGCAGTTTTCTGCGACAGAAGAAGATTCTGTAAGTTTTTTCAGCTCTAAGGCCTTTATCTCTCTCCCACCTTGGGAGATGCCACAGGAGGGAGTGTTTGAATGTGAAGTGTACCCCTCTGCAAGACAGGAAGATGGCATGATCCTTTATAGCTCTGGCCACCAGGGAGGATTTGTTGCCTTAGAGATCAGAGACGGTCACCTGGTGGCAACAGTACAAAATGGAGAGGGGAATAAGACTGTGCTGCGTTCTCTAACATATGTCCACAGCAACCAGACTTGGTACCCCATCCAGCTACATCTGCTGCCCCACAGTGTCCAGGTGAAAGTGGGTGAAGAGTTGGTCAGGGCTAGCCTGGAGTTGAAAGTCATCCAGCTTAAAGGGCCTCTCTTTCTGGGAGGGATGGACAAAGAAGTCTATGGAGAGGCAAGGCGAGCTGGTCTGATGCCTGTTGTGCCTGGGGGGAAACTGGCTGGAGGAGGAGGCTCCTTTAAAGGTTGCCTCCGAGCAATTAAGGTGAACACTCAGAGAGTGGGCCTACCTCATGCTACCATTACGAAGGACATCACCGTGGGCTGTAAGACAGGGCAAGCTCCAGATGCTGTCATCACCACCAGCCCAACAGATCTTCCTGAGTTTAATGTTATGACCACGCAACCACTTATCAACAATAAGAGGAACTTTTTGTTACTTAGAAAGTTAGAGGTGATGGAGGGTGGCCGGGCACCACTGGAGCCCAAACATATGAGGGTAGGACTGGTTGTATCCTGCTTTTCTTGTAGTTTTCATATTTTACAGTTGTTTTTTTTACAGAAATAATAGTCAAACAAGTTAAATTTATACAGATTTCACATGATAGTATTAAAGAATAAGTCAGTTCCTATGTCCACTCTCTTCCAGGTAAATCTGGATTTTCGGAAATTGGGCATTCATCTGTCCCAGTTGATGTTCCGCATTGAGGGGCAGCCTGTCCACGGCCAGCTTCGATTGGATCTTAGTCCAGACCCTGATGGGATGCTGGGCAAGGGGCAGGAGAGGACTATCACAACAGGAGCAGAAGAGGCTGACCGAACTTTCAGTATGCTGGACCTGTGGCAGGGCCGAGTGATGTATGTTCACAGTGGGTCAGAGGTCTTGCAGGACTTCTTTATGTTTTCAGTCTTCTCCAACAGTAAGAAGGAGCTGCCTATGTTTCTAAAGGGGAACCGCCTGCACCGGTTTGATATCAGCATCAGTCCTGTTAATGATGCACCAGTGCTCAGCCTGCCGGAGGGAAACCTTTTCACTCTGGTGGAGAAGTCCAAACGACAGGTAGGAGTAACAGGATACCCAGATTTTATCTAGAATTGTTTTGTGTTAAGTAGAAAATTAAATTAACACAACAATGTCCCCAGTTGACAACAGATGTGCTGAAAGTATTGGACCCTGACAGCAGTCCCGCAGAGCTTGTCTTCAGCTCCCTGGGGAACACTGAGGCTGGACACTTGGAGCACCAGGATTACCCCAGCAGGTTTGTACTGTGGCTTGTGAGGCATTATAGTGCCTAACAAATCTTCTTACAACCAACTATAGAGGTCTAATGGAGAAGTGACTGTTATTTTATATAATAAAAAATAACAAAATCTTTCCCAGCCTTATACTTATATATAAGGCTGGGGAAAAAAGATGTGTGGAAAAGATTTAGATAGGCTTCAAACACTTAATTAAGCTAAGTTTGTGAAATGATAGAACACTAGTCTTGGTCCTGATGACATAAAACTTTTGTAGCAAAAATACACAGTAAAATGAATGCAAATGAAGTAAATCCTAGTTCCTACACCCTGGTGGACCTAGTCATAGACCGTGACACTCCGTAACTGCTATTTGAATCTGACAAAAAATATAAGTTATTCATTGCATAAACAACATCAGCAACAAAAATCTAAATAGCATTGTCTTAAAATCACAATAACCGGATTGTATCTGTCTTTCAGGGCTATTAATTTGTTCTCCCTGAATGATTTGGAGGAGGGTAAGATCAGCTTTTATCACACTGGGGTTTCCACTTCCAGGCTGGCCGTCAGGGTCAGTGATGGACTGAAGGTAAGCAGCTGGCAAAAAAAAACATAACTTGTATAAAGAATGAGAGATACAAGGTTGGGGCACTTTTTACAATGCCAACAGCCTCAGTAATGGCAGTGATGGACTGCCAGTTTGTTGGTGAAAATATGACTTAAGTAATAATTAAAATATCCCAACACGTATTGGATTGTCATGGTATTTCGCATGGTTGTCATTAAGAAACCTCCATATCTTCTTGATGACTGGACATTTTGCACATTTTTGCATTTTTGTAATTGTTGCTAGATGCTAAATCCAGTGAATCCCAGTTGTCTTGAAAACTGTTGGATGGATTGACATTATATTTGCTGCAGATTGATTTGTAATTATTTTGTTAATCTTTTAACTTTCTATATGGTACCACTATCTGGTCAGTTTACATTTACCTGCAAAGCTTATGACAGGGTCCAACATTTCCTGGGTCTGGGGATATGCTTCCCTTTGTGTTAAGTGATTATCAGCAAATGCAATTTAATGTTTTAAATTACAATGGTGAACATGGTGCACATGATTTACAGTATGAGATATGTTAGAATTGTCATTGTGAGCATATTAGCATGTTGCCGTTAGCATTTAGCTCAAAGTACCACTGTGCTTGAATATAGCCTTGCAATGCCGCTTGTATGGCAGTAAACTTTTAGTCATGTTGACTTGAAGATGATTATTTTGTTACAAACACACACAATGTTCCTGTTGGCATTATGTTATGTTATATTATGTTATTTCTACTTATGCTTGGTTAACCATCTGCTCCCGTTTTTCTAATCTCGGTATTCTCTTCTCCTCTCTTCCCACTTCCTCTTCTCCTTCCTCATTTTATCTCCCTTTGTTTCATTCATCTCTTGACCTGAACTTTGGTGTTTCCTTGTTCCCTTTCTTTTCCACAGTTTAGCAACACTGTAGTCTTGAGGATTATGGCTGTGCCACTTGTACACAAACTGGTGAATAACACAGGACTGGAAGTAAATCAAGGCGGGGCATCCATCATCACAACTAATCATCTTGCAGTACAAGTTAATGTGTCTCCTCAAGCAGTGGAAATCGAATACGAAGTGACAGAGGTGCCACAGTTTGGTGAACTGCAGCGGCTGCACTCAAGTGGCGACTGGAAACCTACAACTTTCTTCTCTCAGAAGCTTCTTGAAAAAGAACAGATCAGATATGTCAACACTTACCATGGCCTTCAGACCCAGAGCAATGTGACTGATCAGTTCAAATGTAAAATGAGCATCGGTTCCTTGGCCTCTGAGGAGGTCGTTTTCCTCATTGTAGTACGCTGGATTCACTTCAAGGTCACACGCAGCAAGATGGAGGTCAATGGTGTTCAGACTACTGCTGTCACTCGTGAAGACCTCAATGTGATTTCTAAGGGTGTCAAACTCAATGAGAGCGAACTACACTACAGGCTTCTAACAGTACCAAAGAGGGGGAGGCTCTTCCTCGACAATGAAGTTCTACAAAGGAACTCAACTTTCAGCCAAAAGAATATCACAGATGGCTTGGTAAAGTACGAGCTGCTCAACAGGCTGCAGGATGACGCAAGAGACACGTTAAGCTTTCAAGTGTTTTCGACTTATGCCAACTCATCGGCTTTTGACTTCAGAATCAACATCAAAGCCGAGTCATCTGCCATAACCGTTGTAAACAAAGGCCTTTCCATCCTGGAAGGAGGAAGTAAAGTTATCAACAAAGACACACTGTTTGCTCACACAGCAAGCAATCGTGAGGTCCATTATAGCATTACAGTGAGCCCCAGGCATGGCCACATAAGGAGGATCAACCTTTCCAACTCAACTTCAATAAATGACAACATTGTGACGTTCACAAATCAGGATATCATTGAGGAGAGGATCATGTACATTCACGATGACAGTGAGACCAAACAGGATTCCTTTGTTTTTCAAATTACGGTTTACAAACCACACAAACAAACCGGCAAGAAGGAGGATAAAAACACAGCCGAACACAGCTTTAATATCTCTGTGCAGCTCGTCAATGATCAGAGACCTGTCAGGGTTGTTGATAAAGTTTTCCATGTGGCCCGAGATGGGCAGAGGTTGGTGACGTTGAATGATCTTCGCTACCGGGACGATGACTCAGACTTTGAGGATAGCTGGTTGGTTTACACACGAAGGGGGATTCCAATGGGAGAGCTGGTGCTGGCAAGTGATACAAGTCACAAGCTGTACGAGTTCACACAGAGGGACCTGGAGCAGGTTAGCACAGTTTATCTGCAGACTCTTGGTCATCCAGGTGGAAAAATACTTAAAGCCAAAAGTGAATTTACTGTCTTTAGATGTTTCTGTGTCATGATGTCAGTGACCCTCACGTGACCCTTGGCCCAATCCAAAAAATAGATGTGAAAGCCTTTCAGCCTTCTCTTGGTTTGCAGGAAATAATGTCCAACCGGAGGAGGCACATATACTTACACAGATTATCACAAATCATATTCAGGAGAGAATCCTGTTATACTTATAAACATATAAAGAAGAGATGCCATGAGTCAACAACAAAAGGGTTTGGGAATAAACAAAGGAGTTCAAATTCTAAAGTTCTCACCCTTGCACACTTGGTCAAGGGTTACATAAACTGGCTTCCTTGATTGCCAGTTTTGGAAAAGTGCTCAATTTAAATGATGCAGCCACTTCACCCAGTTTCAGTGTTCAACAGACACACACAAATAAATCAGTCTGTGTTTGACCTTTAGAAAAAGTGTTAAGAGTTAAAGTAATATTTGTCTTTCCTCAGCTTTTTGTTTTCAGTTGCAACTGTTTTTTACTTGTCTGTCATCATCTACTCTTCTCTGTTCTCTCAGAAAAAGGTGCTGTTTGTCCACAGAGGAGTGAGTTTTGGCCGTTTTGTACTTTTCGTAACAGATGGGAAACATTATGTTTCAACATTGCTTGAGGTGATCATCTTTACACTTAATGTATTTTACACTTTTTATTTATTTACTGATGTCACACAGAAAAAAGCTACTGTCAAATTTAACTGCAAAAATAACAATTTAAGCCAAGTGCTTTTTTTTTAATGTTATCCTTTTGCCAGATGTTAATGTTAATGAGCCAATGAAATTACAAAAGAACAAACAACTTAGCAGGCAAAGTAATAAGTAAAATTATTAGTAAGTAAAATTATTTGTTAGTAATTTAATATGTTACTGCATTTTATGTGTTTAAAATAAAGCTAAGTAATGATAGTAACCTGTCCCCTGATTTCTGCTAAAAGTTATTCATTTCTGTCTCTGTTGTATATGGTGCAGGTGATGGCCCAGGATCCTTACCTTCAGGTTGAGAACAACACAGGTCTCACTGTCCAGCGAGGTGGGATCACCACCTTGACCTCTGCTAACCTCAGCGTCTTCAGCAACCTCGACATCCGAGACCCACAGGAAGTAACATATGAGGTCTTCATTCCACCCAAACATGGTGTGCTCTGCCTTAACGATGGAGACCATGGGACTGTAGCAGAAGCACATACAATTACATTATTCACCCAGCAAGATTTAGTGGCAGGGCGACTGGTTTATCACCACGATGGCAGCCATGAACTGTCAGATGGGTTCAATGTGACAGCAAGAGCAAGGGAGAAGAGCTCAGAGAGTTTACTGGACAGAGGGAGGAGGGAGGTACATCTGGACATTGGAGTACCTGTAAAAATCTACCTGGAAAGTCACCAAAGGCCACCAACAGTCATAAGTAACCATCCAGTGGTAGTGGCAGAGGGGCAGAATGTCCCCATCAGCAGGGAGCACCTAGAGGTGAGCCAACAACCATAACATGGTACGTGACTGAAGCACAGCCTGTCTTTGTTTCTGATATTGCAGGATAAGTTAGTCTCATCTTGAACTTGGCAACATATGAAGGTTTATTTGGGAACTTTATGTATGTAACAGACTGTTTTTTCACTGGGTCAGATTTCTCCCAAATGATTTTAACATGCATGAAGACTGAAAGTAGCTGTTCAGTCCAATAATGGATATAATGGAGAGAAAAACTTGAGAAAAACATTACATTTTTCCACCTTATAGACTAATATTAAGGCTGGATAATATTCATATATTTCAATACTGTGATGCGAGATTAGAAATTACTTTAGATTTTAAATATTGTTATATTGTTTTACTGCATAGTTTAGTTGTTCCCTAGTTTAAAAGGCAGCATTATAGAAAGTCTGAGTTTTCTGAACTCTCTAGACTGTTCAAGATTTTTTTAATTTTTGCTATCACCTGGTTTTGCTAATATGTACTTTTTTGTTTGAACAGGTGGTTCATGAAGACAGCCAGCCATCCGAAATAGTTTTTATTGTTCAAAGTCCCCCAAGCCTTGGCTTCCTTCGGAGATTTCCATCAAACGACAACCACCTGAACAACAATGGAGAAAAGCAGCATGTCTATCAAGTAAAGCCAAGTTTACAGCCAACATTTGATCCATATTTTATTAGGTTTAAACCCGAGGGGAGTCAAATGTGATCAGACCGCACCCATGCAATCCTGATGATATATATAAATATGATGTTTTTTTGACTGTCTTACTCCTAATATACAAGAGTTTAGGAGTTTTTCTCGACTAACTCTTAGTATTTTTCATTTACTCAAGAATATTTAATGTTATAGAGGCCTGTTGAAGATTAAAAAATAGCATGTTTAGGGGCTTTAATGAAAGTGGAGTTGTTTTTTGGTCAAAGAGGGACTTATGGGCCCTATTGTGCTTGAGAGAATATGAGGCTGTAATTGTAGTTTTGTCACATAAATGTCCCCCCCTAACAATCAGTCACATTCAATTGAAAAAAGTTACACAATTGTCAAAGGTTTCCTATAAAAAAGCACTTTGTTGGTTTGCCTACTCTGTTCCTTCATGTAGAGCATCAGAGAGCAGCCAGCAAACTCCTTCACCCAGGAGGACATCAACCAGGGAATGATCGTCTACCATCAGCAGGCTGCGGGAAGCACCAATGACTCTGTGCTGTTGGAAGCAACCAATGGGGTCACGAAGGTCGGACCTGTCAGACTGGACATTGATATCATCCCTATCCTGCTCCCTCTACAGGTATTGAACATATGTGTAGTGTTATGTTGCTATGCTAGCCTGGGCTTGTAATTAATCCTAATGCTAAGGCTAGCAAGCTTGTAACCTAGTGCTTCCCCCCATATGTCATATTAGTGTGAAAAAAGGGAAAAATCATTCCTTCAATTGACCAGTTCATTTACCTTCTAAATGACCCTCCGATAAACCACTCACTAAATACTAGCACCTGCTGATCGATTCTATAGGTGTCCGACTTGACCCTTGATGAAGGGTCGTCCCTGCCGCTGACCCCCGACATCATCAAAGTCGCTAATCATCACTTTTCAGGGATGAACTTCCTGTACCAGGTCATCGTTCCACCTCGATATGGACACTTGGAGCACAGTCGGATCCCGGGAATGCCCATCACTGCTTTCACTCACACTGAGGTTTGACTGAGCACACACACACACACACACACACACGCACACACACACACACACACACACACACACACACACA
>JAPZDY010000011.1:3495111-3512342 GCA_029783645.1 Ctenochaetus hawaiiensis
TTGCATGACAGAAGCGCGACCGCATTTGGTTCCTCTCTGCAAACAGTTTTTGTGACTAACAGTGACTGCTTCCTCAAAACCACTGATTTTATCTTCTATAGCTGCTATGATTAGTATTTTTTATTTTGGGTATTGTTGCTAAATAAGGACATGAAACTTCAAGTGAGGGACACATTTACTGTAAAAATTGTCAGATTTAATGTAGATGAGTTTGATGTTAGCTCCAGTATAAATTTGTACATAGCGTTGCTGTCTAATGACACCTTTCACCTGCAACATTGTTATTGTTAGAGTTCAAACTGTGTTAGTCAGCTGTAGATCATAGTTGTACTATAGGTTTTCAAGTCCATGCATGCAAATGGTTTTAATTACATGCAGCCTTCATACAAAGACACAGCACTTTTGACCTATTTTGTTACAGCTCAAGGCTACGAGATGTCACGTAGCTGTTCAGCATAGTCAACACAGTATTCACAAGGATATGGGTCAATTTCCTCAGTTCTTGGCTAACTTGAACATTTTTGTCCCATTTATTCCAGCCTCTGTTTGCCATGCACTGTCAAAGATTTATTTTTAATAAAAGATATTTCTCAAAGATTTCTGTGTGTGGAACTCAAACACATGAACTTCATTTTTAGCATTTTTTTTCTGGCTGGACTGCATCTGTGGGCAGCCTTTCAACCACAGTTTCCATGAATAGCTGAATGATGAAGTTTTGCCATTGGTCAGACAGCTCAGTGTTGGCATTACCTCTTTGGCAATTTTGCAAAATTAATGGCCACAAAAATTTTTCTATTACATCACCAAGGACAGGACAACACAAGCCATCAAAGCTGAAGTATTTATTTACCTGTAGATTATACTATCAATTTAATATCTGTGGAATAGTGTTATAGAGAGTTGCAGGCATGGGGGTTTTAACTTAATGCATTCACAACTGTGCATGCAGAAATGCTCCCTTTCTGGTTTTTACGTGTGCGGCAGTTTTGAGACAATAAAAAATCCAAATATTAGCCAAATTAATTGCTCTTTAGAAATCTTTTGGGTCCAACTGACTCAACGTCTTTCCTGATTTGAGTATTGATTATTGGAGGCATGAGGGAGATCACACAATCCTAAATTACAAACACTTAAAGCACACTTCTATCTACCTCTCTAACCACCTGGTTGCATTTTCTTGACCATACACTGTAAGGTCATATACAACATTTTTACCAGGTCTTACTGCTATGATAATGTTTAGAGGAAACAGGCTCACAATCAGCTGACTACGGAGATGAACACTTAGAAAACGGAGTAAATGAACATACAAACACTGAAATTAACCTGACATTAAATTTGAGTTACATAAAAATCCATTCAGTTTTATGTAACTTGCAAAGAAGGCCTCGGCCAGCAGAGAGATGCAATAATCATAGACCACACGGCTGTAACAAGCTTTAGTCTACAGGTAGATAATTTTTTGTAAT
The DNA here is from genome assembly GCA_029783645.1 of Ctenochaetus hawaiiensis. Classification (NCBI taxonomy): domain Eukaryota; kingdom Metazoa; phylum Chordata; class Actinopteri; order Acanthuriformes; family Acanthuridae; genus Ctenochaetus; species Ctenochaetus hawaiiensis. Next base: position 3,496,581 of record JAPZDY010000011.1, read on the forward strand.
TTGAAATTAGTACTTGAAACAAGTTTCCAGATGTGTACTCAACTATGTAATTTGTAAGTCAACACTTTAAATTACCCATGATCAGCCTGACCCACTTGTACTCCCACTGTTATAATCAGTCCAGCATTTCAAGAGCAGAATAGCAAGAATTTTGAATGAAGTACAATAAAAAAATATGGAAAAAAAATCATCTTTAGAATATACCACATGGATTTTGGCAACTCAAAATAGCAAAGACTTATCATTTTAAATTCCGATAATAAAAACAATAAAAGAGAAAATAAAAACCAGGAGGAGAGGAGGAAGAGGCTGGTCTAAATAATGAAGAGCCTGCGACTGCAGTAACCTGACCTGCAGTCTGTGAACTCTGGTGTCAGATATCAGGGAATGGACTGCTGCCCCCAGAGGAAAAACAAAAAAAGAGGAGATAATGTGCTTCTCTTTGAGAAAACTGCACTAGAAACACACAGAATAGAGGTTTTTTTGAAAAACACAACAGAGCAGTTGGCTTGTTTCAATAGAAAAATATCAGATGTTGTTATAAACAGGTGTGTGCAATTCTTTATATGTTATATTCGTTAAATAACTAAGTAAAAGACACAGAAGAGATCGAGATGCTTGCTATTTAAAAAAAACAAAACATACAGATTTATGATTGAAATAAATTCAATTTTTATTTATTTAATGAAATGCTGTTTTGTTGCGTTACATTAGAAGTGCTAAGAAACAGTTTCATCATAGTGACTTACATGTTTCTGATTAAATAAGTACAAGACGTTCTTGACAGTCACCCCAAGTTTTCTAGCCATTCTTAAAGCCACTATATGTACTATTAGAATTTTAATTTCCCACTTTGGTGCCCTAAAGTCATAGTATTAAAAAAAGCAGCACTGAGCCATCTTGTATAAGACTGGGGCAAAAAAAACACCAAGATTGTCAGAATTTTTTGCAATAAAAAACTTTTCCCCAAAGGGAATTCAAAATGCTATAATCACATAAAAAGTCAACACACAGTGGCTTTAAAAAGCAAGATCTTGATTCAAAGCTTTGATGCCAGGAAGCATCTATGGAGCCTCTGATCTCCCCAGATAATGGTAAGCAGTAAGACTGATGTGGACTTGGGTTTGAACAGCCCAAGGTCTGCAGTAATTCAAAGAAAGAGAACTGTGGAGCTGCTTCTCCAAACAAGCAGAGCGTCCATCAAACAAATAAAATCAGTCTGAGATCAATTATTGTTTTATGTCTGTCAGCACATAAACTACAATTCAGACCAAAGGGTGTCAAATTACAATACAGTAAAGACATGACAGCATCCAAGTTTTGAGAGGTGTTATACATCAGAAGTAGGTCAGTTCTCAAGCTGTAATCAAACTATAACTGATTAAACAGAGTAGGACATGTGAGGAAGTAAAGCCCAACGAGATGCATGGGCACCTTAAAGGGCACTACCCTGCTTATACCATGGTCACTTGTCAAAGAAAAGTAATCAAATCATTTATTTATATTTTTATCCATTTAACATTCAGAATCTAAAGGTTTTGCAAGCCATAACCCAGTTTTCCTGGTGGCGCCTACAAGCAATTATTATTACCATCCCATAAAGTTCTAATGTGCTGGAAATGAATGTTTTCTACTCCAGTAAACAAGAAGAAGAACTTTGGGCACAGCTTGGCAATGAGAGAAATTTCTAGTCTGCTCAGCTCATTGATCCCTTTGGCTCAGCTATAAGCCAGAAAGCTAATGCTATGCTAGCAAGATTCAAAGTCAATAATATTGTGTACAGTTGAAAAACAGTAAATATGATTTGACAGTATGTTTAACACCAAGACTAGCTTACTGTTAGCCAGCCCAAATCAGTGTCAAGATTTTTACAAACCAGTGACAGGCCATGTGACTGCCGGCCGAAACCTGAATTAGCAACTTAAATAACCTAAGTAATGTGAAAAGAATGCTAATGTGACAGGAAGTATCAGTAAGTTCAGTAGGGCAGTGTACCTTTTATTGCTTTTGTGTTACAGTTACCGTTGTCTAATTTTCTATTTAATTTCCCATGTCCCACTGTTACTCCTTCTGCCACGTTTTCCTTCTATTTCTCTCTCAATTTCTCTTTCGTAGGCTGCATCCCACTCACCAGTTGCCAAATTCTCCCAATAGGTTAACATTAGGTTCAAATTAGATGTTAGCTTGTCACAACTAACAGAAAACTGAGGCTGTATTATGTCCCTGTTGCTTATTACTAATTTTAAATACAGGCTGATATGGTCTAGCACATCAATTTAGAACAGTGAACAGTCCTATTTAGTAGGTGTCCATCCTTAGGAATCTATGGACACCCTGCAACCAATCAGAATTAAGTACTCACCCATACCATGGTGTAAGAACACTTATCCTCTTTTCATACAAAAAAAAAAAAATCACTTGCATGCGGTCAGGTCCCATTAAAACAATACTGAACAGGTCATTCAAGTAAAAACAGACAATTGTAGAGAAAAAAAAAATCATTAAATTCAAAAGTCCAGTCTTTCAATCATTAAAACATCCAGTTTAAGTGATTTGAGGAGTTTCATCTCTATGTTTCTGTTGAGTTAATGTGTTCCTGTTTGGAGGGTTTCTGTGAAGTGGTGAGGCAGTGGAGGCATGGAGAGATCACGTGACCCTGAAACCGGGAATCGAGAGGCATATTGAGAGCAGCTGTTTTTAATATTGTCGCAGTCCTGCTGAGTTGCAAGATGTGCCTGGGGCGTCAGCAAAATCACTGTTACTGGTACATTCATCAGAGACGCCCAGATCATCCAAGACTCAAAGGTCCAGTGGTCTATATTCTTTAAAAAAGAGTGGTATATTTCTTCCAACACTTGTACCAGAATCAGGATCCATAACATTAAGTATTTTTCTCTCTTAAAGGACAGTAAGATGTTCTCCATTAATAGACGACAAACTTATCAATCGTCCTATGCTGCTTCCCTCCTCAATGCTTTCTTCAAGACCTTTATAATCCAACTAATCTGTTTTCTCCTCTTCCTACTACTCATCATCATATCTCTGAAGCGCCTCCTCCAGCTTGGCAGTGATCTTCTGGAAGAAGCTGATCTGCTGACGGAGGTGGTGCTGCATCTGTGCTCGGAAGTCCCGTACACGTGTACGGTGAAAGTGCTGGATTTCAGCCAGTGTGGCGCAGGAAATAATGTTGCAGCGATTGTGGAGCTCTCCTTCCTGCTTTGGACAATCTTTCACCTTAGTCAGTGCACCTGGAAAAAAATACAACAACGGAAGGAGGGAAAAGGCTTAGAGAGTGAGGCAAACATACAAAGTATAGAGCTACACTGTAACAAAAATTTATTGGATCAGCTCCAGTAGGAAAATCAAATGCAAAATCATAGAAAAAATACACAAAAATGCAGCCCTGAATCTGGACAGTCTGAAAATATTTTTTTTTTAAATAATATTTCTATGTTAGCAGCCTTATTGCATTATTTTCTTGTCTTTTCTTTATGGTATTTGCTCTCTTGCTGAGAGTTTGACAAGAATTTTGAAACAACTGTAATCTTTGTCCATTAATTAATAGCTTAATTAAAGATGCTTAGCTTAACTTAGCACAAGACTCCAGACAGGTTTGGAAGTATGTGAATATTCACTGGTATTACAATATTTCATTTATTACTATTTATTTATTTTTATATATTGTATTTCAATATAAAAAGTAAAGCAAAAGTTCTGAAAAGTGGCTGGAAGCACTTCTACTTTTTCTTCCCCTATAAGAAAATCTGTCTGTAAAGAATCACAAATCTTGTGCTCTGCCATTTTCACTGTTGCATAAAGTTGACCAATAAGGAGAGCTGTTCGCATTCAAGATGGCTAGCTGTCTTGCCATTGGAAAAATTTTGTCGCAGGTACCATGTTTGAAATTCATATTGAAGCTTAAACTGTACTATGCACCAAAATGTGACTAAAATAAGAAAAAAAACCCACACATTTTTGAGTGGACAATGAATTTTAACAAATACAAAGCCATTCTCCCCTGCCTCCAGTCTTTATGCTAAGCTAGGCTAACTGTCTGACATGAAAACCAATATGTCAAACCATGTCTTTAATGAACACCATCAACAAAACAAGTGTCGGGCAACAAGAATGGAGGGGATTCCTCTGGAGAAATTTTTCGCTAAGAATTCAAAAGGATTACATGAGTCAAGGCTGTGGATGGCTAAGGGTCTCAGAAACGCACAAAATGGTAATTAACAAAAGCTACTACAATTTCAAGTGATAAAAGATTCCAAATAAAACAACTGCTGTAGTCAATACTCTTAGAATAAACAAGGGGCGACAAGTTTCACTTTTAAACTTTGGCTACATTGAGTCAGCAAAGTTTGTCGGGTTGCAACTAGCATGTAAGTATCACCTCGGGCAAGCTAGTGTTAACTGGTTATTGCATAGTTGGTTTTTTTTTGCTTGTTGTCTTGAAGTCATTTAACACTCAGTTGTGAGTCAGTGTCTAGTGTGACTAAACTTTTTGGGGGATGGGAGTTTTGGAGAGACATAACCCATGTAAAAAATGAATGAAGAGGAACTCAAAGTAAAGCTCTTACATGCATGTCTTGCTAACCTCCTTGACACACATACCTGCAAAAGAAGGCCAACAAACTGAAGTAACAAGGACTTTGCTCTGCTTGCCGCCAAGGCGATTATGAAGCTGTAATCTGAACTATTGTACTGTTGGCTGGTGGGAAAGTTGTTCAGCTCTGTAACTATCTGTACACCCTCTGACATACGCACACAAACATATACACAGCCCTCCCCTCCTCTTCTTCTTCCTCCCTCCTTCTCTTCAACTTGCTGTATCACCAGGAGGAAGGAGAAAAAGAGGGAGAAGAAAAGAGGAGGAGGGGAAACTAATCCTTAGACCGCTCCATTTTGCATTCCTGCAGTCCCAGGGCAACACAGGACAAGAGGCCCAGGAATCTCAGCTCATTCAAATCAGATGTAGTCTTTGGACCTCACATGCAGAACCATCAGACTGGGATGATACAGTACTGGGACATTTAGGTCACTTATCTGTCCACCGTAAGAGCCAAGCAGCTGTTTTTCTGGCCAAACTGTGCTGCAGTGTAGACATGTTTTTGTAATAAGGTTCATATCGGTGAAAAGTTCAACCCTATCTAAAACAGATATATATTTGTGGAATACGGACCTGCAGAGATGGTGTGAAACAGCTGTAATCAGGTTTTCATTGTGTGCCCTGTCTAAAGAATAGCATCCACTAGTTTATTTAGGCAGAATAAGAGATTAAAAGTTTTTTTTTTTAAAAAAGCAGATTTCTTAAAACCTTGCACTAGTGCAAACACTTCTCACCAGCTCTCTCTCAATCAGTCACCTTCCCCTAATTCTCTGCTAGTGGAAACTGTGACTAAACCAGCCATCTTTCATTTAAGGTAGTTATTTCACAACTATGACAGTAGTGCAGACTTAACGTGGTGGGAATTTTGTTGTATGAGACAAAAAATTCCCATGACAGTAGTGAAGGATTACTCACTTTGTCTCAGTTAGGACTGATAGCATCATCTACCACATGCTAGGTACATTTCATACATTTTGAATCAAGGACTACTTTTGTATCATTGTCAAGTGGTTTGCAATCAAGAAGGTAATACAATCTGCAAGGAGTTTTATATATTACAATGATTCCTTTGGACATTTTTTAACCACATGCCAAATAATTATTTGCCTAAATGAAAAGGATTTGGTGGGGGTCCAAGATCTTGTTTTGTAGGGTTAAACCGAAAATATGTAGTTTCTCCCACTAGGGGTCTCTCAGTTAAGACGTCCCCTGTAACAGATATTATTAGTGACAAGCAACAAAATGAAACCACTGTTAACTGGAAAAATAACATATTTCTATGAGATTCAAGTACAAAACTTTTGGAGTAATAATGTACAGAACTAAACAAACTATAAAATGGGTCTAGTCATTTTCTGACATTGAAATACATATCCCATTTTAGTAAAACTGTTTAGGTAAAGTTTTCATCATATTTTATTTATTACAAGTTTCTCTGACCTGTTTGAGTCAACATGATCCGTTACTCTTTGTATGTTTTCCCATGTCGTACAAAAAATTGACAAATTTACCATGAGATCATGGGAACTGAGAGAAATCCATTTAAACTTAGGCTCATTAGTCAAAACTTCTCTAACAGGAGCAGTATTTCCCAGCGCATCAAAAGTAAGAGAAATCTTCAGAGTTGTTAGATGTTAGAGGCTCTTTCAGGGACATAAACAAAGTGTTATTTGTCAATCAGAAAGAAGGTGAAATCCCGTCAGTCACAAGGACTATTGGGATTCAGACTGTGTTTCCATAGTTCGGAGCTGTGATTGTATCTAGAGAACAGGGCTCAGCGGACTATAGAAACAGTGCCTCTAGGTTTTGGCAAACGTCAGGACTTTGTGTGCCAGGAGCAACTCCCTCCTCCCAACCTGCACGGAACTAACAAGCTAACTCCTCTGCAAGCCCTTTGTACACGTCTGTGCAACTGTGTATGTGTGTTTGTGTTTTCCAGTGAGCGGGTACAGGCTCTCACAGAACTCAGTGTTACAATAGTGGGGTTTCAGTTTTCAGTTCAGATTGACACTGCAATTCAGTAAATGAAAACAGATGTTTGAAACAGTTAGAATCTAGGACTCTGCGTATTGTCTGCTCTTACATTGAGATGATAAATAGATTGGGAGGCTGCGGACAGGAAGACCTTTTGATGCAAGTAAAAATAAATAAATTTAGCTTCAAAAGAGATCATAAAGCCTGTATCATGGAAATTTAGAGCAAAAGGCCTTATGTTGTTACAACTCCTCCCCTTGATTTAACCGACCATCCTGCAGAGGCATCCTTGAGCAAGAGTTCTTGCTTCTTACTCTCTAACAGCTCCAGTTCAAGCTAACCCCTGACCTCTGACCTTCCTGTGAAGACAAGTATGCTAGGTCCTGCATCTGTTTCATTTCTTGCGGGCAAGTTGAAGGGTTTAATGCATTTTTTTTTTATCAGTAACTCCTTTCTCAAATTTTACTGCTCGCCACAGCTGGACATGTTTGAATTTGCACCCCACATCAAAAAAGAGTGAAACAATCTTGAACAACATTTCTGAGGTAAAGACACACACACATACACACAGTTTCCCACCTTTCTGTACATGGATGATGTCAGGAAAATTGGCCAAGTGTCCTCTGTAGAGGTCCAGCAGATCAGAAATGGGATCCAGGTCTTGGCGTGGCTGATCTGCAAAATACTCCCCAATTGCCTCATAGGCCTCGCCCGTTTCGCCGATGGCTTTGTTTAAGCCCGCTGAGTAAGCCTGCTGGTCCAGCTCGAACGCCTGGGCCAAGAGCTTGAAGGACTGTCCCACTTTCTGGTACTCCTTCTTGAACCCTGCTGCCTGTTTGCGAGCGAACTCGTTAATGGTCGTATTCACAATCATGCTGTTCTCATCCATTCTCTTGGTGAAGGTCTTGAACCCTTCAATCTTGCTTTCCACTTCCTGAAGATCCAGGGGGACAACAGGCGTGCTGAGGGAACGAAAGAAAAAGACAATCACTTAAGACTTTTAGGGCTTAATTTTGAAAATATCCCTCCATGATTTCTTTTTCTTCCAGCATTACATCATTGTTATTACACAAAGAAATGAGAGCAAATTAGTCCTCTGTTCAACTTATCTTATTTTTACTATCAGGCACTCCCTGTCAGGAAAGCTTTCATTTACAGCACATGAAACAAGGAAAACTGATAACAATCTCATGCTAAAGGGCAAACATGTTCCACTGTAACTTCATACTGCTATAAAGTGGGACACCAGAATATGATGTAACCCTACATCATAAACTTGATTCATTCCTCTTTGACATACATTAAAGATAAAATACAATTTTTTAAGATCCACAAGGTAGTTTTTAATGGGAATAAATGTGCACATATAGTGGCAATCCTCTATACAACATTAAATTGACAGGTTTGTAACATTGTAGGAAGTGTTAGATTTTGTTGTATCTTCTTTATCAAAATCTGGCACTGCTTTTACTTCCACTTCAGCCCTTTATTGAGTACGTTTCCCAGAGGGCCTTTTACAATCTCCAGAGAATGGCCTGGAACCTGATACATTCAATGAAGTGCTAAAGACATAGATTAAGCAAGTATCAAAAATAAAGGAACAATGGTTATAGTTTTTCAAGTTTTTCAAGCAGGATAAGGAAGATGGCCTGTATTAAAACATGATTTTTTTCTAGCGGCACTGCACTCTGGGCAGTTTCCTGCTCTTTTGGTGGAGATGCTGCCTCTTTTATAACTGATTCCTTCACAGTTAAGCTAGAAAGAAACTCCCTTGTCCTTGGACTGCAAGTTTCTCATAGTTAACCTAGTGTTTTAGATCAATGGAACATTTTTACAAGTCCACTGGATCTGCAAGAAATAACAATAATCTATATAACACAGCAACCCACAGCCATCTCCAACAGTTACTTGTTTCATGACTGGCTGCGTAGGCCATGCATAACAAAACAGCTGTACACATCTGTTGAGTTCTAATCTCATAATCAAACCCACAATCTCTGTAACACAAACCCAACTTCGTACCTGATTGTCAGAAAGAAATTGGCTCCGACAAGCTCGTCCCTCTCTGCCTTTCTCTTGCCCTGTTTCCAGGCCTTCTCATCTGCTCCACATGTCAGGAAATGCTGGAAAACATCGCAACGTGCCAGCACGGGATGGCTTGTCATGTGGTTCATCCACCAGATCAGTCCCTTCCTCCGCTTGGAGATGAAGTCCTCCTCGAAACGGCCAGTGGCCTGTTTCTCTGGCAAGTGGGGCACTGAGATGACGGGGAAACGCTCCACGAGCCGAGCGTACAGCCAGTCAAAGTGTTTATACCTGTGGGGACAATGGAGGGTTGAACAGGTAAGAGGATTTCGGGGGAGGGTTTGTAGAAAGGAAACGAGGGAGTTTTCAAAGTGGGGAAAATGGCAGGAAAATGCAGTGAAAATGAGTTAAGTGTAAAAAAAACCATTTTCCCAGAAGGACCAAGAGGAAAATGAGATTTAAGGGAGTAAGTGTTTGGTTTGAAATGACAGTCCCACTGACAAGGAAACAATGTGAAAGGTGCAGGGGGAATCTCAGAAAGGAAAGCGGAGATTCCTAAGGAGTCGGGAGGGCAAAAGGCCATAGTCAGCTCTGTTTTTACCATTTTGTGGGAACAATTGTGACCACAGGAAAAGCCGCTGAAACATTTATTTTAAGTGTACAGGGGCTGGGGGATCCGGTGAAGAAAAAAGCCCTGTTTGGAAACCCCACAGATGGAAGAGGAGGAACAAGAAAGAGAGGAAGACAGCCCATACCTGCGGTTGACTTGTGTATTGGTGTGCGTTGGGGTCAGACCGTAGGACATGTAGCTCTTCATGCCTTTGAACTTGGTCTGCTTGGTGGGGTCATCGATGGTGCATGTGAAGGGGTACGGGTCCTCCTGCCACTCTGGCCCATGCTTTCCCATCACCACACAGATCCTGTCCCCGTCCTTCACAAAAGCAGAGGCCTCCCCAAGGAGGAAGGCTTCTCCTCCGGACTTGACGAAGGTGGAGAACCTGTTGAGGTTCCTCCCCACTGTTGCTGAGCTCTTGGCCTGATGCTGATGCTGGGTGCTCTCACGTCGCCCTGGCAAGGAGGAGGTCACCGGGTACAAGGGAGGCGTGCTGCCAAAACCCTGAGGTACGTCTGTCGCCGGGGAGCTATCGTCCCACTCGTCGTCCCAGTCATCATCACTGCCTTGGCTGGTATGGAAGCTGCCCCCACCACTACCAACGCTTCCGGCCCCAGGCCCTCTCTGAGACTGGGATGCGTAGGAGGCGTGGATGGGTGTCTGGACTTTAGATTTTGGTATGGAGAAGCCATTGTTATTGGTGTTGGAGGGGATGTGGTCCTTGATGATCTCTACATAGGAGGCAGGGAAGAGGCCAGCCTCCCCCCTGCTGTTCTCCCCCTCCAACCAGCCCTCCAGCTCCTCCTCGCTGTACAGGGTCACCAGCTCATTCTCTGTTATGGAGATCTCTCCTGGGTTTTCAGAGCTGAAGTCGTACAGCACTCTGGCTTTTAACGCCATGATTTTATCACTTATTTTATTCGTGTCTGTGTATGACTGTATATCCTGTCGTTCACTACAGAGTGGCCTCAAGAACCTGCTTTGCTTCCCGGATTAAACCTTTAAGCTCTCTCTGAAACTCAAATGAGGTTCAGATCACGCAGATCTCCGGCAGCGGCAGCAACAACTGGGAAGTTTTTCCACTTTTGTCAAAACTAAACAAAATGTGCAGCAGAGATCCGCACGTAAAAGAACAAGAGCAGAAACATACAGGCTTTTATCCGACACCCACCTCCTGACTCCGCTCCTCTCTGCGGGTTCAAATATCATTTGTTTCCATGAAGAACTTAATCCAAGACGGAAAAGGCAGAGGAAAGGGGTATTTATGGGTTGTTTTCTCTCCAAGGAAAGATGCCGGTCGTGAGTTTGAAGTTGACGAACTTGCGTCGGCTGTGTGACTGTCTCTTCTGCTCCAGATAACAGCCGGTTAGAGTCCTTTTTTTCCCCTTCCTCTCCCTGAGATGCTTGTAAGTTAAGGGCACCCGTTTCAACACGTAGTAGACTGGCTGACTAACGGAGGGTGGAGCCAGGGGCAAGTTCAGTCAAGTCACTGAATTCATACATGGAAAAAACAACACAACTTGGTTTTTTAAAGCCCCGTCTTCGTCTGAGACGAACTACAGTAAACACATACATTTCTTATGATGCATGCCTTAAATAAATGCATCGACCTGGTTTGCGGTTCACCGACACGTCATCGATTGCACTTTGACTTCACTTCGAAATCACTATTATATCACTATCATATTGGTAATTATTATACGATATGTTTCACTATTACTTGTTTATAAAAAAATATATACTGAAAAGTTATTTGGGGTTTTATGTCAATTACCCAGGTTTAAAGTATAACTGCTGTGCAACACATTCGCAATAAAAACACATAGGGGATAATAAAACATTTAGAGGCAGCGGTGGCCAACTGATCAGTGTATTAGCACAGCAAATCTACTTTGGAAAGTCCCCCTATAGGGCACTTCATTGCATTTATTCAGCAGCCCATAAAATAGTGCATCACCTTTCCTTCATTTTAGTGCACCTGATTCACTGGTAGAGCACAACTGGGGTCATTGCATTACACTTTCTCCCCTATGAAAGGGTACTCAAAGGGAACTGCATCAGGTTTCCTCACTGGAAGGAAATTCTGATCCTAATGCAGCTAAATATTATAAAACATACTATAGGCTATATTTAAATGTATATAAGTAAAATATACATTATGAAAACTGATATTTTTCTTCTCACTGAGTCCTTGATTTGTTGAACATAGGTGGATTGTAAATAATATAATAACGTTAGTATGGGTTCCTTTTGTTCTGCTTTAATGCACTCCGGCCACCAGAGGTCAGTATTACATCAGACAGTTGGAGGAGACAACAGTTTCTCTTCCTGTCCAGCTGCTGGCAGTAAAGTGACTTTTATGTCGGATTTTCGCAATTTTTAACCTTCCAGACAAAGAATATTATAATTTTTAAAAATAAGTGCATGCGATATGATATTTATGTTATGTAATCAAACAATACACGCTTTATAACAAGATTAATTATCGCCTCTTTTTGATGCGAATGACACATAAATGAGGACGATGTCATGATGTGAAACGTGCCTGGAATAAAGGTAAACATGAGATAATGTAATGTGCTGTGGGAACTTTGTTCTCACACCTGATAAATCTTGATTTTACCTGCAGACAGACATGAATGTTGCCAGTTCAGTCTGATCAAAAAGGTGTTTGGACACAGAAGACACAAGAGACATCCTCATCCACCCACCACCCTCATAAAACCATGAAAATAGCAAAAAATAATAATAATGCCAAAGGTAGGTAGTGTCAGCATGTATGATCGAAGCAATGATTGAAAACTGCCATTAAAACGTTAAGAAGAAGAAGAAACTGTTAAAGGTTAATAACCTTCATTGTGAAGGCAGAAAGGAAAAGAGGAGGAAAATATCAGGGTACTTTTTTATCAAAGAGTTTCAAAACAAAGTTAATGTTGACATGTGATAAGAGCCACTGAGTAACTCCAATGCTCAGCTATAGCTCAGGAATAAAACAGGTTGGCTCAGTACTGGTTTAGCATCGATATGATTTTTTTTAATGTTATGATTTCTTGTGATTTTATTGCATGTCTTTAAGTTTAGAATTGAAACTATGAAGTCTAAGGTTTTTTGTTTTCCAGAACAGTTGATAGACTTAAAATTTAAAAAAAGAGTCTCATTCTCCAGTAAATTTGATCAATGTTATAAGCAGTTATGACCAAAATGTGTTGTAGTCTTGTTTTTTTTTAACATGTTTTAGTAACCTAGTTAAGATTTACATGGTTTCAAAAAATAATTCCAAAATACAGATATGTGAGATGTGTCTGTGAATGGTTAGGGATTCTACTTTAATACCTTGAACTTGAATGTGCCTCATGCACAGGTAAAGAGGTCCCTTCCTCAAACAAATGACACAAAGGAGTACAGAGGAGTACATAATGTCAACATGTGTGCTTGTTCAACAGGGATAACATCAAATGAGAAAAGCTGATCTACAGGAGAGCAAATATTTGAAGTATTACAGAGAGCCTTAGTGCCTCTCTGCAATGTATTCCATTACATTTCCAATGCTCATCATCACCAGGTGTCTGGTTTTTGTTTTCATTTATATAAAAAAAAATCGATGATAAATTCATCCATGAAAGGCATAAATTGGTGCATTAAAAATGGTTGAAATGCAAGAAATTAAGTGGTAGACAGCCATTAGAGCAATACACTATCTAAACAATAAATTAACCAAACAAAACTTATCTCTTTTGATAAATGAATTATGGGAAAGTCACTCTGTAAGCAAACTCACAACATTTGCTGATATTGGCCTCTCATAAAAGAGATATTAATATTTTTCTCTGTCATACATGAGATGAAACTGAATCCCTTTGAGTTTTGGATTGTTGATCTTTCTAAAAAGGGCATGTTTATTTGAGTAAAGTCTTACCCAAATATTAGTCTGGTAATCTGACAGAGGGGTTTGGCCTTTAGGACTCAAAACCAGGCCAATTTGAGTTCAAGTCCATGATGGCTGGGAGACAAGAAAAGGCATCAAAACAGTAAATTTTGATGAAGTGATTTAAGTGATTTTGACTGCCTTAACAATTGCAAGATGCAAAACCATCAATAACTGCAGGTCTAAACACCTCCCCCTCTTTCTTTGCTCTAGGTGTGTGTCATGTCCGACCCGGTTCAGACCACCTCTGACGATCTGTGTAAACTCGTCCGCTGGGCTCACAGCCACGGCACCATCTGCAACCTCATCCCCAGCCTGCAGCCCCTCACGTGTGGTTCCTATGTGCTAGCAGCAGAACCCGGTCCCCACAGCAGCAGCGTCCCTGTTGCCGTGCAGGGTTGTGGCGTTGGTCACACCTACCACTGGCCTTTCAGTGACCATAGCAATGGCTGCAGAGGCTCAGCAAACACTAGCCAGGGACAGCAGAGGTTTATTGGAGGGTTTCCATGCAATAAGGTAGAGATTTGAAGTATTTTGACTGTATTATCTTAAAGTGAGATGTCCAACAGAACCAATAAACTTTAAAAATCATTGAGATGCTCCACAGATGCGGTGTCGATGGTGCAATTCTCATGTCTACTTTAAGGAGTCAGTTGCTCAAACTTATGTCCTTGGCTAGTTTGCAAGGGGCTCTGGGACATCTCACTCTAAAGTCAACAGGTGCCTCAGGGCTCTTTTGAAAATGTGTTAAACCTTTATACTTGGCCTTTGTCCCTGCAGACATTTGCATAGTTAATTGACAGTTCATATAATGTTAAAATCAGGGATCACTTGTAAAACTTCAAACTACATGCTTCAAACTTAGACCACTGGTCTGATATTGCAGATGAATTGTGTGTTATTTTTGGCTCTTCCATAAAGTTAATTAAATCCTGGGTGTCTCCCTCTTGATCTTCCTGATGGGGATAATATGAATATCAAACACAATAATGGAGTGTATTCTTAATATGCTTCAATCCTCAATGGACACTTTCTATTAAGTTTGGAATGCCCACTTGAAATGAATTGGATCTTCACATTTTAAATACTGCAAGGGTTTGCTATAATGGCCCGGCCTGTCTCTAGACTTGTTCTACAGCAAAACTGATCTTCTTGCTATTTTCTTACACATTTATTAGATGTTGCCTTTCTCTGTTGTGTAGGGGGTGCTGGGGGTAACTTAACTTATTATTCTTACCTACTCATTTTTTTGTGCCACGTCTGAGCTGTTTTGTTCTGTGATGTATTAGGACTACTTTTTCATCATCACCTCAACCCATGCCGGATTAACTGTGTGAAGTTCGAGGATTGTCTTATTCATTCCCCCTTTCTTACCCTCCAGGTGACAGTGAGAGCATCATACCTCTCCTGTAGCAAAGCAGCATCAGAGACAAAGGAGTTCAACTGCTGTCTGTTTGACACTGCTGGATGTGATTCCTCAGCTACAGATGGAGATGGTGACTACGAGCCCCGCTCATCCAGGAAAAGAGGTGGGGCAGCAGGAGGAGCAGTTGCTGGAAAGAAGGTCAAGCAGGAAGCTACCTCAGCAGAGGATTATGACAGTGCTGCTAACATACATACCATGGGGGAAACAGTGACTTGTCAGGCACTGGACACACACTCTCAAATCACACACATACAGTTCCTAAGCAACCCACCCTGCCTATCGACAGGATCTTGGGTGCGAGAGATTAGTAGACCATCAGATGGAGCCACTGGGAGGAGGCAGCTGCATGACAGGGACTGTAGACCAGGCACAGAGATGCAGCTCAGCCACAGAGACCTCAAAGAAGAATGAAGGTATAACTTTGTTGTGAGGCTTAGGAAAATGTACACAGATACATGTTTTAATGGATTTTTTTTTGTGTATCGCTGCTAATAAACCTTAGTCAATTGTTATTTTGACATGCATTCATTATATTTTGTATTAATGTGGCCTTCTTCCTGTTGGTCACTGTTTGTGTCTCTGTGTGAACCTGAAATGGGGCAGAATGAGCTGGAGAAGCTGCGAGCCTTACTTTGTGCAGAACGCAACAGCAAACAACAGATGACAGAGATCATCTCCAGTCCGAAGCAGGACAAAGAGCTGCTGCAGCGTGAACTCACACAAAAAGCCGAACTCATCTGTGACTTCCTGCAGGACAAACTGTGGCCAGGCAGAGTTTGGGTTGAAAATCCACCTACTTAAGAATTAAGTCACTATACCACATAGAAGACAACAATTATGACATTACTGTTACAAAATTTTGCTAAGGGAGGAGCAAAGAGGAGTTTTTAAAATGGTAGCAAGTGCAGTTTGTTGGCAGTTTTAAATAGAGAGTGCCTCACATATTAGTGATAAAAATATCAAGATACGTAAACAGTAAGACAGCACTGGTGACAATAGCACTAGTGACAGAAGTCGAATAAATCAGCATACTAATCACTAAATAAGTTCTCCAAATGTCTTCTTAACACATATGGAAGTGCAGGAATACCAAGATAGATAGATAGATAGATAGATAGATAGATAGATAGATAGATAGATAAAATATATAAAATACTATATAGTTCCATCTTACTTTCATCATTCAA
>JAPZDY010000011.1:3530061-3554430 GCA_029783645.1 Ctenochaetus hawaiiensis
TCTTTTTTTTTTTTTTTTTTAATTTCTGTTGGTTCAAAATGTTGCTGATGTGGCCTTGCATTAAAAGAAAAATCCATTCTGAGGTATTCTGTTCTTTGCTTAACCTGTTTTATTTTGTGATTTGTGATGTTTCCCTGAAAGGACTTCTATCACAGAGGATAGATAGATGAATTTTGATAAGAGCTTTTTCTTTGTTCTCATAAATATTTAAGCCAGTTTTGATTTTATATTTCAATTTGTGTTTTTTTTTTCTCCTCCGTCCTCAGCTGTACTGCTAGCTTATCACACGTCTTGTGAAGTAGCAAAAACTGACCAATTATGAATTAAACTTTTATATATATTGGGCACAGATCCCACATAACCTGAAGAAAAAACTTTATTTTTCCAATAAATGTGAGAATTTTGGGATTACTTTAGCATTATCTCATCTATCGAATGGGTTTTCAGAAATAAGGTGCTGATTTAACTTCTTCAGTTCTGTCCATGCCCCTGGAGGCTTTGCTAAAAGAAAAATCTATTTTGTTTTAGAACTTCCTTTTAAATGTCTTTAATTCAGATTGTCTTTAAATGCCCAGTTTTTTCCTGTTTTTTTGCTGTTACATTATTGAGCATGCCCTTAGCATAGCCAAGGTCAGCCATGAGAGGACGTGACAGGGCTATTTGTAGACTGGTTTTAATCCTTTGGTTAGTTCTCTTTTTATTTGTTCCTCATGGTTATCTCCTCAAGTTTTTAAAGCATGAAGCAGCTTCTGTTTTTTCTTACCTAACTCAAGAAGAAAACTGAATGTTTATTTATTTCACCTACAGGTACAAAAATGAGTAAACACGTGTAATAAAAATTACAAAACAGTTCAAAAACAGTATTTTGGAGCCTTAACCTAAACCCAAAAAGTCCACCGTTTTGTATAACACGTCCAAACCGTAAGAAAAAATAAAAATGCATTTGGTACAGCCGAACTTTCTTTCTCTCTTCCCCTTTCTCTCCCTCTCTCTTTCTTTCTTTCTTTCTTTCTAACATTTCAACGAGTAGCTATTGTTCACTGTAATCCAGGGACAACATGGTATAGGTTACAACCAATTAGATAGAACTTAAAAAACCAATAGTGATCATTTTTATTTAGTTTTTATTTATTGCTCCAGGCCAGAACTTGATGTTTGTTTACAGCTCAACACTGTGAATGAAAACAGTGACTTAAAAAAACAAAACAAAACAAAAAACTGTGGGGTGACTTACATTTTTCCTGCTATTTGATGTAAATGAAGAGTATAAACCTGATGAAAGTGACCTGACTTGATTTACCCTTCATTTTGCTTTAATTGACAACATACTGTACATTAATTATATCCCACTGTATAACGCAATGATATGGTACAGCTCAGTCTATTTTTGTATAAAAGGAGCAGAAGATTGTTTGCTCTCCAATATGAGTATGAGACACATTGTAGAAGGGATTTTTGAAGATTTGTACCAACACTATAAATCCTGCGTCAACAAAATATGAGCAATGAATCATTTCCTTTTTAGTTTTGCTGCTCGCTCTCCACTATAGTTATCTGATTAACTTACTTCGACTTATAGCCATTGTAAAATCCCCATCTTATCCTGTGTGCCTGCTGATTTGTTTTTGCACTATATTAACTTCAACCCCTGGGCAGAAATTTCCCTAAAACAATTAAACAAAATTTAATTTCCTGTCTTGCATTTGCCAAAAAAGAAAAGCAAAAAGTCTGAGGTTGAGTTGGTTGAGACATATTTTATGTGTCAGGTTGTAACTTTGTTCTGTTGTACTAAAAAAGGCATCATCTGCAAGACAAACGATGATAGCTGCCATTGAACAAGCATGTAAAGGGGAGAGATGGGATTTTCTTGCTCTTTTGTTTTTAATGTAAAAATCAAATATTTTGAAGCCAAATGTCCCCGTCTTCACATGGATGCACACAAGAAAAGATCTGATTTGCAACAAAGGATACATCTGATCAATCAAACCTGTGTAAAAGGTCAATAATCAGATGATTTTATGAATGTGTGAATCTAGCTTCAGTCCTTTTTATTTCTGTTCCTCCCCAGTGTGTACTGTTTACGTTCAGAGTTTTTATTGTACATTTGGATGTTAATAACATCTTGTTGTAATTATAAATAAGCTTGTATATTGATGTCGTTTTGATGCAATTTATCTTTACCTCAACTGATTTTTTTGGATATATTGGACCAATAATAAAAAGAATGAATGCATTTGATACGTGAGTGCTTGAGTGGGTGATATTTAAGTGATATTTTGCTCTCACTAGTTAAAATATATTATTAATGCACAAAACCTTTATAAACAACTGGTAACAGGTTAACTTAGTGCTCTAAGGCCAATTAGTTTTGACCATGTCTGAAACATGTTGCTGGTATCAGTTTCAGAGTTAGCATATATTTACAGAAATCAATGAGTTGATGAGGTAAAACATAAGATATGTTGTCTCTGTACTGTTTTCAGTCGATTATACTTCAAGAATATTAGCCAATTCTCACATTCTCTTTTACATCCCAGCTTCTTTAGAAAAGGGGTATTACATGAAGAACAATGACCTTACAAGATGTAGCAAACACATAAAAACTGAACTGGTTTAAGTGAGTCTCCAAATCCAACACTAGTAACTCATAAAAACACTTTTATTTGCAGAATTAAGGGGAATGTCATAGTGCATTACATCCAGTTCCATATAACTGAAATTAAATTAAAAAAACTTAAAAAGAACACAAAGTACAGGCATATTTAAACAAACATAATAATAGAAGACTTTTTTACAGCTTGCAGCTTGACTCTTCATTACTGAAGATATTTACCCAGTCTTTTAACTCTTACACTAACATAAATTGTATCTTAGTTTTATTAACCTATTGAATGCAAGCCTTTGGTGTATTTGTGCTTGATAGAGTTTAAACAAATAAAGTGCAGTAAAAAGCTAATGTATACAATGAAAATAATAATGCAAGCTGCATTGTCTTCCCTTCAATTCTGCCTATCAGTTCCAAAAAGCCAAAAGACAGGATACATACTGTGAGATTCCCAAACTGCTTTCACTGTGATTAGGTCACTTAAAAGGCAATACGACTGTTCACAAAGCAAAACGACTCAGCTTTAATTCAGATATAAAATTATACATAGCACTGCATAAATTGCTAAAGTGCAGTTTAAAGTGCTGCATGCAAATTAAATTGACCAAGTCTACAAATAGTAACAGCTATTAACCAGTGAACCAAAATAATAACAATTTAAGCATACAAGTACCTATAAAAGTAATGATTTAAAACCCAAATAAAAGAAATGTAATAGTATCATATCAGTTACAGTGACATAACAGTGTTTTAAACAAATTTCCCTTACCTCTGTCATCTTTCCTGACCTGCAGGTTCAAAAGTCAGCATGTAGGTCTTGCTGCATCCCAAAGAACCAAAAAGTGCACCTATTTTGATTATAATGTTAAGCATTCATAGGCATTTTCATTTTGTAAACAAAAGCCAAATTCCAGTGGCTGTTATCAGAAGTTTGACAATTTAAACTCCCTGTCAAACTGGGTTGTGAGATGTTTTGAAGTTCCTCTGTGTATGTATTGTATACCTCTGCACAGGCCGCATTAAAATATAACAGATAACTGATTTTTTTAATGTAAAATGGTCATGTAAACATTTGACCTGCTGTCTGTTCCCCCAAACAGCCACAGCATGTAAGAGATCTGCCTCTCTTTAAGTGTCTATGGTTTGAAATATTATAGGAAGTGAGATTAAAGGCACTGTTCTCCTTTTGCCCATTTTCATGTCTCACTTCCTGTCTGCCTCGCACCAGTGCTCAGGGGACTGCTGGTCATGATGGGTGCCATCAGTCTCCCTAAATCCTCTCGTATCGGTTCCTCCGTGGTAATCTGTAGCCAAGAATACTAAAGAAGGAGAAAAGGAAATGTTTTAATGAGAAGATTTGTGTTTTTAAGTCTTTTTTTCATTCAAGGCCGTTCATCCTACCAACAAAGAACATACAGAAAGCAGGGATAACTAATGTATTGAATACATTTGTTTGTTTTTTAGTTTTTAACATCAATATTTTGAAAAGGGTATTTTATTTACCTAGATATTATGGTCCTATGCACAATGCAAAAATTATTGTATTCCCCTTAAAAACAGGGAGAAACAACAGAAGAGCTGCTCTAAAAGTTCCACTAAGAAGTAAAACAAAATGAAACAAACGATTAAGTTAAAAAACCCTATGTTCTAGTAAAACAATTTTACAATCTGTTTTCAGTTTTTATGCTAATATGTACATTTCTGAAAATATTGAACACTTTTTAAAGTAAGTGAAAATATATTCAAAAGAAATGACATGGCCAAACTACAAGGTCTTACACTGTAAATGTTTTAAATTAGATATAACTTTTTGTTTTTCTTTTGTAAGACTTTAATAAAATGTTTTTACATTTAAAAAGATATTTTTAGAAAAAAAATCAAATGCTTCTCAGTATTTAAAAAAAAAAAAGTCCTATAGAAAAAGATGGAGGAAACTTAGATTATAATTTCTTAACACTGCTGGAAACATTAATATCGTTCACATCCTACCCGATGGGTATCATTCCCAGTACTGTGAAAATGCTGGAGAGCATGAAGACAAAGCCGGGGAACCAGTCCAGGGTTCTCTGGTAGATCTTAGTAAAGGCAGGAATGTACGCCAGGCCAGCAAACTTCAGAGACAACTGCAGGGAGGTGAGAGCAGTGCCTGAAGGGAAGGAAGACAGATAGTTCAAAGATGACAGAAGTACATAAGGTTTAGAGGAGAAACACACATAGACATATTTTTAAATTGTTAACAAAAAACTCTTTTTAAGTATTATTAGACACTTTTGGGGAAAAAAAAACCCTTATTTGCTTTTTAACTGTGAGAGAAAGCAAAAATTATTCACTATTATTCACTATCACTATCACTGTTCTCATATCTGTGCCGTAAATATTAAGCTACCACCAGCAGCTTGCTAGCTTAGCCTAGCATGAAGACTGAAAACAAAGGAAACCGCTTGCCTGACTCTGTTCAAAGCTAACAAAATTTACCTATCAGCACCTTAAAAGTTTTACAAATAATATAGTAAAAAAAACATCTGGCCATTTTACAAAGGCTTATATGTCCGGCTATTTTTTCTTATCTTGTATGCTTACATTTGTATGTGTACGAACAGAAAAGTTTGGGGTTGCTAGTAAGTTTTATTTACACTGCACTAACTTTAAAAACAGACGTAATGTCACAGCACATACAAAAGAAAACCCCCTGACAATGAATAACACCTGCTTCTCTTATCATCAGTGAGCGATTGACAGTGTGTTTGTGAGTGAGAGAGAGAGCAACACACTCCTGACTGTGTCAGAAAAGGCTCTATTAATGTGTCACCTTCTTAATTTAAACCAGCCGAACTGAAGGTTTCCAGTATACACCACTCCCTCATGTACGCATACCAGTCTAAAAGTTCCCGAACACTGTGCACACATAAGATAAAAACTAAAGGGTGGCTGTTTAAAATTAAAATCTATAAATAAGCAACTCATCAGTGCCAAACTTTCTCAGGTTACACCGTATTGTACTGTGAATGACTGTATTAAGTGTTTCTGCATGCTTACAATGTTTGCTAGCCTTGCAGTGATATGTTTCTGCTAATTCAAACACAGAAGCCAAAATAAGCCTGAAAAGCCTTCGTCTTTTACTATGTGGTCACAATATCACACTTCATTTTCACAACCAAAACCACTTCATTTAAATAGCTATTCACAGCATTTGGGAATTTGATTTTGTGTGGTCTACTGTGGTTAAAGTTATTTCACTGGCTGTAGAGTATAAAAACACAACTTTCACTTAATCAAAATGGGATCTCTACTTTTTTTCCCCTAACCCATCAGTGACCTTTAGACTGCAAACTCAACTTTCAGGAAATGTCATGTTGTCATCTCTTTCCACAACTTCCTCCTGTGCTCTGACGCATTTTGATCCTGCACCTCTGTCTAATCTTTAACACTATCAGTATTATAGTGCTTAATAAAGTTGTAAATACTAGTTTTAAACATAACACAACACTTCCAGGTACATTAAGTAATTTTTAACAGGCCTAAAAACCAACCAGACAGAACTATTGATAAATGAAATGCAGTTTGTCAGAGATAACATGACTTTTTGAGCCACTTTAAATTCATATGTTTACATTTGCAATGTTTGTGGGAGCAAAGATGTTCTAAACGAGCACAAGGCTCATCTAGATACTTTAACTACAAATTGTTACAAAAAGTTATGTAGTGCATGTTTATTTAAAGTGTAACTAATAAACTCATTGGTCATTGATTTGTATTGGCAGGGAAAAAGCAACAAAGCTGCCGTCACTCTGGATAATGCATATCTTTTTGAGAACATTTTTCTTTGAAAACTATTTCAACTGAAGTAAAAAAAAGTTCCTCTAAAACTCTAGAGCTAGAGAAAATACATGTTTTGTCCTGGTTAATTTTTGTATTACGGTCATGACCCTTTAGTACACATTAAAACTGTTATCTCTACTGTTATTATTGCTTATCTGCAGGGCTTTTACGCACCAAAAGACACACACACACACAAAGGTTTTACACTCACCACATGATGAAACTGGAACCTGCTGTGAGAGCAGTGATCTTATCGTGGGCATCGGGATGAGAGCAAACAGGTTGAGTGAGCGAGCTGTGGGGAAGTAAACACTGATGAATACATTTCCTCTGAATGTCCTCTTTCCCTCCACAATGTCCCTTTGTACACTCCACCGCTCACCACTGTCACCTACATTTTTCTCTCTTTGTCAGGGTGTATATCACGTCTCTAACGGAGATAGTTTTGTGTTATCTCACCCAGTCATCTGAACAATCTGTCTTTTGTGTTTATGTAATTCATATTGTAAAATAATAACATCTGTTTTGTTTTCCTCTACATTTCCTTGCTTTGAAACAAAACTGGTTCAACCTTTTAGTAATTGCATGAAGGCCTTTCTATTCGATGCTGTGTAGCATCACAGCTAGTGCCTAATAGCTCTTTAATTAGTAAAGAAAAAGTGTCTGTTGTATATTTCTGTTGAATCCACATAAGAAAGAGAACTGCGCAGCTAGCCAGAAGGAGCAGCTAGCCAGAAGGAGCAAAGCATTTAAGAAGACCATGTTAACAAGAGTTGTTTCATGATAAGATTATAGCCCACCACTCGATAGGAAGCTAGCTTGTCTATATGCTAATAAAGCTACTGCGAGGAGCCAGCTAACTAAACTTAGCTCAAAGACTGAATAACTGTGAACATTTTGCACTCTGTTTTTTTTTAAATCCATACACAAACCAAAGTATGAATAGTGGTGTATTCCTGTGTATTTGTTGCTCAAAGAATTCAGTTCCTCTTTCTGGTTTTTGCTTAGTCAAACCTGGAAAACTTTTTCTAGGTTTGCGGTGTAAGCCATGTGGCAACATAAAACTGAAAATGAAGTAAGAGCTGAGACCTGGAAGCCTGTTTGCCACCAGGTCACATGGGATAGGCAGCAAGGGACTTTTTTTTTGTCTGTTGGTTAAGCCATTGTCAGCAAAATTTTCTGATGCACACAGAGAAGAAAGAAAGGCTCCATGACAAGGATTTTTGATACACACATCTAATCTGTTTACTGGTGCAAAAGAATATTAACTGCCAACAATTTTGGTTCTCATCTGCTTGTTAAGTCTGTTTCCCAGACAAAACGCTGGTACCTGCTTCCTGAAATAAGGTTAGGTTTGTGGTTGTTCTTTTCTCTGTTCCATAGTGAAATGATCAACTTCAGACAAGATGCCACCTTGAGTTTTAAGGACAGTAACTATTATTTGCAGTTTCATTTCATTCCACAAATTTTTTTTTACTTTTAAATGAAAGAGTAACCCAGGTTATTACAGTTAGGTGGCGCTTCCAAAATAAAATGGTTCACAGGCCTGTTTTTTTAGGTTGCAAGTCCGAGAAAGAGAACCTGTTTGTTTGGTTGGTTGATTGTTTTTTTGTTCACGCTAGTCTCTTAAGCTAATGTGTGCATCTCTGACAAAGAACAAAATAAACCTCTATGTACAGATTTGACACAAAACATTACATGCAGCAAATTTATATGTAACTGTGATGTACTTTCAAAATGAAAAAAAAAGAAAAAATATACATTTCAATAATATGTTTTGTCAGTTCACAATGTATTTTTGTAGGCTTGGGTCCCACAGAAACATCAAATGTCTTTTTCGGGTCTTGAGCTAAAACTGTTTGGTAATCACTGCATTTTGATTTAAGAAAAGTATATCATCTTGAGATTGAATATAATAGGAGGATTGTTAGAGAAGAAATGATAGAGTAGCTCTATGTTGAAGTTACATAAATTGCTTTTGGGAAGGTTAAGTTTTCTTAAGTCATAATACAGCACAAACTGCATCACAGTCTTGAGATGCTCAGTCTTACCAAGGTAGAACATGGAGGTTGTCTTGACTAACGACATGAAGAAGATTCCAGAGGCAAACGACAGCATGCCGATCAGGATGAGGGTCACGTCGCTGACGCAGCGATGAAACACAATGACACCAAGAAAACTGGTGAGAAAAATCATGCAGCCTGCTGCATTCCCATAACCCACCTGGAGGGAGAGAGAGAGTTAGATAAAAAGTGAGACAAAATGAACATACACTATATTGTTCATAATGTTATACAGTTAATAAACAAATCTACTGTAAGCCTGCCACATACATTAGAATAATTCACGAGTTAAACCAACGCCCTGTTATTTCACCTTTCATGACACAAAATCACAAATACAAAAACATAAAAATAAATTGCACAAACAGACTAAAAAGTCACCTGAGTGGCGTTCCAACTGAGTGGCTCTTTGAGAACAAACACACCCAGTATGTCTATGGCTCCACCCACTGCAAAGTCGTACAGCATGGCAGCTGCAAACAGCAGAACCACATTCACCATATTTATGCCAGCAGGAGCTTCCACTGGCGCATCACTGGGGGCATGAGAAAGAATGTGACAGCCTTCCTCTGACTCTTGTTTGGGAACCTGTTTCACCTTGAATTAAGATAAACACACAAACATTTAAAAATCTGCATGAGCTACTTACTGCTCATCTAAATCTTACTTTCCTGATGCAGCAAAGTAAAAGTGAAAGTGAGAGGTAAAAAGCGGAAACTAAAATCCAGTCAAACTTGATGGGAGCAAGATCTCCGGGCAAAGTTTTAGTACAAACAGATTAATTGTAGCCACTGGATTTCCCCAAAAGAAGCTGAATAACCAGTGACACAGGTGCGTGTCTGCAGTTCTTCATTAACATGACAGCGTTCAACTGTGCATAAGAACCAAGGTAAACTTGTTGCTAAGTTTTAACTTTGAATTTTGCAACTTTTAAGACTACTTTAGCAACAAATTTGGCAGCTATTTGGCAGACATCAAAGTAATACTTCAGGTTTTTTGATGTAGTTGTATGAGGTACTTATTGGTGGATGACGGTTGATTGACATCTCCAAACTTGTTAGTATCACACTATAAAAGTAGTTTATCCAAATAATTAGATCAGATTATCAAATAGAAACCAAATAAATTTTTTTTTTATTATATTGGTCTATAGAAACATTAAAATCAAAACACATCTATACATACAGTCTCTTCTGTAATGCTACATGCAAACACATACACACATATACTGACCTGCAACAGGGTGATGGAGTGTATGAGGCACAGTAAGTGCAGCAATGTGCTCACAGTGAGCAGGATGGTCCCATTTCCCAAACTGGAGCTGTAGAGCTGGAACAGATGACCCGACACCAGGCTGCCCACCAGACCTGTTAGTCCATACAGCAGCTCCACTCTCATCATCGTCTGCATGGGACATGGACACATGTTAGCTCTTTTCAAAGTTAAATTCATGTTCTTACAACTCTAGAAAAAGTTATTTAATATGTTAAATGTTGTTTTTGTGTTCAGCAGGTAACAACCAGTATTTCATATACATTTGACTAGACAGGGACATAAATGACATGCCAGTATAATATTTGTCATGTTTTCTGAAAGTTCAGAACAGATGGTAATACTGTCACCACATAGAGTGTTTTGACTCTATTGCACAACAACTCCCTACATTTGAAATTTAACAAATTTCTTATATGGACGTGCATGCAAATTTGTAAATGTAAGAGGCAGAAACCATTGAAAAATGAAAAAGTGTTGTCAACCAGGTAACTATGCAAACAAAAATCCACTGGACTTAATATTATAGGGTTTGTTTTTTAATAGAAAGAAAAGAATAATAAGTTGGATTAGCATTGCATAGACTACTAAAAATAAAGCTGTTCCAATGTAAGCTTGAGTGATATTTTTGTCGTAACAAGCACTTAGTTTGTTTGCACTGACACAAAAAGTAAGGATACAGATTTCCCAAACATGATCACTAAGCAGACTCATAATGTCTAATGCAGCATAACAATCAAAAAAAGTAGGTTATTAGTTTATTGATTAAAATTTTATGACTTCTAGAACCACTTAATGCAACCACCCGAAAACACTGACCTTGGATCGGTCAGCTGCTGTGGAGCCAAGCGACACCAGCGTCATCACGCCCGACCAGAAGGCGCAGTAGCCGCCGGACAGGCCGAAGAGAACCGCCGCGCCGAACATCACTTCCAGCGAGAGGCGACAGACGACAACCAGCAGCAGCATGAGCCGGGACAGCAGGTACCCGCTCAGGGACACCACGATGGGGGCTCTCCTCCAGCCGCGGTCGCTCAGCCTGGCCAGGAGCATCGATGGTAAGATCGGAGTCAGCTTGATGATGAGGCTGTATGTCATGTAGAAGTCGGACATAGCTTTTTGCTGACTGGCCTCCCTGGAGAGGTGAGCATCGGGGTATGTGGCGTTCGCACACCGTTCTTTGACAACCATCAGCAGCGCGGTGTCGAAGAAAGTGCTGCCCAGCTGCTCGAGCATTAGAGTCGGCTCTATCTGCCGGAGCAGCGCGAAGGCTGCCTGACACCAGCCCGGCAGGACCATGTTTTTACTTTGGAAGTTACTCAAAGAATAATAACAGTCAGGACGAGTCAAAAGCAGAGAGCAAAGAACTGCAGAAGTCAACACGGTGGCTGTTTGGCTGGACGCGTTTGAACTCTTCTCTATTTGTATGTGTGTGCGCTTGAATATGCAAACCTCCCAACGCCCACTTCCTCCTATGTGCTCACGAGACAAGCATGATGCAACTGAACGGTATTAACATAGGCCATGTGTGAGATGTGGGAAAGCACCCTCTTCAGCACCTTAACTAGGTAGACTTCATTCCTTATTCCTAACAACTGCCCTTGTTTTTTTTTTGCTTTTTTTTTTTACCTTGGTTTTCAACAGTTTAACACTTTGCTGACCAATGAATCAAAAGGAAAAGTTAGTTGTACCAGATCAGAATGCTTGTTATTACTCTTGGCCTTATGGTATTAAGTAAAACATGACACATTTTTTTAAATGCATGATTAGTTTTAGACCAATTTCCAGCCTACTTTCATCGCTCCCACCGACTTAACCAACAGTATTAAACAGCCAAATAGATTTAGTTTATATGACACAAACAAAGGGAAAACAACAATGCTTGAGACCGGAGAAATTAAAAACAGAGAGTGTTTAGTTTTGACCCTATTTTTGCCAAAATAACACAGCTGTTTCTGGTAACGGTCGTAGATTCTTGAAGAGCTATCCAGCATCCCATATTTACGAGTTGGCTGCTGAAAATCAAGGCTTTTACTTTCACAAGCGCTACATTGTGCTGACCACAATGTAATTTCATTTCAGTTGAGACTCACGACTGAATTATCACATGATCAAACAAACAGTAAAGCTGACAGTCACAAAAATTAAAAGCACAACACAAAACAAACATGAATGAACCACTCACAAATCCCACATGTACACGTTTTGTTTTTAATGAGAAAATATTCATAATATGTAGAGTAGGTGTATAACTGTGAGCCTTACATGTGCTATAAAATAACAAAGCAGAGTATGAGCATTACAAGTGGTTAACATAGGAACAGAGGTTATACTGGATATTGTATAATAAAATTGCTTTTCATCACACACAGATAGTGTGAGTCCCACGCTGAAGCTCAGGTGCTTCTGTGGGGGGAAAAAAAAAAAAAAAAAGCTACCAGCATTTTAAAAATGATAAATAAATCATCTCTGCACCTTGAACGCAAACAACAAAGCTTCATAATATTAATTAGAAAACACAATTATATCTCCTCTGCATGTGCATTATGTCTGTTATCATTTCAAAAGTGTTTACTGTAGTGTATTTAATGAGAACTGAAAATGATTTTGGGGTGTGTGTGTGTGTGTTTGTGTACAACGATGGCTTTACATGTGTTGCTGCAGCCACAGTAGAGTATGGAAGTAGCTATTTGTTTTTGTATCTTGAAACTTGAAAATCTTGCAGGAAATAAAGCTTAGACTGTGTGGAAGCTCAGCTGGCATCCAGAATAGGCTACTGTTAAACTATCGACCATTACAAGAGGTGAATCTGTCATTCATCCTGCAAAAAAAAAAAAGATCAGTTAAAGCTCATGATTCCTCTAAAATCTAAAATGCATCCACATACCAGTAAAGCAAGTGTTTTTAAACACTGTTGAGCACAAACCATTGTTCTAATGTCAGAGGAAGAAAAACAGTTCGTCTTCCCATTACTTGTGTCGAGTAAAAACCAGCTGGCCCTTGAATCTATTGTTACACGAGTATTAAAAAGGGTACAACAATGATTCCCTGTAACTAATGTGGGGGGTTTCTGTTTCAGAGGGAAATGGACAAATCACAGATGCACGTGCTCTTGCTTTTCACTTCTGGTCGGTTGAGTTAGTGGCACTGCGTTCCCCTCAGAGAAAATACTGCAATAGGTATTTAAATACAGTCGGATATTTTACTCAAAGAAACTCATCCTGCATGAAAGTTATTGTCAACAAGGGTTAGTATGTGTCGATTATTACATTTTGTGCAAGTTTACCTCAGAGTACATTAACATTTCAGGCATCTAGGACAGGATTTTAGCCAGTGAAGGTCAGTGCCTCGCTGAAGGACACTTGAACAGGCCATGTAGGCAGATGTGGTGATCAAAACGGTTGTTTATGGGACAATCTTGCTTCCATTCTGCTTAAAACATAATCTCAAAGGCTTCAATAAGCAAGGTAACCAAGCATGAAAAGTGTGAAAAATCATTTTGCTACTTTTCAGGTGAAAGTGGTTTAAATAATGTGTCCACATCCACGCTGATACATTTCCTCTTTAAATTCTCCTATAAAGACAGTCCTGCAGGCTCCAAAGAATCTAAATAGACTGTTTTTCAAATTTTTGCTTTAGTTCTGCAAACTGAACCCTGTTTTCTACACTTGGACAATCCACAGTATCACCACACTCATAGAGGCCTGTATTGTGGTAATATTTCTTTCATTTAACAAAACAAAATCACATCGTCCTGCAAAGTCAAAGATCACAATATATTTAGTAAAAAACTGACAATCACAAGCCTCTTAATAAACCTTTTAACTGATAGTCAACTGCCTTCTTTTCCCTGCTTGTCATGTGCTTTTTTTCAGGTTAGGAAAGGAGTGTAATGTCATGCACGCAATCAGCACTTCTTAAATAGACTTAAACGCGTTAGCTGACTAAATAACAACATTCTGTTTTGGTATAAGAACTTTTTTTATAAAAAGCTTTCTGAATATTTCTCATTCAGACTTTATCCTCAGCTAGCAAGGTATAGTAGATACACGGCAGTTGCCTCAAAGGAATCTCAACATACATGTTCAATATATCAAATACACAGCCCTACCTCAGTATAATACATGGAACGACTGCTTACATCAGAAAGCACAGGTCAACAAAAGCGACATAGCCAGCAAGGTAAAATAAGTGATTTTGTTTAGAATATAAAACCCCCGACCCAGCCCTTGAATTAATACACACACTGACTGAAGTGATGCAGTTGGCTTCCCTCTTTCTTCAAACTGCAATTTAAAGATGTGAAATTACTGAAGAATAGTGTTTTATAGACAGACTTCCTATCTAATGCGCTTGCTTATTTTCTCTAAGGTATACTGAAATCGTAGTTACACAGAATGGAAGATAAAATACACCATACATCCAATAATTACTGACTGGTCTAAGGCAAAGTTGAACCTTGGTGCTAGGCTAATTTTTGCACATTTCCTTGCTAGCATTTAGCAGTTCGTAGATGCTGACCCCTTGAGTCGGCAGTTCAGTTTTAAAACGAATGCGTGAAAGGACTGCGAAAGCTCCCACCAACATGTTGTGTCTTATGTGTGTAATGTCTGTAACTGTGGTGTAACTGTGGCACTGCAGGATGCAGGAGGTCAAACCAAAAGTGATTCCTCAGGTCCAAAATGGTTCAAACATTGCAGCCTTAACGCAGCATCATCATATCCAGGTAAAAATAACTGTGATTCACAGAGACGGTGTCTGAGTGTATGCTTAGGCCCTTCTTTATCTCCTTTTTTTGCACAACTTTAGGTCAGATGTTTCTGGATAGTCACTCTGCACACACCTACTTGTCTTTTGCGTCCTTTTTTTTCCTGTTGGCAATTAAAACCTCTACACACATTTTTATTATGACTGAAGTTATAATCAAGCACCCATTGCCAAAACCATCATCAGCAAGTCTCAGGCAACCTGTCAAAATAAAATCTTTAGATCTCAGCCCATATTTCATTGAAAAAAATTACAGCTTAATGAAACATCCTAAGAATCTTTAAGTCATTCAGCGTCTCCCAACTAGTAAAAACCTTTTTATGCCAAATAGTTTACTGAACAGTGCTCAAAAACCTTCATAAACCCTCTCAAAGTGTCTCTTGTATTAGTGAGATTTTCTCACCCAACTCAACTCCACACTTCAAATGTCTCTCACATACTCAGTCACTCAACATACTGCTGCACCTTCAATCCTCAGGTCCAAAAACCACAACTTGATGCATTTCTTCAATGAGCCCCAATGGTAAAGCCAGTGGGTCATGTGATCATCAGAATACTATTAGTAAAATAAATACTGTTTCCTTTCCCTCCTCTTTATCCTTTTCTTCTTCCTCCTCCACTCATCTTGTTTGCATTTTTCCTTCAGTCTCTTCATCCTCCTCTTTGCCACTGAGTCCTTTAACTGTCTCGAAAAGGAGCTGTTTATTCCTCCTCTTCTTCCTCCTCTTCTTCCTCTCCTTCCTCGTTGGCGTAGATACCAGCTTCCCACTTCAGCGCCATGTCGCTTTTCCTCCTGGTGACACGAGTGGCCTCAAGAACCTGTCAATTAAAAAAAATAAACAGACTATCAGAGCAGGCAGAGGCAGAGTAATGTGGTAGTAACATGAATTTGAGAAAACCCATGCTTTTCTTTGTCAAGGTGTATAATGGCAACACAATGACAAGAAAACACACCACAGTGACTTTTAAGTGGCATGCAGTGTATGTCAGAAACTGAGGAGCGCTTGGTTAAGTTATCCAGCAATAAAGCTTTTTTACAACTACCATCCAAACCAAATGAATCACAAATTAAAGCGCAACTGCAGTATTTGACAAAAAAATTAACAGGGAAAATTCCATGCTTGACCACCTGATTTGACCCATATTTTAGGTTCTCTGATCACCGGCCCTCTTACACGTCTCATGCAAAGACACATACTCTCACACACACATACACACGCATAAACACACACACACACACACACACACACAGACAGTTACAAGTACATAGGTTCATCCTTGCACACCAGATAAGCAGGAATCTGAGGTGAAGGTGAAATAGTTTGTGGGTCTAAAGGTGGTTTGTTTGACACAGAGGCGTACGATGATGATGATGATGATGATGAGTTCTACTCAAACTTCAAGCTTCTGAACTATTGTAACATCAACCTCTATAATCTCTTCAGACATCCAACATATAAAAGAACAACTCAAGAGCTTGTTTTAAAAACACATCATTTTTTTAAAACTTTTGTAGACTTTTTTGAGTTAGGATTGCTGTGTAGCTGGAAGAAAAAATTGTGATTGATACATCAATTTATACATTTGGTAATGAAATATCAATATTTGAGGTTTAATATCCTACTTTACCCACTGAAAAAGTGGAGACTATTTTTTTTGCCATAAACATTTTCTGTCTTTAAACAATAAACATTTAAAATATCAGTAAGTTCTTTTTTCTTTTTTTCTTTTTTTTATAGAGGGCAAGTGCATTGTGCATGGAGGGGTGGAGGGGAGTTTGGGGTCAAAGGGCACATCAAATCCATGGGAAAGCACATGCAACACCAACACCACAGAGCAGAACAGTAAGGCAGTGAGACCACAAGCATCAGACCTGGGACAAAATGTGACACTGTTTTAGGTTTCCTTCACAGAATCCACCCATACAAGGGTTTCCAACAAAATAATACATTCCTGTCTATATTCTTTGGGCTGGTTTCACCCTGTGTAGACAAGTGACACACTGTGTTTCTGAATGACTTACTGCACCCTGACTCATCTACATTTAATGGAAAATTAGAAAGTGACTGCCAATGGAAATCTCCATTGTAAGTGGGAACTTTCACTTCTTTCTCAATTGAAATGAAATGATCCTAACAAAATACTCTAACTAAACTATTGTAAGATTTTTAAATAATATTTTTCTCCTGGAAGGACCTAGGAAGTGCCTTTATCTGACAAAACTTATAAGGGCTCGCTTTCACTTTTACAGAAACAGTCCAAATATACTCAGGAATGTATTACTTTTTCTCTGTAGTCCGACCCAGGTCTGTCAGTAAAGGCAGCTAACAGAGTGAGCAGGTTTGGGGTGCGACTAGTACCTCGGTGGTTACCTCATTAGCCAGCAACAAACGGGCATACTGACCGACCAGCGGGAGAGAAGCAACAGTACACAAAGTCAACACATGTGATGTCTTAAAGACAAAAGATCAAAAACAACCTTGCAGCATGTTTGAAACACATTCAGATGAATATCTGGAAATGAGCATGATAACTATGAATGAAATGTCAGACTTCCTTTTCCAGTAATTCAGTCATTTAATCTTATAGTGGTTGTACTGTTATGATGCCCTCAACATTATGAATATCCAGTCAGGTATATGGCACATAATCATTCAGAAAACAAGTGGAGAAGAAAGGCTGTTGTGACCATTTCCTGGTGATGAAACTTTAAAATATTATGCAAGCCTTTTCACAACACAGTTATTCTTTGTATCCCTTTACAGACGGCGTTGTGTGCTAAAATTCAATACTATGTCTCAAGGGAGATCTAATACTGAACAATGACACACTACGAGAAGTAGTCTGGCATTAAAGAGATGTATTCAGTCACAAATAATGAAAAAGATGGAGTCAGGACAAAAATCCCCAAGCTTCTGAGCCTTACTTTCAGTTTCATTTCCTGCTTCAGGCTGGGAAATTCCCTTTGGTGTTGTACGGTATTTGCTCATGCCCACAGGGCATGGATGGAAGCATTCAGCCATGTTGACATTAACAAATCCCAGTGAGCCACAAGAGTCAAACAAGCACATAGTGTGTGATAAGCTGCGATTACCTTTCTGCCACCTTCACATACTGAGACACTTTTTGGTCGATGTGTTTAGAATTTTAACAAAACTTTCACTTTGTAAAAAAAAAGGTTTTTATAGTTACATTTTAAGTAACTAGATTAAAATATTTATAGAACCAACCAAAAAATTAGAGGGTCCTACTAGCCACCTGCTGGTCACTAAAGTAATAGTAAAGCAAGTCCATAAAAAAAGCTTTTACTGTGATTTTTTTTGCAGTAATTTGAGGTTGACAGCTTTGAATAAAGTTTAATCATAGAAATGAAATTTTTCTCTTTCTTCTCTCACTTGGACTCTCCATGTTTAAATACTTACACTGTTGTCCTCTAGTTTCTCCCTCCTCTTCACCTTGTGTGTTTCATAGTCTTCCATGAGCGTCTGCATGAAGTTTTTGGGCCGTGACCCTGCAGAGTCCTCGCTGCCGGCGTCAGACAGGGCTCCCTCTGAGGGTGAGGGCGAGACAGGTGGGGCAGGTCGAATCTTCTCAATCTTTCCTGAACATCAGACAAAAAAACAAAACAAAATATGGAGTTGGACACGTGTTTGCTAAATATGCATGAGTGATCAAATTTGGCTTGGTGATGTAGCTATAGGAAAGGTAAGGGCATCAGCTATGTAAGTGCAACTTACCTTGGGGGCAAGATAATAAAAGTCTACACAAAAAAAACTTTGCAATCCATCCAATAGTTCTTGTAATATTTTCATCTGAACAGAAGTAACAGACTGACTGACTGAATAAAGCACGGACGATGTTGTGAAGTACTCACTGACCTGGTGCTGTCTTGGCTGTCAGTGTGAGTCTGGCTGGCAGGCTGTTACTCTTCATCTTATCTGCCGGAGTGATGGTGGTTTGCCGCATCCCTGTCCTCATGGGGCCATGACTGCTGCTGGAAGCATTGCTGGAGCGGACAATTACGACAGGCTGTGTCTCCCTCTGTTTTTTCAGCTCCTCCTCCCTCTGCTGAGCTGCTCGAATCTCCTCCTCGATCATCGACAAAGTTCTCTGCTTCTTGGATCGCAGGCGGAATGGCCCACTGGCTGGTTCGACCTCAGGAGCTTTTACCGTTGCTGTGCTACGCAGCTCTGCCGCCTCTGAGTATTTGCTGAAATAGCTGAACTCCGTTTTTTCTGGGCTTGGAGGAGAAGGGGGACGGTAGACTGGGGTTGGTCTGGGAACTGGAGCTGCTGCAGCAGGAGGTGGAGCCGGGTTCGAAGATGAGGATGAAGCAAGCGCTCTGGCATAAGAGGACTGGATTTTGATCCTGGGGCCTCCATCTCTAGGTCTCTGTGGAGGTGAGATGGGCTGGGAAGGAGGCGGTGAAGGCGTCTGAAGCTGTGACTGCTGTGCTGGACTGGATGGCTGCTGCTGCAGAGCCTGTTGTGATTCCGATGGTTCCTCTTGGAAAACAACTCTTACCTCTGACTGTCTGTCTGGCTGAGGGGACTGATTGGATGGAGCAGACATGGATGACTGGAGACTGGGAGCTCCACCAGAAGACACTGGAGAGGAAGAAACTGGCACCGGGCTGCTTGTAGAAGCTGAAGATGGAGACACAGGGGTGCTCAGCTGTGAAGAATTTAAGTCAGATGGCTGCCACTCGTCTCCATTCTGAGCTGCCAAGGCATTTTGGATGGCATTTTGAACAAGTTCCCCTGCGCGGTACTCAAGCTCTTCTTCTGTTGGACTACCACTGGTTTGCCCATTGACTGGCGTGGTGGGCTGAGGGGTCGGAGGTGACACTGGAGTAAGTGGCAGTGGAGTAGGCGGTAGAGAAGCCCCACTATCTGACACATTATCCAAGCTAAACACAGTGGTGTCCTGAGAGCG
The DNA here is from genome assembly GCA_029783645.1 of Ctenochaetus hawaiiensis. Taxonomy (NCBI): domain Eukaryota; kingdom Metazoa; phylum Chordata; class Actinopteri; order Acanthuriformes; family Acanthuridae; genus Ctenochaetus; species Ctenochaetus hawaiiensis. The sequence continues at coordinate 3,549,523 of JAPZDY010000011.1, forward strand.
GACAGATAACTCGTCCAATCCTGAGTCAGACTCCTCTGGGTGAAAAGATGGGTGGAAGTGGCCCTTCCCTTCTTCGTCCTCACGCAGGATCGTCATTACAGCTCTTGCACAAGTGAATTCCTCAGCCAGACTTTCATCAGACCAGGTAACATGACCCTCTCCGGTTTCCGCAACAATGTCGCTACTCCCTTGGCTGACTCTGGTTGTGGATTTGGAAAAGGGTTTGGCGGAGTATATGTGAGGAGCTACATCTCTCTTTGTTGCCTCCCCTTGCAGAAACTGCTTTCTGGCAGACGAAAAGTCGATCTGCTCCTCCACAATGTCCTCCTTCCTGTGTAGATCTGGGTCAAAGGTCACCACTGTGGGAGGACCTGACACCTGGGGCTGCATATGGAGATGGGAGGACAGAATACAAAGAAGAGAATTAGGAAAAAAGAAAGGAGAGAACTAAAAGTGAGACTGAAATCCATACTCCTGTGCATTACTCTAGAATGTTATGGTGCTTTTAATGTGCGTTTGTGCGTGTGTGTTTGTTACCAGTGTGTGTGTGTTACCTGTGTGTATGCATAAGTATGATTCTGTTTCTGCTGTTTCCTCTCCTGGTATTTCCTCAGAGACTCAAGCTTCTCTGGCTCCAGCTGTTCTTCCAGAGGGACCTTGAATGAATAAAAGAATCAACCAGAGAACCAGTCAATCACTTGTCAGGAAATGGATTTAAATCTTTAAATAAAGATTAAATGTGAGGCTACCTCCTGAGGAGGGTTCCACCACCGCTGGGCAATCCCAGGGTTTTTCTTCACTGCCTGATCTTTGATCAGCTCTTGACGCTCACGCTCCAGTTCCTGAACCTGACAGGGAAAACAAACCAGCATTAGCATAAAGTTCTTTACTACTTATTAGTTGACATTTAGGTAACAGATAAGTTAATGCGTATTTAGTGTTTGATATCACTTTGCCCCTGCAAATCAGTGTCTGTCATTAAAGTCCAATGAGGCCTAAAAGGCCTGCTGACAGTTGACTGAGGAAATAAATGCTTGACTTTGCCTCCCCAAGCAACTGCACTGTATTTGAGCCAGCTATGTCATACAAGACTACCCTAAGGGAAGATCATAACATTGTGACTTGAGTGAAAACGATCTTGTTTTCCAGGGAATTTCAGTTTCATAAAACAAAGACATTAAAATGGATCACAACTGGCCTTTTGGGCACTGTTGCTGCATCATGTGCTTGTGTTAGTCAGAGTCAACCTAAAAAACTCTTTCAGTTTCAGAATTATCTCTTTTTGATCTGAAGTGTTTTCTGGTAAGAAGTACAAACTGTGATTTTGAGAACAACTCATAAAATACAGCAAATGAAAAAGTTAAAAAAAACTATAAAATTAATGCTGTACCACAAAAACTATTTTGCATTCATAAACAACCTCAGATAGATCTCACCCTATTTTTTTGCATTTTAACATTTTGTTTTATATTTCATATCTGTGTAGTAACTCTCAGGCTGGACTCCTAAAGCCTTGTTTAAGAAAAAGAAAAAAAAAAAGATGAAATTTAAAATTCTCACTATAGACAAGGATCTCGAAAAAAAATCACTCATTTCAAGATTAACATGAAATTTTTAAGCTTATCTTGTCATAATTTAGAACACTTTATGTTCTTACACTTGTGAGGCATCCTCTAATCTTTTTCTCTTATAAAACACTTTATTAATACAGACACTGAGTCTACATCACAGTGACAGAACAGCTGTGTTGTTTTTGGTACTGTGTATCTGTTACTTCTAACAGCTGTGTACCTCCTCTGCGGGTCGTCTCCTCATCACCCTGACCTGCTGCTCCTCTCCGGGGGAGAAGAGTTTTGCTGGCCGTTTCTCCTCCTGAAATGCTCTCAGCTCAAACTTTGCCCCGCTGCGGCCCGTTTCCTCTCCTGGCACATGCCCGTTGGTCCTCACAGCAGAGTCATCATGGTGGAGGAACGTGGTTTGTCTCTGACCCTCCACAATGATTGACTGGTTGCCGACAGGAGAGGAGGCTGATACGCAGACAGACGGCGAGTTACCATCTATGCTGATCGGTTTCGTGTGGTGTGATGGAGAGGAGTTTCCGTTGGTGGGTGTTTCTGAGGCGGCGTCTAAAACCTGGTCCAAGTAGCGGATTTCCTGTTGACAAGGAGATAATCAATTCTGTCATGTGCAGATATTGTACTATAATGTTTAGCAAGTTCCTCCTACTACATTTGAGTGAGTTCATTTATTTTTTTACATTTTTTTGCACTGTATTAACACTGAATAGATGTATTAAAACTGGTACAGTATACGATACACAAATGCAGAACATTTCTAATATACCACATATTGCTCAGATTTCAAAGAATAAAACAACAAATAGCAACAGAAGAAAAGAATATCAAGAAATTCAGAACCTAACATTGAACATTTTAGCTGGGTTTTTTTATCGAAAAATTTCATACCTGCACCACCTCACTGTCAGGAGTCTCTACCTTCACACCAACTGCATTGTGGGCTCGGTTACTGGGGCTGCTGAGGCAGCCATGTTGGATCTGCTGGCTCTCCAGTTCCATAATGGCAGGGTTGTCAGTGATAACACTGACTGATTCCTGGAAACTGACGCTCTTCAGGGCTCGCTCTCTTGGAACTGTGTCACTGACATCCTCAGATTCACGCCACGATTTCTACATCACAAACAAACAAAGGACATGAGGTTCAGGCACACTGCGTGCACATAGTCTCATGATCACTTCAGTAAAAACAGTGTTTGCTCCGAGGGGAAAGAAACTCTGATCCATAAAAAACACACCATTTATACAAACACACATCACACACAGAAATATGTCCGCCTGCATTGCAGTAGTATACTGTGTTGAGTTAAACTGCTGCAGCAGCAGAAGTGGGTTTTGACAGGTTCACACCACTGGGGGGCGTAAACTCCCATGCTTCTGCTTCATGACAGAACAGAAACATAACAACCTTCCATGATGCTAAAAGCTATAGTATTTTTGTTAAAGAACTTTCAAAGTATACTACTCTAATACATGTTCTCTTCCCGCCTCATGTCTGTGTGTACTCTACAAGACGACAGCCACACTGGCAGATGGAACGGCAGTAGAGTTCCACCAAAAATCATCCTCTTGAATTTAGTGTCTGTTAAGGTTTTTAAATGAAACTTCCATTGTCTGCAGTCACTTTTTATGACATAATAAGCAGCATAAATGCACATTTAAGCAGCAGATTAATGAAACAGAGGTATAAAATAATAATGAAATAACTTTGTCATTAGTGAAAATATTTTTGAGAGGCTAAACACCAACAGACGCAGCATTTGAATGTTATTTAGAAATGGTTATCTTATGAATAAACCTTGGAAGCTTCGAGCAGCCTGTTAATACTCATGAAAACTTCTCATAAATACAGAACTGGGACAAGTGGTCCCAGACCTGGCATCGCTTCATATTAGCATGATAGTTGTCCTGCATATCACTGGAAAATATTCTGTGTATCACTAGAGAGTCAGCAGAGGTACTTTATGTTCTGCAGCTTTAAAAGCATTTCTAGTTTTATAGCCTCACATTTGCTCTGTTACACACTTCACCCCTTGTATCTATCCAACCTCATCTGTTCACAGAGCGGTTTTACTGACGTGTTTTTGGATTAAGTGGCTGGCTCAAGGCCACATTATTAGTGGTTGTTATGAGAGGGGGGAATATGTCTTCCAAAGCTTTAATTTCCCTACTGATTTGGTTGCAACGCCTGTGGCAACTAAATGTACATGTGATAGGCAGTAAAAGAAGGGGTCAAAATGGAATTAAATGCCTCTGGAACACTGCATACATTATGTACAGACAAGAGTAACTTTAGTTCATAAAAAGAGGAACATTTATTCAGTAATGTCTTTATAATGTTGCTGAACAAGAGTTAAATAGTTCCTCAATACAGTTATTAGATCATCACTGAAAAAAGTTGTACAACCATATGAATAATTACTGGTTAACGTAATACTGTGATTTTGACTTCTTGTTTCTCCTTCTTAAAAACCAAACTCTGATTTATAAAATACTAATATAATAATTTACTAAAGGAATTGAAATTTAAACTCGGTTTTTCACAGCCACATCACTTTATGTATCTACCGTCAGACATTTCAAGACACTGTTTTTTAATCCATAGAATAAAATTACAAAATGGGGATAAGTCTCTTGTAAGAGGACACATTTGCATGCTGGGATCAAACCTGTGACCCTCCCTTTTTGTGAACCATCCATCCAACACATTCCAGACCCACTGCTAGCAAGAAGCTACATTTACACACTCCTGTCTTATTGACCTTTCTGTTACCAGCAACAAATACTCTATTGGCTTCCTGTTTTACTGCCTTCCGCCCATTACACCTCTGTTCCAGGGATGTGTTTACTTCCATGAGGGGCTGTTGACCCTCGTCTTTGTAACATGTGAGAGTGTGTGCGCTGGGATTTAATGAGGTTCACTTCAGTGAATTGAGACACTGTTCAGTTAAAGCACACATGGCCATAATGAGGAAGTATTTGCTTTTTACCCTCCCTTACACTTTAAGACTCAGACACACTACCAGACTGTCATTTAATTTTCAACAGGAGGCGTTTCTGCAAAAATTTCTTGCAGATTTTAGTCACACTTATCAACATAAAGAGGGCAGCCTAGCCTTAAATCTAGATCATTTCCAACCCTTCTACTGCTGATTCCTTCTTTCCTTTTGTACTGATCTTTATGTACCTCTTCCTAACTCTCATGCTTGCTCTGCCCTCTTGGGAATTGTTCAAGTATTCAACAGTGGTCAGTAAAGTCACATGGTGGATTATAACACTCTGCCTCTCCTCAATGAGCCCTCTCACATCATTACTAAAGCAATATTCTCCTCAC
>JAPZDY010000011.1:3575100-3590918 GCA_029783645.1 Ctenochaetus hawaiiensis
AAAGCAAAAAAAAAAAAAAATCAGAACACTCCAGAAACATCAGTGGAGGTAAGCTAGCCAACATTAGCCTACTCAAGTATTTTACCAAAGCAGGCCTTGCTACTGTAATTAAACAGAAGGCTATTTACTTGTGTATCCATGCAATGGGGCAATCTGTATATACAGTAGAATGTGTTCATTGACACTAATGCGTTCTTTTTACTTTCAAACATTTGAGAAAATAACCTCATTGATGTCATTAGAGTTATCTAGGGCAGTTTAAGAATTCAAATTGGCAACAAAACAAACTACAAGAAGAGGAGTATAAAGAGGAGAGCATTGCTGGGCAGGGAAGGACTGATGAAAGTCAAAATAGATTTGCATTATGGGTAGTGTAGGCTTTCAGTGTTTTTGGGGCTATGGACAGTGACTTAAACTTGCATCTTCAAATATATTCTAACTGAGAAAAACTCAGAGGTCTGTCCTGTCCACATTTCCTTAACACTGTAGTTGTTCTGTTCTCCCTGGGAATTTATGCAATATATCTGTTTCTTTTTAACCCCAACCCTCTACTATTCCAGCTGTGACATAAGAACTTTAATTGAAAGAAATATCAGATCGGTCTCTCTCTCTCTCTCTCTCTCTCTCTCTCTATCTCTCTCTCTCTCTCTCACACACACACACACAGACACAAATATACACACTCAGACACACAGTTTTACCATTTCAATGAGTGGCAGGCAGAAAAATGTATAGTCAAAAGTGTTGCTTAAGAGCCTGTAAGCCTCTTTACAAGGTGAACAAACAGTTCCCTTTATAACTGCATCATGAAAGGTTTCCTGGCAGATACAGCAACCTGCTATAGCTCATTTCTTTTTTGTTGCTGTCAAATTAGATTTTCTGACAAGTGTGAGTGCATTATGTGCAGAATAGCTTGTAGAAACACTTGCCCTGCCCCTTATTGTAGTCGTAGCTGTAGGTTTGGACTGAAGTCTTTGTAACTTTAGACAGTCTACACTGAAAAACACACTCACAGGGATACACAGTACTCACCATGGCAGCATGTTTGGTCAGAATGGGAGCTTGATACCCATTTGCTGTTGTCATGGTAACCTCAGGTGTTTGGCCGTAGCCTATGACAAAACAAAATTTGAGTTATTGTTACCATTTCCATCATCACCTTCTTTCATATTCATCTGCATAAAATACTGACTCTGTGTGAGGAAAAACAGCCCCTGTTTTGCTTGTTATGGAGAGTGGTTTCATAAGCCACTACAGGCTGGAAAATATCATCATGCTAATGAAATAAAAGCACGGGCATCTATTCCATGTGTAATTCTGACACCGTGAAAAGATAATGATGCAAACATGCATCTGACCTGCAAAAATGACAATATTAATAGCTAGTGATTTGTACAAACTACACTCATGCTTTTGTGGTTGATTGAAAATTATTGAACTGCTACCATCTCATATTCAGTAAACCAGTTGATTATCGTCAATGTGAGAATTCTTGTGAATATGAGCAATTTATTTGCATGGCAATCCTAATTCTTCACTGCTCTCTGGATGTGATAATTTTTGATATCTGAAAATATCAAACATTTACATTAACAGCATTTGAAAGTTAAATCCTGCAGCTCATTTTTTACAGTGTTTTTCTTCACTCAAATTACATTAAAGAATACTTAATAGAATAAAATATATTGTACTTTTACTTGATGTGTTTGAAAGCTGTCTTTTCAAGTTACTTTGTGAATTAATGTTTTAAAGAAAAGCATATGATCAGTTCATAAAATGTAGATCAAACAACCAAATATTAATGCTATAATAATAATAATGTGACAGTTATACTGTAAGGGTCTGGGTGTTTGTGGTTTTCTTTTACAATATATTTTTTAAGCTTTATTTTATTTCGTGTATTTTTTACCATTAAAAGATCTGAATAGTTATTCCACAACTGGTAGTAGGAATAATAAAAACAGGATGGTCAATGATATTACTGGTATTAGTAGCAGACCACAATTTCACAGGCTACTGCTCTTAATTGAACCAGACTACGTAGCCCAGAGCAGTCCCAAATCAAATGCTATGATGCATGCTTACAGTGATACACATTTGTTGATGTGTGTATTATAATACGTGTGTGTGCGTGTGTGTGTGTGTGTGTGTATCTGTGGTAATTATCTGCAGTTACACTTTCTGCTAAACACACAAGACTCTCACTGTCTTGTGATAAACTGATTAGTGATAACTATTATAGAGAACACACCCATCTTTTGTGCAGGAGGTGTGTGTGTGTGTGTGTGTGTGTGTGTGTGCATGTGGCTTAAATGTTAGTCCTGTTTTCAGATGCTAGTTGTCACACTGTCTTGAATAAAATCATTTATCACCTTGTATCATTGTATTATGTCTCCTGGGGAAACGTGTGTCATGTTTGTGCGGTTGTGTTGTAAGCAAGAATAACAACACCCAGTCTGAAATAGACACACAATATCAAAGGAAAGATGACACTGCATGACTGCAGAACTAATCTCTCTGTTTTCAGTGTTACTGTACTGTACTGAATATACAGATTACATCATGAGGCCTCGGGAGATGATTTTGTCTCAACGTACAATATGTTCAGAGTGTATTGCAAGTACGCTATTTATCATATGTGGCATTCTAAAGTGTCTTTGTGTGCTGCATATGTTTGGTCTTTAATGTTTTAGCTGTATTGCTGTTTTTTACTTCAACTATTGCTCTAGAGTCATCAGTGGTATCAGTAAAGTTAGATTAGAGTGCATGCAGTTAGGTGTTAGTGTACAGTTTCATGATTTCTTGCAGTGCCTTCTATTGACACCAGGGGGGCGCCTCGGGGCTCCTGCAAAACTTGGCCATGTGGGGTATCTAAACAGATCCAACTATCAATTAATTTGCCATTTACCAACTCTCCTACTTTGCTCTCCTTAACACCAGATATCTTCCCCTTCTTCTATTTATCTTCTTAATTAAACACTTACCTTCCCATGGTGCTAACTACGCAGTATTTTGTGCAGTGTCTACTCTCATTGGATGCCACAGACACAGCGTGGGTCCCAACAGGAATGTAGCAATAATATTACGGCATTTTTCTCATGAGCAGTGACTAGTCATACTAAAAAAGGGATATTACCTGTGGCTCCCTTGCGCAGCCATCCTTTAGTCAGAGATTTCCTATTTTTGGTAGGAACAGACTGATGCCCTGTACACATTATACAATAATAATGATAGTAATAGTAATATTGACTATTTCTCTGCATAGCTTTTATTCCATTATGCTATTTCAAATATGAAACCCATGCAGACTAAATTTTTGTGTAGTTGCTGTGAATTTTGGCAAAATGTGTATTCCTACCTCTTCACAACTCTGATCAATTCCCTTAACCAATTCATTTATTTTCATTCCCTGTGATTTTTTTAAAACTGTCCTACAGAAAACTGAAGGGAGGAAAAAGATATACCAATCTTTTGGGCCTGTTTTCCTTATCTACATCCATTTTACAATAGATTCTTCTAAACATTGTGTCTTATGTGACCTGTGAAAACACTTTGGACAAGATATCTCCTTAATTAAAGGGTACATGTGCTTTTGGCATGTGTGCATTTGTGTATATGTTAGTGGCAGTGGGTATTATAACAGATAGGGGTGCAGTAATGATAGCTTGTGATCTATTTGTCAGCAGCCAATGAAAAAGTGAATGTTAGAGACAGATGGAAAGAAAAACAAGCAAGAGACAGCAAGAGGGCACTGGAGAAACTCAGCTTTATTGACCAAAGATAGAGAGAGGATACAGACGTCAGAAAGAGAGAGGGAGAGAGAGAGTTGCAGAGAGAGGGTGTGACAGAGTTAGTTTCATAACCATAGAAAGAGAGAGAGATAGAGAGTGAGAAAGAGAGATAGAAGAAAGAGGGAGAGGTTTGAACAATAGAAAATGGCTCCTTTTTGTTTTAACAGTCCATACAACCGTGGTGGCAGGCAGACAAGAAAAAGAGAGACCCCTACAGAGTCAGAGGAGTACTGCAGGCGTGGCAGTGGGGCTGGTAAAACTCAACAAGTCTGTTGTTCATGTACAGCTCCTCACATTACATCAAATACACACACGCACACACAAACCCAAACAGGCAAACCGGATTGGTCAGGCTCTGTTAACTTAAACTGAGAATCTTTTCATCATTCTTTCATGATTTTTTGAGATTGTGAGTAGATCTCCTTTTGTAGGTACATACAGTAAGTGCTTCTTTGCTCCGTTGCACATCATGTGTGTGAAGAACACCTTGGCGAAACTAACCCTACACCATCAAGTGTACGCTTCCCTGCATAGCCTCCTTGATCTTCAAGATTTATAACCCAACCGTCATGCAATGAATATGTTTTGGCCAATCTGGGAAACTGAACAGGACAACTTGAGTAATTGTCCCCAGCCTTCACAAGCCTTGCAGTCTGTTTGCTGCAAATGAACTCAGTAGGAGAAAATGACCAACAAAATGTTCAAAAGAACCATTTTGGTGTTTTTTACCCCTCATGAGCTTTTTTCTGTTGAACCAAGAGGATAAACATGAGCGTGGATAAAAGGATAATGTGAATTTACTAGCATTTTAGTCTGTTAAGCAGTTATTTGCAGATGAATTTCAACTTTAGTAGCTCTGATAATAAAAATGTAACTGGTTTACAAAAATTAATGGAAACCATTGGTTATTTGGAGGGAGTCAATGTAAAAACTTGACGAGGAGTCAGCAGTAATGTGAACTGAATGTAATTCATTAGTAAGGTATGTAAAATCAGATGGCATCCTGCCTCAGCACATTTTTTTTAAACCATCTGATACCTTCAAGGCCCAGTGTAACACATCTGGGAATGGTAGCAGCTGGTAAGAGTTCAGAGATGATGGTGTTGGTTGTCAGAAGAGGGAAAAACTTTGTGAGGGGTTAATAGTGAGATTACACACAGCCAAGCAGTGAGGTGAGAGAATGAAAGTATACAAAGCTTGCATTTGTGCACTCATACAATTGTAATATGGCATCGCAGGACATCAGAACATTGTCTAGTACCCATTATAATCAGAATTATCTCTAGATCTCTATATAGATGTGGAAAATAAAATCATCACTAAATAGAATATAGAGCATATTTACATTCTTTATCTACACAGGAAACTAGACCCCTGATGGGCCTGATGGTGGCCAATCACGCAGCCAGCGGAACTGACCAACAGCAGCAGCAGCGGCCAATCACAATAAAGCATGTAAGTTTGAAGGCCGACTAGAGTTGTGCACTGACAGGACAATGAAGAGGTGGAATCTTAAAGCTGTGCGCAGAGCCAAGTAAAGAACTGATTTACTTGAAGACATTCAATGCTGGAAGTATGCTATTTTTGCCAACAGATATTGTCTTCCATTTTTTATGGCTATTACAGCCCAATGAATGACTGAAAGAAAGAAAGCACAAAAATGTTCTGCACTCTAAAAAGAAAAAAAATAGATTGGTGAGGATCTTAAGACCTGTATGGTTAGTGAAGTGGTAACTGTCATTTTTCCCCATGTAAATAAAAACATTTTGATGTAAGTGAACAGCTTTTAAGGCCCAGGTTGGATTTGAACCAAGGACATTATAGTTACTTGCTACACACCTGAGCCACTCAAAATCACTATTTGGATCTGAAGAGCCTTTCCAACCTCTCTGTAAATGTGCAGATGTCTTCTTCAATCACATATCTGGCCAACTTTATTGTTCCCATTCTAAAAACAGGTATTTCTATGTAGCGTACAAAATGATAGTCACTACCTCTCTAGAAATCAATTCACCTGATACCCATTGAGCATCAGCATCCACTCTAGTCCAGTCGCCATTAATGACTCTTGAAATGAATCGAAATCATTCCAGGGCTTTCATTATCTTTCAACAGAATGAGGACGATCAGTGCTTCTGAGGGCTTTTCTGAAAGCCAGCCAAGTAAATGTCCTACAGTGTAATGTATATGAAGTAATAATGACACCCAGGCCACATTATGTGTAGCACCCTTGTAAACGAGGGCCTGGTTGGTGACTACAGCAAGAGCTGGCAGTGTTTTCAGTCTCTTTGAATTGTAAAGAGTATTATAGATCTCTGGCAGCCTTCTGCAGTGATGAAGTGAATTTAATGGACAAATAGCTGAAGATGAATTGGTTTCTTTAAAAGCTCATTAGAGCACAGCCATAATAGTTGTAATTTAGTCATATGTTAGTGCTTGTTAATATTGATTATTCACAACTTTGTGCCTAGGCTGTTAGTGGTAACCCATGTTTGTTTTCACAGGTGGAAATACATGTTCCTTTGCTGCCAGAGTGAACTCATTAAGCTGCCATTAGCTTCCTGTGCTCTATAGGAAAAATTGGCTGCACAGATCCTACTGGCTGCCAAAAGGTGTTCCACAGCTTCTCATTGGCTGCTGAGTTAGGAAGTGCTAGAATTGGAGGAAATGACCTCAGCAGTGGAATAGCTGGAGTTAATGGACAAAATGACAGGGTGAGGGAGAACAGGAGAGTGAGATGAGGAGGAGAGAGAGTCCTGTTGTTACTAACTCCTGTGTCAAAAACCTCAGGAAACAGGCATCTCAACAATTCAATGGCCTTTTAAGTTTCAAAACAAAATGGAAAAGAAAATGTCCAGATCGCAACAGCAAACTGAAATAAAAATCTAATCTCTAACTATATCTATTTTGTTTGTTAGGGCTATCAATGTGGAAGAATGAAGAGGCACATAAAGAAACCAAGGCATCAAGTACTCTTCTTTCTGCCCTGGTCAGAGAGAGTCTGTGCAATGACATAGGGTGGGTTGTCTGAGTTCGTAGGTTGGGTGTGTTTGGTTATGTGCGTCTGTGTATGCATGGAGACCGAAGGAAAGAATCAGTTGAGCTTGGAAGTGACTGAATAGAGAAATTTAAGAAATAACTCAAACCGTGTCTGTCTTTTTGAATGTTTTATAAACTGGCTTATTAGAGGCGATGATCTGGTTGATTGTCCGTACTGTTTGGTTAGACAGCATGGCTGAGTGACTGATTGTCCGTAAAGTCTTATTGACCACTGAGAGTAGTTTTATTCAACCTGATTTAAGCTGTTTGTCTGTACACATCAGTTTTCTCCATCCATATGTATGTTTTTACTGTTAATTTATTCCTGCCTAATCTGAATTTATGAAATATTCCATGCTGTCTGAGGAGACAGGAGGTGGGGGAGCAGAGACTCCATGTTGACAGATAGGATAACAAAAGAGCAGAGATGTAGAGGTAATAACGTAACTGAGTCAAAAGTCAAAGGTCAGACAACAGCTTTGTGTGCGTGCATGTGTGTGCCAGCCGATCAGAGTCCACAGGAGGAGGAGGAAGGCAGGGCTTCTGTTAGTAACCATCCAGAGACAGAGGAGAAGAGAGGGGTGTTGTGGGTAATAATAAAAGGGTGGAAGAGGAAGAAGATTCAGTCACATGAGGATGCAGCACTGGCAGCGTTTCCTCTTGTCTGTACCTGTGGCAGGGGTGAGGCCAGGTGGGGGGGCCGTGTTGGTGTCAGGATTTGCAGGGGGCGAGGAGGCGCTGTCAGGCTCACGGCCGTCAGATGACAGTTCCGTGCTGACGGCCTCTGACGTGACGGGCCGCCCTGACACAAGGTCGGCTGCTGTGCCGTCGATGATGGACAGGTCAGTGACCGTCTTCTCCCTCAGGGATTTCTCATCATCTTCGTCGATCAGGACCACCTCTGCCTTCACTGCGCCATCAAAACCTAGCAGCCGCCGGCTCTCGCTCATGTCTTCAACGTCCTGGTAGCCGAGGAACACCATGGTGACCGGGTGCTCTGCACTGGCTTGGGGCGGAGAGGTGAGCTCAGCACCTGAGTGGGCCGAGGAGCCAGGCTGGGTTGTTATGGGAGCATTGGGGGGCATCATGCCAAGTTGGGTCTCCCTCTGCAGGGTGACCTGGGCTGGTGGGCTTGAAGGGATGGATGGCGGAGCACAGGAGGGCGGAGACAGATCATCTACATCTGCTGGGGAAACGTAGGCCTGTGGGGCTGCTGGGGTCACTGTCACATGACCCCTGCTGCCATCACCTCCTTGCACGACAGGTCTGGCAGCTCGCTGGATGAGCTGGTCAACCTGCGCAGAGCTCCAACCGTTCTCCACCGTGGTGGTTGACACTCCCCCAGAGGAGGTGACCTCATAGACCACTTTTCTGCCATCGTCGTAGACTTTGACGCCACGGGACGCTGCATCCAGTGGGCTCACACGGTTGGCTGACAGGATGCGCTGCTCTCCGGTCTGGGGGTCGTGCTGTACGTTGATCTCCATGGCAAACATTGCTGTTAGAAGGGAAGGGGGGTGAGGGTTGGGAATAATGGGAGAAGAGACAGAGAGGGGGAGGGGTTTTCAAACAGTAGGGAGTGGGGTTTGAAGGAAAAGTGAAGGGGTGGGGATGGACCATCGGAGAAGGTCGGGGGGTGTTTGGAGGAAAAGGTGGAGGGAGTAAAGCGTGAGGATGGGGACATAGTGTTCTCCGATAAAAGTGACATCTGTTTCTCATTCAAACTGTTATTGTGCAATTAGTAAAAGACAAAACATTATCTGAACTCAATCCTCTGAGGTGCAAGCTACAGATTCGGGTGAGTAAACCTGAAAAAATACCAAACTTTCCTTCTTTCCAGTAAACTTATTTACTTAGGACATTAAATATCTAGCAAGTTATATTAGTAACAACTGCTGTATGTTCACTACTGTCTTCAAAGACATCGAATGACTTTGGAAATAAAAGGAAATGTGTGAATATTTCACCTTTAGTCCTTAACAGCCAATTTGACATGTGAAACATGTAGTAATTAAAAAAACCATTACTTGGAGGTATGTTTTCGATTTCAACTTTGCAGAGTAAATATAAGAAAAAGAATGACATAAGATTAATCACACTCTGGGTTTAGTTGTGTTCTTACTCTTGTTTTTTGATGTAAAAGATTCATCTCACTGTAGATAAATAATAAGCACGTCAGTCCAATTTTAATGAGGTGACCTAGAAGCTTTAATTTTGTAGAGTCATTCTTACTGCAAAGACAGCAGCACTAATTACAATGAAACAAGCACTTGAAACAGGTGATGAACTCAATAGAAGCTGGGAAAATGTTTTTTCTAAGATAACAAACTTTTTTGCTACAGTAGGTGTATAGACTGAAACTAATAGTAATAAGAGTAAAACTGTTACTTATTCTGAATTCTCTTTAACCAAAACTTTATCTAATCCAACCACAAAAACACTGTTGCAACACAGCATCTTAGTATTTCTTCAATAAAACTAGTAATAGTGCTAAAGCAAAGTCTGAAACTAGAAAAAAAAAGTATTACACCCAAGGGCACTTAAAGTAATGCTACTAATATGATTTAAATCATGCCACTGCTGCTGCTGATAAAATGTATTTATACTGATATTTAAACTAAAATTGATCATAAAACATATAAATACTAATTACAATATTGATTTATTTTTTACAAATAAATCTGTCCTTTTTTGCCCGTGTATTTTGCTTATAAAAAACTGATTGTAGTCTCTTTAAAAGTTTTTGCTAACAAATTTAGAGAGCAGACATTCTTCAGACACAAGTGCCTGATGTCCATGTGCTCTCGGTATATGTGGTTATAAGTATATATCATTATATGTTCAGACTTTTTTTTGGTTACGCATTATTCTAAGCACATATGAATGTGAAACTACTGAAGTCTGACTTGGCTGAATTTGCGCAAACGTGTGCGTATTTGTGCCCGTCCATCCTCCATGTGCGTGAGTTTGTCCTGGTAATCCAACTTGGCTGTGGCCCAAAACTTTCCTGTCCTCCCTTCCTCCCTCACCCTCCCTCCCTCTCTCTCTCTCTCTCTTCTCTCCCCTCCCTCACCCTCCTCTACTCCCTCTGTCTTACCAGGTCTTGGTATGGCGTGCTCTCCAGAAGCAGGTGGGCTGGTCCGGGGCTGCGTGGCCAGGACGTGGTGGTCGGGATCAGGGTCCGTGCAGTCCGAGAGAGGGGTGGACATGCAGCCGGTGGCATCTAGTGAGCAGGAGCACAGGAGGGGAAATGACACATGGTCAGGGGGACATTAGAGGCTGTGAGGGAGAGCCAAAAAAAAAAAAAAACACACACACGTACACACTCATATGGCAGGCACACAGTGATACACACACATGCACAATAGGTACGCACATATACACACACCACAGTGATGTGAAACCACACCCTTACACAAAAATGCACACACACACAGCCCAGCCCCCCAACAGAGAAGCTGACCACACCCCTGAGTGACCCTGCCCGCCCCTATTACACACACACACACAAACAAATACACACACACACTATCTAACTCTCCCCATCTCTCTGTTTCTGTGTCCACAGCAACTCTAGCGCTCCTGAGGTTCAATGCTTATGCAGCAGAAGTGTGTGTGTGTTTGTGTATTTGTTACAGCTTTGTGAGTGTGTATGTACGTGTGTGTGTAGATGTGTGTGATGTTAGGAACAAAGCTTTAGGGGCTTACAGGGCTTGCTGGTGAATAGTGGAGGATAAAGCCAGCGACTGCAGGCTGCAGAGTCATGGCCTTGTGTGTGTGTGAGCTTCAATAGTCTCGCTGAGCCCGGTTCTGTGTGTGTGTATGTGTTGGTTTCAGTGCACGTGTCTGTATGTGTGCAGGTATATGTGTGTCTATGTGAGTGTCCATGGGGGTTCAAGAGCGAGCTTTGGCCTGCATCTCTCCTGTCTCAGCGAGACTATTATCCACACACGCAGACACACACACACACACACACAAACACACACATATACAGAAATAGAAAGAGAGGGACCCCACTGCTAGGAAACAACAATGACACAGGGGAGGACACCATCCTGGTGAGGGTTGTGCATTGTTGGTGTGCATGTGTGTGTGTCTTTGTGTGTGCGTGAGATCACTCATACCTCCATCCTGGGTCATCAAACTCTGAAAGAGTGAAAGGAGAAAATCCATTTGAGTCAAAGCAGAGTGATATTTCTTTTTGAAAAATTATCATGATTAATTGTGTCAAAAAATCAAAACTGTTACAGATAAACACAATGTAAAACTAAATCATGGGAAAATATTTCAGAGCTTTGTTCCACTGAAGGGATTTTAACAACATTCATCTTATCTTGTCTCTTATTTTTACTGTTGTTTTGAAACAAACAAAGCCAAATGAAGATAGATGAGCTTGTATATCCTGTCACAACTTAAAAACAGCTAGTTATGTTTAAAAAAATCAATATTCAACCAACATATGCAAGAAATCCAAGGGATCATAGTTCAAATAAACAAGAAAATGATGTACGTCTTACAATTCAAACACTGAAAAAACTCCTGTAAGGGATGGACTAGTTATGACATGACAGTAATGTAAGTTCCAGAAGTTAGGCCAAGTATAAACATACTTCTATTAAAGCCAACAGTTTGTAGCTTTCCAAGTCCCTCAATAACTCATACAAAGTTCAAGACAGATCATGTTCTCATACCTTCTGCAGGTCTTCTATCGAGCGCTCAGTCTCTTTCAGACGTTCCCGTAGAACCTGCTCTTTGGCTGATATCTGAGACTCCTCACTCTCTAGTGCACCAATTTCAGACTCCAGCCTACAAGCACAAATAAAACCAGAGAACATGTTTTGTCACAATGTTGGAAAAGTTGAAAAAATCAAGGAGTTTGTCTCCCTGTGTAAAAAATAAAATTCTGTTTAAAAAAAACACAGCTTAAAGATCAACACTGGGCTTTTCAGAGAGGGCAGATTTGGATCTAGACTGCTTCCTGATACTTATGCACTTTGCTTTTTGCCCTTTGCTGCTGTACAAAAAATGTATTTCGTTGACTGTGTAACATGCGTGCCCTCCATATGTGTTTCTTCTTTAGAATGTAGCCTGCAAGGAGATTTACACCGTGTTGTACAGTATAACATCTGGTGATATTTTGCCTCAGACCACCTGGTCTCAACCATCAGATTTCAGTCTTTCCTCGGTGCCTCCTGGGTGCATTTACAACAGCCTTTTGAAGTCAATAATTCTGATCTGGATATAATCCAGATGTTCCAGACACATGAAATGACCAGACAGAGATGGGGGATCAGTCAAAAGATGGAAGGCCATCTGGCCAAGAGCTTTGCTTGGTGGACAAACATCCTGTCTGCATCTTCCAGTGGCAGGTTGCAGTGTAATAGTCAATAGGGCACCTAATTTTAGCAGCATTTATTACTAATAACAACAGCTTTCAGAGGTTAGAGCAAGTTCTATTTTAGCATCACTTAAGATGCCCTACTGTTGACCATGAACTGGCAACATTTGAGGCCACAGAACTCACCTGTTCTGTAGTATAATCATTTTGATACCGAATGACATGACCCATACAATATGCTGCACTGCTAATCCAATTGACAACAGTTTGGACTATCATCATCATCATCATCATCATCATCATCATCATCATTATCATCATCATCATCATCACATCTTTTAGAGTGTTAAGCCTGATTTTAACTAGTCAGTCTGATTTTGCACTCGCTTAAGTGATACAACTAGAGCTCATTTTCATCATTGCCTTTAAAACGACCTATATAACTGCTTAAAAATGGGCTACTATAAAGGTTTCCTACCCAACTGCCCATTTAGGCAACTAAAAATACAAATAGATGAATGAAAAGATCACTTGTATGTTGAAAGATAATTTCTTTAAATTAGAGAAAACTATATCATCTACCCCAACTTCTTTCCGAAGAAGTTTTACCATGCTAAAACAATGTCATGCCTACTTTGCTTTCATTTCCTTTCCCTTCCCTTCCTTTCCTTGCTACCTTAGTCAGTTCTGCCTGTATGGACTTCTATTTTGTCTGGTGAAGCCAGTCACAAGACACCAGTAGCATTCTGAAGATACCACCCAAAATAAGTTTATATACGCATACACACATGTGCACACACACTCATGCATGCTCACGTGGACATTTAAGAGATGGATGTGACAACAATACTAGGAAGCAGTTAGGGAGGAGGACCGGGGTTGCTTCCTCACTGACCGCCAGCACTCACAACATTCAGAATACACTCCTCCTGGACGCGAGGAATTTGTGCGTCAATGTGAGCGAACATGTGCGTGTAAAAGAGATATTAAGGCTCACAACAATGCCGTGAACAGTTGGTCTTCCCACAGTATTTCAGAGTGAAAAGGACAAACTCATAACATCAGCATCAGTGGCTGTGAATAATGCTGGCACACATCATCCTGACCGTACTGTTTACAATGTTGGAGGCATTTTATTTGAAGCAGTTTAGAGGTTTTTAGTGCTCAGTTTCAACTGTGGATGGTGTTGTGTTTATGCGTTATCAACACTTAACGGGTAGGATGTTATTGGATTTGTCGGTGCAAGAAAAATCAAGCATTGTGTCTTCAATGTGCGCCAGAAAACCTGGTGCTCTGGATCTGATCACAGAGGTTTAAATAAACAAATCCACACACAGTCTTCATCACTTCACCATCTGCCAGTTTTAACTTAAGTTCATCTACAGTGGTGTGATGTTTCTTTCTGCTACCTGACGACTTTATTGTGGCAACAGAAATAATTGTTTTTATAGTTTATTTCATCTTGTGAAGGGCTGACAGTTTGGATGGAATATGAAAATGCAAAATGCAAGTCTGTTTCAAAAATGATCCCAGGCTTTTATGCAAAATTACAATTCCCTTATTTTACAAGGCAAAATGCATTTAAAAATGACCAGTGTGTTGCAGCCAGCATAGGTATTCATCAGGGTCATTGTCAACAGTAGCTAATACGCTTGAGCTTTGTTCAACTAATGAATTGAGTGGTAGAGTGGTTCTCTATCAGTGTACATGCATGTTGGTTAAAAACAAGGAAGTGTTACATCACTGATAGAAGGTGGAAATTGTTTTGCAGGCTCTGATAATCATGTGAACTCAGTGCCCTTAGCAAAGAAACCCCAGCAAATGGTAGATTACATTTAGCATAAACGAAGGGCATTAAAATCTAATTGAATAACTAAATTGTCATTGAGATCAGCATCTCTTTTGCAAGAGAGACAGGAGAGCACAGCAGAGCATTGAGCATGGGTGTTGCAGAAGCAATAGTGTGTTGGATCAGCAGTAAAGCTGTTCTGCAGTCCAGTAAAGCTGCTGTTTGCTGCATCTGTCAGACAAAATCTATTGTTTACCTCTGCTGAATGTAATCATGAACTACATTGGATGGAATCTAACAACTGAACAAAGAACAAACCAGTTTCTTATCACAAAATTTGCCTCTTGAAACTATGCCCTTGCCATTGTTTTGATCAAAATTATCAGCACAGTTCAGGGTCGTTCAGCGTTACATTTCAGGGGGTTTGTGCATGCAAAAACAGCAGCGTACTGTCTCATGCTGTGGCAAGAACACAGCAAATATAGCAAAGTGTACAAAAGCTATTTTAATGTCATTGTTGATTCTGAAGAGAAGCCAAGAGAGCCAGTGTCTTATCTGAGTGTTCCGTCCATCACAATGCAGCATATCAGGCTCTTGTTGCAGTGTGACTGGACAGGAACTTACTTAATCGGTTAGTATGTTTACAGCCTAACTACAGCATATTGTAGATGGCATTAGGTAGGTGAAAGTAACTCATTACAACCAATGATATTTTGTGATTTCAGCATGTTTTCTTGACTGTGGTCTATGAGTAACAGCAGAGAGACAGTGGGAATTTATTAATAAAGTAAAGCTGGACTGCACATCCTATATTTAACTCACTCTTGCTGGGATGAGAAACAATCTCCAAACCCTGGATTGAGTTGACTGCACCACAGTATGCTGCTAAATTTGGGTCTCTAAATTTATCAAACTTTTTTTAGGCTTCAAACGGGTGTATGAGCTTTTCAAACAGACTGGTCATAAAAAGGAGGATTGGTTATGTTGCTGCTGCCAGCAAGTTTTCTTCTTTTATAAAAAATCTGCATCAGGAATCCTTTCCCATTGTGATTCTCTTTCATATTTATTTTGTTGTATGCATTTATAACACTAGTGTCCATTGATTAGGTTTGATTGAGCATAAACTCCACATCTGACTGCAATTCAAATCCTTACCAATGTAGACTATACTTTTGTCTATACATGCATGATAGAAACTTGGGCTGTAGATTAAAAGCAGACATATGCTGTATTGATAGATAACTGCCTATCCAGGCAAAAATTTCACCACATGTTACTGGTTTGTTTGCCACAATTCATGAACATGAATGGACCAGAGCCACAGAGACCCACAGACGCTGTTTTAGACCACTAACACACAAATTGTACAGTGTTTCTCATTAGACATGTCCATCATGTGGGAGGCTGAAACTCCTTAAATCTTGTTTCACTCTCACCTTTGTCTCTCTCTGCAGGAGACGTCTCTACCCTGTTGCCTCTCGTATGGCTGTTCTTCCCCACTCCTCCCTATCTCGTTTCCTTTTTTTCCCCTTTCTGAAAGGAAATGAATTTTACTTCTGCTTCCTGTAGGCTGCAGGAGGTCTTGCCAAAATGGGCAAGAAACAAGATTTGTTACCGGAGGAGGACGCAGGTTTCTCATCTTAATACATCACAACTACTTCGGCCACTCTATAATGAAGCTTCTAGACAGCTACTAGACAGATGTTTGCAAAATAAGGAAATTTTCACTCTTGTGGCATTATCATGTTAACTATCTATAATAATAAAATGGACATTTCCTTTTCACTCTAATACCACTAGAGAAAATTGTCTAAATCTAATTGATTATAATCTAAGTGATCTGGCTCTATGTGAGCAGGAC
>JAPZDY010000011.1:3591023-3621872 GCA_029783645.1 Ctenochaetus hawaiiensis
CTCTATGTGAGCAGGACCTGTCACCTTGAATGAAAAACTACTTTAATTTCACTGTTATACTCCTACAGGGACTCGTACAGAAACTGTGGTACCTAATGAGTTTGTCAGCTGTAAAAAATGATGGGTTGGCAAGACAGTATGTAAATAGGGTAGATAAGCAAATGTGGAGAAGAGTAGGAAAGGAAGAGGGAACTATGTGGTTATTAAAGGAGGAAGTCAATTTTTTAAAACATCCACATTATACAAATAGTATAGAACAAACAGTGCACAAATAAGATACACCGTATATTGTAAAGCAATTCGATAAAACACCACAGAAAGATACAATCTAAAAAATATTCACTTCTCTTGTTAAACTTCTCAAAGGCAACAGTTCCTACAGGACTATTAGACCAGATTAGGTCACTGTGTCTTTGAATGCATCGATCCCAGAGCAAAGAGTAAGTGTATCGCATTGATCATATTTGTGTCTGGCGCCCTCTAGTGATTAAAGTACAAACATGACCAACACTGTGAGCAGAGACAGAGAACTTGTTAGTTTCAATACTTTTCTCATAGTGAAAACACCATGTTTCTATATTATTATTTATGATCTATAGAATGAAATGGAGACAATGTTCAGTTTAGAGGAAAGGGTATTTCTTTTTTGAGAGGACAAAACCCAGTATGCATGGAGTCTGCAAATCTTCCACTTGGGACACATACTGTCCTTCCAGATGTTACTTCAGTTTCTCTTCCTTATCCCTTACATAGTCCTGGTTCTTTTTATAGCACGCAGTAAGGGTATTGTTTATTTACCATGAAATATTATGCAGTTTGAGGAGTTTTATGAATAAAAAACTGTGCTACAGAGAAGTTTAGACTTCCAAATCCTAGAATTTTATCAGTTTGAAGTATCCTATTTTCAGGTTGTCTTTACTGCAGAGTAGATTGCGTGGTTTACATGTGTGTGCGTGCGTGTGTGTGTGTGAATGAGAGAGATGAGGTCATGACCTCACACCGTCCCTCCCTCTCCTCTGTTTCCTTCTCTTCCTCTCTTGTTAAACTTTTGTGTCTGGCGGTGTTGCCACCTCTGTAACAATCCTGAAACAGACTGGTGATGTCATTGTCCCGCCCTGTCAACTCACCGCAGGCCAGTTGCCATGGATACAGCTGGGTGGGCAGCAACTGCTTTCCACATCATACAGGAGGAGGAAGAGACATCTGGTTTTATGTGTGATAGATGTGTGTATGTGCGTGTTTGTGTTTGTGACACAGAGACACACAAACAGGCAAGAGCATGAGAGAGTGTATGAAAGAGGAAGTCTAACCTCGTTGAGTATTTATGTGTGCTAAAGGTGAGCTGTCTAGGCACAGGAGTTAAACACTTTAAAGGTTTTAAGCTAATCAGAGGGTGAAAAATCCTATTGGCTGCAGTAAGTCTCAGTGGTCGGGGCCACAGTCACTTTTTCAAATTAGTCTGTGAGGGCACTAAGTAGTGGATTGACTGAGGCTAACTGTTAAGCATGCTAACTTCAGTGAGTATCTCTACAATACAATATACATACATACACATGCTTAGAGGTCTTTAACTTTAACTTATTTACATTCTATTAATAACGTCAGTTCATGTTTTAAACCTTTATTTCTGGTCATATGTCACATATTCCTCCCAATAAAAGTTGTATTTATTTGTCCACACAGCAGAAGCTATAATTGTTGGCAAATACTGTACACCAATAAACACTCAAAAATGAAATATAGCAGCAGTCATAAATGCCATGTGATCGTTTTACACAAGCCATTCTGTCATGGTTTCCACAGATGTGATTACATCATTAGTTTTAAGTAAATGCAGTGTCCATGTGGGAAGAATATCACATCTAACACAACACCAGAGAACATTAGTGGCCTCAACATTCAACAACCACAACCACATTCAAAATCAATACACACAGTTCAGCCCAATGAACCGTGGTGAAGCTGCACAAGAGTCAACACTGAGCCAATCTGTTGTTTGCCTCTGTCTTCAAACATTGCAAAATTTCCAATTCCTCTCTAAAATTCCTGTTTTACATCTGTATTGTTAAATTCACAGTGAAAAAAAATATTTTACAACACCGCATTAACACACACACAAGTTACAGAGGTGTTATGTATCTGCACTTTGTCCCCAGCTGCCCTCTAACACATGCAGACTCATTGTGGAGGTGCAGATTTATATGCCGTCACACAGTAGTCTGTTTCTTCCTGTTCATGTCCTGAGTGTTTATCCTCACAAACAGAGCGTGAAGATTGTCAAATGTCATTAAACAGAGACCGAGCTTGTGTTCCTTTCTGCTTTTGTCACAAATGATTTAATGTTCTTCACTAAAATTGACAAACAGAACTAAACAGGCCTCATTTTTCTCTTTCTATCTCCACCCCAAGTCTTTATCTGAACCATTGTTTACAGTGAAAAGGATACATAAGTGCAAGTGATACACAGAGATGACAATATGACAAAAACAAGCAGAGTGGATAATAAATGTATGGCATTTGTCACCTAAAGTACTTCATTAGAAGTGAAAGAAGTTAGAAGTTACATGAAGAATTTTATTTAACTTATAATTTACTTTGAGTCATAAATGTCAGATTAATGCTTCAGTATTTCACTTAGAAGTGTAGTAGAATAAATGTCAGCATATCAAGTTAACTGGATATTACACAGAATAAACAGCACTTTGTTATGTTTCACCTCTATTATTATGTGCACTTATGCACCTAAGTTAGCATTTTAGCTGTGTATCCATCATACTAACCTCCTGTACTGTGTTTTCTTTTATTTTCTCAGAGTAAAGGGACTAGGGAAGGTGTTAACAACAGGTTCAGCTGGTTTAAATTATAATATTCTGATGTCTGATTGATGCAGGAGCTTGACAGAGGTGTCTTTGAGTCACAGCTCTGTCCCTGAGAAGCACTGTTGTATTACATTAAAAGGCTTTAATTCACAACACTGAAAGCATTGTACAGTGAACTCTGAGCCTTGGAGACTCTGACGAAGAAAGCACAAGTGTTTTAAAAGGAGAATTATATTGAATTCTTCTTGTTGGTTAAAGAGCTTGAAATTATGAGTTGGCAGGAACGCTCAAATACATCTTTGTGACAATTTTCTGCTTACTTAACCTATTTCTTTCTATATTTTACTTAATCACCTAATCATTTAATCTATGAAAAGTTTTAAAAATGACTTGCTTTGGTTTACCAGCAGTCAAAAAACTATAAATATTCACTTTACAGAGATATAAAATACATACAAAGCAAATGCAAATCTGCAAATCAAAAAACTGACTATGTTTTTCAGGTCTTATTACATATGCAATTTAAAAATACATTTTAATTTTAAAATGTAATTTGATTTATATTTCATTTGAACTGATGTTTAATGAGAGCAAAAGGGGGCGGGGAGGATTGTGAAGGGATAGAAGCCAGACCACAAACACTCCAGTGTCCCTGAGGAATGACAAGGCATTTGAGTTTTTTGTTCGAGTGAACGGCCGTGACGGAGAACCTTTTCATTCCTGTGTATACACAACTTTTTTTTGCTTGAAAAAAAATTGTTTTGACATCAAGATGGATGCTAAATGTTTTGGGTTTTTGAGAGGTGAAACTTGAACCAAGTGTGTGATTATTCTAGGTTTATTGTAAACTAGAATTCTGGTTTAGGACTAAAAAGAAACAGAAGCCTGTGTTGGATCCGATTTTATCTACAATAAATTTCCAACATAAATCACGGTTGTGTTGTGCTCTTGAATCCAGTCCATCATAACATGGTGTCGGCCTGAACTGTGTAAAAACTGGTGACTAATGTGCGTGAGGTACACTTTTGGTGTCTGCAGTTTGTTTTTATTGCTGCTGCTTTCGTCTCGTGCTGAAATGGTTTTTGAAATGTTTATAAGCTCAAAAATAAAGACATTACGGTCAAATTTACTCCACAAACTACACCCACGGACAACTGAACTGCAACACACTACTAGCCAGTTAAAACTGTGCGCTCTCATTCTGCCACTGGGGGGCAAAAAGACAAATATTCTCAACATTATGTAACTATCCAATTGACTTCATGCAGTAAGTATAGTTTGCTGTGGCCAGACTGTCTGCTGGACCTCATCTATCCTACTGACTCTATTTGCCTTTTCAGCACAGTTTAGAACAGATGTTTTCTGGTCTGGTAATTGATTGATGGTCGGACAAGATTAGATGAAACTTTATTGATCTCCTGTGGAGAAATAAGGTCACTGCAGCAGCAGTTTTCAACAGGGGAAGTTAAGACTAATAGTCTGAGCAGACAAAGTCCACATATACAGGAACTAAATAGAAGCTGTTTTATTATACACTACTACAAGCTGCGTTTTAAGGAACAGTTTCATGTTTAGGAAATCTGCATATTTGCTTTCTTGCTGAGAATTACATGAGAAGTAAGATACCACTCTCGTGTCACTTTGGTAAATGTGAAGCTCCATCAAGCAGCTGGCTAGCTTAACTTAGCTTAGCATAAAAAAACTGGACACAGGTGGAAACAGGTAGCCTGACTCCACCCTTATATATTGTAGTTGTAATCAGCTGAGTTCTAGGAAGCTGCTGTGCACCGGCAAAGACATAGCCAAGCAAATATCCCCCTATAAAAGTGCAACATGCCATTTTCAACCCCTCAGGTATTCATATAGATTAAACAAACTAGATAAAGAATATTAATAAGAAAGCTTTAGTGATGCTGGTAGGTGGAGTTTGTCTCATTTGTGTGGAACAAGGGTAACTGCTTCCCCCAGTTTTTGTGCTATGCAAAGCTTACTGTCCCTTGGCTATAGCTTTACTTAATTTACATAAGTGTTAAACTATCACTTTTACATAATTAGTGGATCGTAAGAGAGGAAAATTACTTACAATGACAATTACTTAAGACCTACTAAAAATAGATCAGCATAACTTTATCAGAAATACATGCTCTTTAGTTATAGATAAATATATGAAAAGGTCAGGTATGCAGTAGTGCAGATGCACAGCCTCATCTTGCTGCAGTGGCCTATTTTTACAAAAAAATTTCTCCTGGTCACTCGTCCAACAAGTTTCTCAACTTGGAGGAAATGCAGGAAATAAAAACCACACCGCTCTCCAGCAATGATGGCTACAACTGCATATGGCTGTATGTGAAACATGAAACAAGCGATAATCCAAAAGTAGCAGGGTGTGGGTACGGGTCGGGCCGGTGCCACACTGTGAAAGGGCCTGTGCTGCTGCTGTATCCCTCTCTCTGTTTACTCGGCCTGTCAGTGTAATGATAGGGATATCTGCACAACCACCACTGCCGCTGCCACACTCGCTCTTTCGGTCTACATCTCTCTGTTTGTTCTCCGGGCTCTGAAAAGTTAATGTACTCTCCTGCACACAATGGCAACTATGTCTCCATTGCTTCATTGCTGCTTTGTGTGTTCCACATGTTGGCTTATGACAGAAAACTGCAGCACAAATTGCCTCTATTTCCCCTCTCTCTCCTTTTGCCTTTTCTCCGTCTGTGTGTCAGGTATGTGTATGAAACTGCCTTAACAAAGATTACACTGTTCGCTCTCTTTTCCCTGTCACTTTATGTGATTTCCAGTTTGAGGTCTACAGCAAGCAGCACTTACAAAACCACACAAAGACACTGCTGTCGTCCTTATGCATTTGTGTCCTTTTTTCTTTTACAATGTGTTTTTTATTTGCTTTGCATGATTTTTCACATAATCTGAAGAAACGCCTCTTTCTTTCTTCTTCTCTCTTTATTCTTGAATTTAAAGCTCATAGTAGCACTTGTGTGTTCTCCATAGACAGGAACAGCTGTTCCTCCTCTGCTTTAAACTCTTGTTTATGTGTTCTTCAGTGCATTAAACGATACAAGCTTCAATAAAAGAGCTGCTGCTTTGTCTTCGTCACATTCAGTCGTTAAAATGTCCACCAGTGCAAGTGTTATTAGTCTAGCGGCCGTGAAAGAGCGACGGACAAGATTTCTGGGCTTCTGGAAAGTGGAGTTTATTTGAGAAACGTTTATAGATGGAGAGGAGGGTGGAGGTTTGAAGTTTATTCATGATTATAGCTTTATTCTCTCTTTCTCTCCCTCTCTCTCTTACACACACACACACACACACACACAGAAAACGCAGTGCCCATATTCATCCCAACTATTCACCTCTGTCCCTATCAGTGATGGAAAGACTCCAGTTGTCAAGGGTTACGGGATATTCTGGGATGGTGTCCGACAGAGAGTAAATATAGATGCCACACCCTCTGCCTGAAATGCAGACACACACACACCAACCCACACACACACACACACACAGCTGCTGGCTGTCTTTCACTATCCCATTCAGTCCAAAACATCTAAATAGAAATATCTGCCACCATCACAGCATGCACTCACACTCTAATGACAGTTTTTTATAGGTTTTTCAAATAATTAACTTTTTTTAAACTTTTAGTTTTAGTAAACCGTGTTGTTATAAGGTTTGAAGGTTTAGA
Source organism: Ctenochaetus hawaiiensis (assembly GCA_029783645.1). Taxonomy (NCBI): domain Eukaryota; kingdom Metazoa; phylum Chordata; class Actinopteri; order Acanthuriformes; family Acanthuridae; genus Ctenochaetus; species Ctenochaetus hawaiiensis. The sequence continues at coordinate 3,597,534 of JAPZDY010000011.1, forward strand.
TTTATGGGACTAAAAGCATTCAGTTCTCCCGCTCGAGCACTGATTCCCAGACAGCTGAGGTCCTCCAAAAACAATTTCCACAGCACATCCGACACTCTGGTGAGATTCAAACATGCGAGAAAAATGGCAGCTAATCAGCTTTCCTGCTAAACTTTGGTTCTGTGGAAAATTCTTTGTACCATGGGAGGGACTGTTTATGAATTTGATAACCAATACAGTTAATGATATATAAGTGAACTTTTGCCAAAAGTTAAAAAAAAAGACTAATACTTAAATTTTACTTTAACAAAAAAAGGTCAATTAATATCACATAGCATCCACCAACTTCTGGATTTAATCAAAAATAGTATGGAAAAATTAGGCATTTAGAATGTTTCTGCTCTCAGTCAGTGATTTTGGAAACTGTGGTTGTGCAAACTGAGTCTGAAAAGTGAGTTTTTTAAAAAACAGAATCTTTTTCATCCTTGTGATACTGCTTCGGTTTTCTCCTTCCTGTCTGTTGGCAAACTGAGGAGCTAAATAAAGTCGGATCTGGCTACACTTCACTTCACTAAACGCTGGGGGAAAAAAAAGAAAAAGCAAATCCAGACCAAAAACACATGCCAGTTCAGCAAAGTAAAGAACTATCTTTGCGGTTTTGATTGCTTATGCAAGTAGCTACAATATCTCCCCTTTGAAACTGAGAATAAGACAACAAGTCAATTCAACAGCAGCTTGAATGAAGTGATTCACACGGAGCGTCTCCACAATCACAACTGTACTTTGCTCCACAATGCTCTCTCTTTGACCATTCACTGCTGCTCTGTTTGTACCGTGGCAAATGTGTAACCTGATGGTGTGTGTCCGTGGCAGCGTATGTTGTTATTTCAGTGCTTGGTGATAAGCTACAGTAGCTGCTGGCTAACAGAGTCTCTTTCATGCTGAGATTTGATAGATGAGGAGGCGGAGCCTGACTCACTGATGCCGAATTGACCCCAGAGCCCCACCACAAGCCTAATTTACTGAACAGGCTCTGATTTTGGTTCGTCCAATAAATAAACTATGAAATAATAAATCTACTTTGCATGTTGGCTGAACTTTTGTCCCACCTCTTGAAATTGCAATGCACTATTATTTACAATACCATTCTATTTTTTACATAATGCAGTAGTTTGGGTTTTTTTCCTCTACTCTTTGCTAAATGGTGCCAAAGGATTTTCTTGTATTAGGCCGTGTTCCTGCAATATTTCTCACTTAAAACACTCGAGGGACAAAATATATTCTAGAGGCTTTTCCTTTTTCCCTTTTATCTAAGTTCCCAGGCATTTCATGGACTTTCAAGGGCATCCTTGTCAATGCTAATGTGGATGCATACATTATTAAGCAGAGCAAGCATCTCTCCAGGACTTGTCATACCTGTTCACTGTTTCTCAGCATGTAAACACGTGCATGTGTGACAAACAAACAGAAATGCTGTTAATTTATTAAAATTGCGCCACAGTTCAGTCCAGTGTCTATGGAGAGCTGTGCGTGTCCTGTCTCAGAGAACACGAGGTGCAGCTGTCCAAATCTCACACCCTGTAAATGGAAAACACTCCCAGCCAAGCTTACAAAGCATCACGATGACAAGAGCTGGCTGGCGCTTTTATTCATAGCACCGGTGATCTCATGCCTGAACTTCATCAGGGGAATTAGTGACTATCTGACAGCAGTGCTTGATGGGAAATCAGGAAGCTCCTCCCAGAGACACAAACGCAGGAAGTGCCCACAGAATCACATCACTCTCCCCTTTTTTTTACCTTCTTGTTCCAACCTTCTCAGTGCCTCACTCTCTTCCTTTGGCAAGTACAGCCTGCTTTCACTTGCCTTTGTTCTATTGCTGGTTTATGATATTCCCTGTTTATCTTCTCCACCTTTCATTTTCTATCATATATACCTTATCTCTTTCCTCCTCATATCGCTCCTCTTCTGCCTTCATTGCTTCTCAGCTCTTGTCTCATGTGAGAAGATATTTAAATACACAGCAGCACTTGGTGTTTGTTTTCACATCAGTGTGCGAGAAATGTTTTGATTTTGCTCTAGGGTTACAGAAATGCCCTGCAGAGTCCACTACCTCCAATATCCTACTTTTCTATTTACACTGCATTTTGTGTTTGTTTGTGTGTGTATTTTAACCACTGCTTGGTACGAGTGTGTTTGTGTTGAGTTACAAAATTAGAGCTGTACACTGTACATTTTGTCCGATGCTTCATTAAGATCAGTGTAATTAAAGAATGCTGTTCTTGATGTCCTCATATAACTACATTTTTACTTTGCAGCTGAAACATACAGTGTTCGATCTTTTCTAATCAGTGGAAAAAGCTGATTTAAGTCATATTCTTTTTAAGTATTTCCAATTTGGACCAAATAAATAGGAGGCTGCAATCTGTGCAGGAAGTGAGAACTAGATTTAAGACTGGAGCAAAGAAAAGCAGATGTGCATTAATGAAATGTGATGTGTCAACTTTTGTTATCGTTACTCAGTTAATCCCATCTGTTCAAAATGTCAGATAATGCCAAAATCAGAGTAAGGATGAAACAAAGCCCTGCAGCAAATGTCTCTGTGATGTCCGCTGGTGTACCTATGTATCAGGTCCTCCAGCCTCTTCCCTTGTTCTTCATCCTGTTCCAGCTGTTTCCGCCGTGCCTCTCCTTCCTCCGCTCCCATTCCCTGGAGGAGCCATCGCTCACGCATGGCTTTGGACTGAGGAGGAAACACACACATGTTAGATGCTTGCGGAGGCGTTTGAGGTGATGTTACATGTCCTGGCAGCCATGTTTGAGATGTTTCCCACCTTAGCTGGAAAGCAAATGTAAAGAGGGAGTCATGACTTTAAATTTCTAACTTGACCACATTGATCAGACATGATTAGTTCCTGTTTTGGATTTTTTAGATCAAGGAATGCTAATCATTAAAACAAGTTTGCTAAATGAGCCAGCTATCTAGTTAGCTAGCGAATATTTTTGCTTGAGGTAAATGTGCCTCTTGGGGATGTCCTGAAAACTTATGTTCACCAAAGAACATTGTGTGAAAATTTAAATGCACGTTCTTCCTCATAACTCATTAGCAAAGCAGATTTTTTACATGCATTGTTTGTATCCATGTTTGCTAGCTAGAAGTCGTTATCTTTCCATTTTTTTCTTATATGTTACCTCATTTCTCTGGGCCATTACCGAACTAACTGTGGATGGTTGGGACTGCATAAAAATGGCACGTTATCTGCGGGCTTTCTAGCGTGCATTTGGACCCCCACACTGCAGTTGTAATGGTCATGGGTCGATCAACATCATAACAATAAAAATAGCTCCTCTTTTCTAGCTTATGTGTAGTAATCCTAGACATTATCTATAGCCAGTGAACCTCCTTCGTGGAAACTAAATTGTAAGAGATTTGTAAGATGACTGCCAAGAACAGCCACAACAAACAAATAAACACATAGGCCCACACATGCATGCAATTTTGAGATAACACAGAGAGACTCTAAACTCAGCTGTTACTTCCATGAAAACACGATTCCCATCAGGCCAAGACAACCACAGTGATTATTCCCCATTATCATGTTAGGTACACAGACATTAAAGTATTTTGTTGGTTTTGCTTAATCACTAATTGTTCATCCACAAACAACTCTGTTTCTAATAAATTCCTAGATGTTTTCCGTGAGAAAATTTGTTTTCCTTAAATTCAAAGAATCCACATGTTGCTTTTAGGTATTTATTTTTTGCATTTTTATTACATTTTACTGAAGCAGTCTTCTATTTGAAAAACAATCTTTTGTGAGCACCATGCTCTTTGATCATTTTACTGCTGTTTAATAAGACCAATGGTAGTTTTTATTACACGGACCTTAAGGCAGAAACTGCTCTGAAAAAAAAATAACTGGTAGTAAATAGAAATAAATGTATACTTGTTAGCTGCTGCTATCAAGACACATCAATCTGTCTGTCTCAACATGGACACAGTATTAATTTAAGTATGTATGTCTCCTCTCATAGACTATTCCTGTCCTGTTTTGAATGGACTTCTCTAATGTTAATAGACCTGATAAACTGTGGCACCGTTTTTATGTTTAACCAACTAATAAGATCATTCTGTCTGTTCTTACAGCAGTTCAGTTATGTCCAAGACACACAATAGATAAATGTCCAGTATAGTCAATTTAGCACAATGTTTATGTTATAAAGATGTATAATCAACATTAGGCCTCACATTAGATCTGCATTAACAGGGGTGAAAGTAATAATCATCTCATCACACAGGGGTTACTGCCTTTCTTAAAAGCTCTTCAGATGAATGCCAGAGCTGTGTGTTTAAGTCACTAATGTCTCGTCTCTGTCTGGAGCTCTGTTTTGTTACCACAACACAGTGGAGCACTTAGCTTCACCTTTGGCTGTTTACCGTCAAAAGTGTTGCTTGGCTCGCAGTTGTAGAGCTGAAAATTAGCAGTGTGAGCACTTCCACACACACACAAACGCGCCCTGAGACACACCCCACAAATGAGCTCTGCAGAATTGATTCCTAAGTATTTTACCACCTGCTGTCAGAATGTGGCAGTGAGGTTATTTGTTTGTTTGTGTCTGCCTGTTCGGCTGCTGCACACACACGCAGCGGAGTTAACCACACACACTGTAGATCATGCACATCACGTATTCAGAGTTGTCAGCCAGAAATATTTTTGAATGGGGCTCATGTTGCACAACCCATTTGTCAACTACATTGAATGGATACGCTTTTCCAAAATCCAATTAAACTATTGAAATCAATATAAACATCATAAAAACTAGTTTACTGAACTAAACTGAAATACCTTCAGATGTTTGCAGTATGCAAAGGGTATAATGATCCATCTTTTGTGTCAAGAGTGTTCATTTTTCAGTTTTAATGACCTGCAGCTAGTGACGTAATATGTAACCAACTAGTAAGTAAATCTTTTAAGTGGCTCAATGGGGCAAATTCTAGCAAAATATACTGCATGTGAGGCAAAGGAACCATCATTTATCTGGAGGAAGATGCTAGCTTGTAGTTGACCTGAACCTTTGACCTCTGAGTGGAGTTTTATCAGTGAGCTACAACTGTACAAAAAGTCATTACATGTAAATAAGCTTTTCTAGGCCATTTCTGCATTCAACAAAGCAGTGATGAATACAGTTGTGCATGATAACTGATCAGTTTCCTCTGAGAACCATCCCACTCTCTGCTCTCTCTCACGCTGTTTAATAGACTTTCCATTTCCTGTTGAGCTCCGACACAAAACTGCTTGTGTTTCGTGGTTTTAAGACATTCATTAAAAACCAAAATAACAATTTAAAAGGAGAATATGCATTTAACTCCAAAATACATAACTGCCAGAAGTTAAAATGAATCATTATTTAGGAGACCAGGCTGCAGCAGGGTAACTCAGCTCCAAATTTATCACGGTGTTTACATGGTCACAGACTCAGATCAACGCCTCCATTCTGAGAGGCTTGAACCCTGCAGCCCAGAGGTCCTTATCAAATCTCATGGCTCCAGTCTCTGTTTCCTCTCTCAGGCCACCAGGTCTCTGGAGAGAAGACTACAAAGCCTGCTTCATGCTGCCTGGCTGTGTGGCACTCAGAGGTAATGACCATTAAATGGGACTTTGTGATGATATGCTGATAACATCTGGATTTCAAGCCTGCTGATGAATGCAAGAAAACTAAGAGCAGAGCAGTACACAAGCCCTGTTAGGGTTTCCCTATTTAGCTCAGTGGATAACGCGCAAAGCACTAACATGTCAGAGTGCATTTGGATAATATCTGTTTTTTCTTTCTGTTTTTCTGGGGATATATACAAGATGCAGGCCATCTCATGTATTAATGATACAGCAGGAGGTGTTTACTTTTTCAGATTTTTAACTTTAGCATCTGCAACTTCTCTCTTTGTTCACCTATTGTGACTTGAAAGCTCTTAACGTAGGTTGCATCATTTCCTGTCAGCAGTAAAGAGCTGCCAGACACCAAATGCACAGAAGCTGTTGTGTGTCACCACCGCACGCCTCCTAGTCCACCATATTGGAGAGGTCAAGACTGACCGTAAACAAGGGAGTTGTGGTTTTTAATAGATTAAAAAACACTGTAAAATTTACATTTTGAACCCAATGTCAAAAAGTAGTGGAACAAAAAGTTTTGTTTCCAGTCACTTTTACATACGCTGCAATTGCTGCTAGATGCACAGTGTGTGCCAGTTTGAGTCACATGAACTGAATAAGTAGGTTACACGGTGGGAAAATTAATTGTCATATGGAATAGCAAAAGAAAACAGGAATTTGTGTAAATGCTGCATTTAATTACAGAGTGTTGACTTCCCTGTGGGTTTTAGGAACGCAGCATTGATTAAATAAATCAACACAAGCCAGTAGAGACTATAATGAAGTCAGTGTAGTCTGAAATGTCAGCATTACATGTCATATGTAATTTATTATGGTTATTATTTTCCATGCACATTCAGCTGACAGACACGCACACACACCAAAAAGTTTGAGTTACATGAATCGGGTAAAGATAAAGCGAGGAGGAGCTGGATTAAGTACACTGAACAGATCAGCAAGGCTTAAAATAGTCTTAATGTGTTTCGCAGCTGTTCCCAGAATATAGAAATCTGTGATCAAACATGGTCTTACCACACTGAAAAATTGCTTTAATAGCCAAACACATACTGTGCACATGGCTTCAATCATTATTTCTCCTTTGCTGATATTTCCACAAGTGGGTGTTAAATACTGGAAAACATCAGCATGTAGGAACTAAAGTTTTTTAATAAAGGAATCATTCATGCCAATGTGTTTAAAGGCTCTATAATAACAGAATGGAATGTATTTTTATTGCAAATATTAAAACTGGCTACCATAGACATTTGTAGTAACAATGGGTGCCCACCGTTGTTCCTCCACCCACCCAGCATCTGTGCAGCATTTATGGCTGCAGAATTTTCCAAACAATTCCTCTTTAAAGTCTGAAATCAAGGAGTGCAACTCAGAGAGTTCATGTTCTGTACTGTACATACATTGACTGAGCAGTAGATATTTTTTTTTTATCTCAATTAAACTTCTTTTATAACTAATTTGTGACTGCACTTGTTCCCCATACATTTAATAACATGGTGATGAAACAGACATTAAAGTGTTAAAAATATAAGCGGAATGTATTTTGAAGTATGGGAAGCCTTAATGTGCTGTGTCTCCACCTGATGCAGCTGCTCATGTGTTTTTCTCAGCATGTATGTGAAGTCAGGGGACTTATTTTTCATTGGTTGAAAGGTTCAAGAACATTACATAAATTAGCTGATGCTTAAAGGTTTTCAGTTTCTTAAACTCACAATCTGTCAGCAGTTTATCTCCCCTGTTTACGCAGCACTTACTATTTGAACGTTAAATCGGTGTTTGTCTGAAACAAAATCCCAGCTTACTAGTGGCCGCTGGCAGTAATTATTAAGAGATGTGTTTGTGTGTGTGTGAATTTGAATTGTTTTTCTAGAAAGAAGAAAACAGGCGGGCCTGCCCTGCCTGGCCAAGGGAAACTCTGCTGTAACAGGTTGGCACACAAGGAGCATGGACATTTGGATGTTTGGATGGAATGAACTATTATCTGTACGGCAGAAACTGGCTCACACACTTATCCACACACACAAGAAATCAAATGCACCGTGCAGAACCAAAACAAAGCTGGCTATTTATCTGTGACATTAAGGATCAAGGTAAGCACTGTGTTGAAGAGAGGAAAAAAAACATGAATAGGTTAGCCAAACATATTTATTAAGCCTCTTATAAAGATCCTCACAGGCTGACGACGGGAAGAAGAAATGTGATGAAATTCAATGCACTGACTTTTGTTCCAACCTCCCTGCTGACTTGTTTTTGCCTCCTGCAAATGTCACAAAGCCAGAATATAATATGGCACATCAACGCCTTAAATGAATCTAATTTTGACAAATTATTTTACTTTCTGCAATTTAAGCAGTAAAAATGTTGTTTTTTCTAAAAAGGAAACCAAATATTTTATAACAGTCATACCCGTATTATTTCTTCCCTTGTTTATGAACTATTTCTTCCAAATAAAGGCAAAAGTATTTCATATCTGAAAATTTTGATAAGTTAAGGTATAATTTGTCAAATACATGATAACTAAAAGGATCATTTGCAGCTTAATTGAATTGTGATGCTCTTGATACAGTTGTTTTGCAGACATTGCCAAGTAGCAAAGAATTTTAAACATTTTAAAGTTTTTCTTTTTTGTGTTTTTTCTATCCTGTTTTCTTCTCTATTTTTGTTCTATTTTTTGTTTGGAAACCAGTTAGAACTGTTTAACAGTAAAGGATTTACTGGGTCAAAATCCTTAACATTGATTCTGTCCTAGAGAGGCGTCATCAAATTAGCTCAAAAACTAAGTTAGGGTCATTGTCATATTTGTGATTATGTCAAGTAACGAGCATTTATATGACTTAGGGATTCAAAATGCATGCAATAAGGAGCCTGACAAAAATAGAAACCATGTGTAAACAGCTGCGTGAGCTGAGTAAGCTGCTAACACACTTAATGAAGACAGATTGTAGACAAACTGGCTGTAATTTCAGCAGCAGCAGCGTCAGGTTTTCAATGTTTTCAATACGCTGCAACACAAACCCACCTTGAGATGCTGTAGCTGCAGCACCAGGTCATCCAGCTGGTTCCTTTTGTCTTCAATCTCAGTTTGCCGTTTTCGCTTCTCCTGAGACACAAAAAAAAAACACAGTAGAGAGGAAAATCAGATCTCTATTAACAACTTGTTTGAAAGTTTTATTGTCATGGATTTACACTGTGAGGAGTTTCATCAGGTGAAAATATATTTATAAGTTGAGTCATTAATTATGAGCCTCTAATGCATGCTGTTGTATCAACTGGATGTTTTAATGTTAATGTTCATTGAGAAGATCCCTTCGGAGCAATTAAGGTTTTCATATGTTCAATTTAAAGGCCAGCGGAGACTTAATGGCATCATGTAGAGTAAACTGATGGGTGGGTGGATGAAATGAAATCCCTCTCATTAGTGCTACAGCAAGCCTCCACTCCACTGACTCCATCTGTGCCACTGAACTCTGTGTGGAGAGGCGGGGAGAAAAATGATCCCCCAGCATATGCCGAGAGGAAGTGAAGTATTAGAGGGGTCGGAGGTCAGGGCTTATCGGGGGTAGAAGGGGGTCACAGGCTATCTAAAGGGGAGGGATTAGGCCTTGAAGCCACTAAATGGCGCTGTGGTCAAACATGAGGGATGGAGGGAACAGTCCTTAACTTCATGTGTGGAGTTCAAGGGGCTGAAGTTTGGATGAAGTGTGGGGGGGTTTGAATCTGATAAAAATATTACTGTACAGACCCCAGATGATGTAGAGTCACTGTATACATGGGAATATAAACAAAGCAGATCCCAGTACAGCCCTGTTTGGGGCTGAAGGGCATGAGACTCTGTAGATGTGAATGTGGCTTTATCTCTCTCTCTCTCTCTCTCTCAGTGGGAGTAAAACACAGACTTCTGGGACGTTTCCTGTTGGCTAAATATAGCAATTAGGGAAAACCCCGAAATGTAATTCATCTTTAGACCACCTCTAAATGGGAGTAAAACAGAGCGAAGAGTGACACAGAATAGAATGAAGAGGAAAGCTGAGAGTAGAGATGTAAAACTGAAAAGACAGAGCTCAACAGGATGGCACTGAAAAAAACCCCGAAAATACTAGAACACAATTGTTGAAGTAATGGATCTCAACTTGTGGTGCAGGCCCCACTGGGGGGCTCAGAGTCACAGCTAGTGGGCTGTGGATAACCAGAGGAAATTTCAGTTGAATGAATATGATTTGTGTTGGGATGATAAACAAACAAGAGTATGCTGATGCTGTCATGCTGATCGTTATGTCACTGTAATTCAACTAGCATTTGAAAAATTAATCTTTTTTCGTTAGCTTTTTCTTCATCATTGTCAGTGATTGATAAAAAAATATACGGTGGGGGCTGTGAACTCTTTTTTAAGATTCTGAACAGGGATGTGTGAGGAAAAAGTTAAAACATTGACTTAAAAGAGTCAAAAATGAGAAAATTTGATTAAAAACTTTATTGTAATTTTAGGTTACAAGACTAAGACAAAATCACTATTTCAAACGTACAGTGTGTAGGCTATTGTATTATTTGTTTAATTGCTCTGCTTGAAGCATTTGCACTTTATACCTGAAGAGACATTCCTCGCCAAATAACCAATGACCAGCTACAGCAAAGCAAAGGGAAAAAGTAAAGTAGGGAAAGGGAAAGTAGTGTGACATTTTTAGGATGCCTGCAAGTATCTGTGTGAGGAGGCTCGACTGGGAGGTTTGAGTGTAAAAGCATCTGACTTTGACACCAGACTGTGCTCATCTAACAATGACTGGAAATTTAAATGTAATCAAGTAGCTGTGGTTTCCTAATCCAAACTGAACCATAGAGGTTGCAGATCTGAAAATGGTCTTATTTAATGTTTTTGATGATGATCTGACAATCTGTTTCACATTCTGAGTTCTCTTAATCACCACAGGACCCTTTTTCCAGTCAGTGGTTGCAAAGCATGTGTCATCTAGTTGCAAGAAATAAACAAAACTTTTTGACGCAAAGAGCTCAGACTTGGAGTGGGAATTTGCATTAAAAGATCCGATCTTTCTCTGAAAATATCAAGAATAACCTGAGATATTTATAAACAACAGAGACCCAAAAAAAAGCTGAATGAAAAGAGAAAACTGAGAAGAGAGCAAAACACGTCACAAAGCTGCACCCAGACTGTGAAAACATCTGCACCAAACCTGAGGTCATCTCTCCTTCTGTCTCTGTCTCTCTCTCTCTCTCTCACATACACACACACACAAATGTATAACCACACACACCACAGCAACCTACACAGCAGCAGTTCCCATGACTTGTAAAGTAAAGTTAGAGAGCCAGAGCGGAGGTATGGCCACCAGATGTCAAGGACTGTTAAGGACATGTGGTTGAGGAATGGGCTGAGCGCAAATACACACACACACACACACACACCCAGGCAAATACCCATTCATGGAATCACACACAAAACGGGCACAGCTATATACACACACAGATAAGCACACGCTAATATATTCTCAAAATAAAACAGTACTCAGGCAAGTTGTGTGTTTTCTGTGAAGACACATAAACAAAGGCAGATGCTTGACATCTGTAGTTCAAAGACAGAGTCAGAATTTGGGTGCCATTTGGTTTTCTCAAAAACATAAAAAAAAAAACAAAAACGTGTGATTTATGGCATCCATGCAAAATAGCTAAATCTCAGACACTGCATTGCAGAGCAGCTAAATCCGAACACAGTCCAACCCCTCAAAACTTGAGCATGAAACCAAACCATTAACTCTCTAACGGCTGCTGTTGTTGGAGGTCCTGGAAGTAAATGCATTGAATAATATAGTGCAAACAGTTGTGTCAGAGAGTAAGGCCCTGCTTCATCATACAGTATCAATGTCATCAAAATTTTTCTTCTGCAGTTCCCTCGTGAAGTTTCCTCAGTCCCAGACATGGACTTTGGCAGTGATAACACAGAGAGGGCCAAATTAAATACTGCACACTCCTGCAGCTGTAGAGATGCATAATAAGTGGTGAGGTTTCAAATGCTTCTCTTAAACAAAATCCCAATTTATCAATGTCTTTACACCATTTTTTGGACAACCATAATCTATGTGTACATATGGAGAAAACTGAAAAATCTAATGTTAAGCTTCTTTAAACTTGCGCTTGTACAAACTCAGTGAATAGAAACACCACTAAGCGCTAGCTTGAATTGAGTTTCAGTGCCAAGAATTATAAACTATTCAGCTCTCTGTGAGTCATCAGATTCCTGTAAGTGTTGGATAAGTTCATAAGTCAAGCTATCACTTCTCAATCTAAACAGAACTTCATTAGCTGGAAGGATCATCACTGTCTGCCAGAACTTGCAACAGAAACGGATCAGTTCATCAAAAAGCTGGAGCTTTGTATCCTCGTACAGTTGAATGGACAGTAGACAGACCCCGTGCCCTGCTCTGTTCACTGTATTTTCCCTCAGAGAACAACACATCCTCCTCCTCGGGAAAATATGTTAACATTCTTGGTGACACACTCATGACTTCCCACTCTCTGACTCACTTGAGTGTTTGGCCCCACTTGGCTTGTGGCTGAGGAAGGACATTACTTTTCCCGCTACTGTTGACACCGTCCAAAAAAGTGGGAGTCTTTTACAATATTCTGCGGTTTTAATATTAAAGTGGTTAGAGCCAACTCGAGCCTTTCACTTTGTCACATTCCTGTTGGTTTGTTTAGCCACACAAGTCAATGAAAAGACACATGAATAAAGTGGCCTTTCATCCTACAGGGGTAAAAACTTTGGCAGTGGAGTGGACTTAAACTATCTGATTACAGCGAATGAACTTTTACCCTTTTTTCTGTGCCTTTAAGATCAGAAAAGATAGAATTTAATCCCCAAATTTTCAAATGCTTTCCTGTTGTAGATTTGTATGAGGGTCAAAGCCCTTCAGTTTCAAAATAGACTCATTCTTAGATGGACACAGAAAAAAAAATGAACGAAAAAAGAAAACAATGGAGCTGTTTCAGGACATGACTGATATAAACCCAGCATATAAATCCTTGAACAAAACCCTGACTTAGTTCAAGGATTTACATCTGTTTTTACATGATGTTTAAAGTGGAACATAATGGTTAAACAGAGAGGGAAGTTAAAAATAGTAAACAAACAGCATATCAATTAGATAAGTTTGATCAGAGAAGATAGATAGATGAGTTGAAAAACGTCTTACATAGTTTACTATATGTATTTTTCATATTTTATGCGCAGAATATATTTTAGTGAAATCCAATGAAATAACTTTTTCACAAATAGATGTATGAACCAAACCAAAAAAAACTATCAAAAACGCTAAGAATTTTTTGCATTTTAGCACGTATACTGCTAAAACTGCTTTCATCAAATAAAAAAATGTGTCATGTGAGCACCTGACTTTAAACAAACACCTCCCTGTAAACAGCATCTGCACAACTGATACACATAGGCTCGGTGTAAATTCACACACACACGTGATTATAATGTGGTAAAGCAGTGATGTAACTCTGTTTGGATTCATGGTTCTGCTGGTGTTGAGACTGTGAACAGAAGTGAGCTGCAGATCTGATGGGTCACATTCTGCACATGTTCAACACACCCAGCAGAGACATCTCACATTCAAGATCATCTTCCACCCTGTGGTTAGCCATACCCGAATGCTTAGAGAACAGGGACTGAAATGGACCTGCAGTCTAAATGTCATGGGTTTGCACTTAATGCAGCAGAAAATCTTGAGATAACAGTGTAAACAAAAGGCCAATACCTACAGTCTGAATGAATAATAATGAATAAATTAAGGGTTAAAACATTAAATCAAACAATTCTGGTTGCAGAGAACTAAAAACAAACATAAGTTGCAACCAATGCCGGCAGGAAAATGTTAATTCTTGACATTGGTGGTGACTGTATGTGATGTCCTCCTCAGACAATGCTAATTTGTAAGGTTTAGAGCTGACAGAACGCTAACTTGGTAACTCCTTAGCCAGTGCTGTCAATAAATGCAAAGTTAGCACGTGGCTGAAATGTCTTGCATGCTGTTGTCATGCGATAGGAGCAGGTGGTGACTATACTCATCATGCCCATATTGAGGAGAGACACGAGCGTGCATACCTTTGTATTCACATGGATGCACACATACACAAACAGAACATGGTACCAATTTTTAACCTCCTCTGACTTTTGCTTCATTAACTAACAATCAATCCCAGCAGCCTAGAGTGTATTACTGTTTGCAAAAGTATTGAGACTGATACTGTGTTTCGTTCACAGTTGTTTCTATGAAGATGACCTTTGCTGCGTGTCAGCCTCTCTGTCCTCTGCAGTATTTCTCTGCATTGTTTATCATCCCATTAAGCTCAAATGTCATAAAAATAATTTTAAAAGCGGCAGCGCCCACTACAGCTACATTCCAACCTCTCCTGTCTCAAGACTTTGAGAACCCTAAACCAGCTCACTGTCTCACACACACATACACGCACATACACACCCACCCACCCACACACACACACACACACACATTGAAGGCATCTACACACAGATGCACACTCAAACACAGAATGTCCAGTAGACAGCTGCTGCTAATTTTAGATGGCATGTAATGCCTGGCGTGCCCCAGACCCCCTACTACCCAGCAAGCCACACCCCCTCTTCCTCCTTAAAATGACTTTGCCCCAAGCACACTCCCCACCCCCATAAACTGCTCAAGCCCATAAACCAAGCACCCCCCCCCCCCAGCAAGCCTCCAGGGTCCTCCTGGTTCTTCAGGGTCCAATCTGCTCAATAAGTAGTTGGCAACACCCACTTTGCCAAACATCCAAAACCAAAGACGCTAACCTCTGAAGCCCAGTGAACAATCACATGCAGACGGGCCATGTGGGGTTCGAACAAGAGGAAGGGGAGATATGGACTCAGTTGGACAATCTCAGCTTCGCATATACTTAAACTTACACAGTAACCAACATCTATGCAACTCAGCAGAACAGATGGGCACAGTCTGACACACCTTTTTGACCAAATGAGACAGTTTCCATGTCCACTAAACACAAGTTTTAAAGGATGGTAAACAACTTAAGATAATTTGATTTAGCTACATGAATCAAGGGCTAAAAAGCTGAGTCTAGTCTCACCTCAGAGAATAACCATGTGATTGATGCCAGATTTAGTTAGTGTTAGTGGGTCAGTTGTCAATTGTGAGTGATTAAATAACACGGGACAAACAACCTCTCACAGTGGTTATTTGAGACTATTCTTGTTGCCCTGCTGCACAAAGTCTACAACAGTTTGATGTCAGAGAGATAAAGGGACTTTGATTTCTTTCCTTCAGTGCAGTCAGAATGTTTAAAATGTTTTATATAAGCATGTGCACTCACAGTAACAGCTCAGTAACAGGTATGTTTTGCTTGGAGCTGAAGGCAGTGCTGTTAAACCTGAGCGCTAGAGAAGCGCAGTGGAATAACTTACAGTCACAGAAAAAGGCACCAATGTGTTAAAAATAGGCTCAGAGCAGAAAGTTATTAATAGCAACCCTTTGTTAGGACAAAAACACTTGACTGCATCTTCTATCAATATTTTTTCAAAATTGTTCTTAAGGGTTCAGTACCAGCCAATGTGCCAATCATTAGGTAAAACTGCACTGAAACTGAAACTGCAGGCCGCCCAGCCCCCAAATTTATTTACCTCTCTTAAAGCAGGCCATTACCCTGGCCCTTCACTGCATGCCACAGTCACAAATCTCAGTGCATGCCAAGGTCTCGTATCATCCCCCTCACCTTCACCCTGCCCCGCTCACTCCCCTCTGTTAGACCTCACTAAGTGGATCCAGAACGCCGGCCGGCTTCCACAACAATCCTGATCAACACAGATTACTTCAGTAGTCAAATCCGTTAAATACACTAATTCATAACTGCATGTTATTCTTTTATAGCTGTAGCCACTCATTAAGCAGCAAGAGAGACAGAAGGTGCAGAGATTTAGAGCCTTAGTCGAAGATACTTTTTTGAAATGAAATACATATCTGATCCCCAACCAGCTCCATCTTGTTCCCACTGCAAGCCACTGTCATTTCCTCATTCTCTGCTTTTTTTTCCCACAGATGCACATGCTGCCATCATCTTACTCCTCATGCTCCACGTCCCAATGATCTGCGGCCTTGTGTGTGTTTGACTGTCTTTCTATGTGTGTGTGTGTGTGTGTGTTTGTTGAGGGGGGGCTTAAAGTCCAAAGGGCTGAGGTCATTTGTGTAAACATATCTATGACACTACAAAGAGGTTGGTGAATGAGCGCATGCACAGAAATTCACTGTTTCACACACACACACACACACACACACACACACAAGTATATGTATTTTGGAATGCCATTTGCGGATGGCAGGCCACATGGGCAACAGTTAATTAGAAAGACGCAGCGCTCATCAGTCATTGGCTGATCTCAAACCACACGCAAGGGTTTCAGTGAAAACACATAAAAACCAAGGAAAAAACACACAGGCATAAACACACATGCATAAACACACACACACACACACACACACACACACACACACACACACACATAAGCAGTTCTTTAAGGGAACCCTGACCAGGCTGCGCTCCATCCAACTGCTGTAATTACATGTTAATAATAAACCAATTACAGGTCTGAATTTGACAACATGACATCACAAGTGTTCCCTAATCTGACCAATTAGTCACCATGGGAACCTGCGCCGCTGGCAGCTGACAGGCTGTAATCTCCATCAGACTGTGGGAACCTTTTCTGTTGGTGCATCAGCCAATTGTGACTAATCAACTTTGGATGGAACACCAGCAAATGTCTCACCCAACTGTCTGTACTAAACAATGGAAGCTTTATGTAATCGTGTGATGAGGATGACTTTTTTTCAAGTTGGATGAGGATGATGATGACAAAACTCAAAAGAGAATCATCTTGGTCTTATTAAAGTAAATTTAGTTTAAGTAAACATGATGGTGGAGAAATGCAGCCATATAGTTACTGTAAATAAATTGTGCAGGAGCAGAAAGATGCCACACAGGGTTCACTGCTTGACCTTTAATTATTCATAAGAAATATAAAAGCACTAACAGAAAACAGTTATATATAGAAATCAAATCTCAAGACAGACCCATACTCTGCATGATTGCACTATATGTTTTCTTTCAGAGTTGGGTGATGCATTTAATTATATTATTATGCAATTTTACAAATTGCAAAATAACTACATTGTGTAAATTGGGCTTCATGTTTACAATTTTTAGCATTTTTTCACAGAATAAGAAATGAATGAAATATTTTTCAGCTGTTTAATTTTGCACTTATCCGCCACTGAAACTTAAAGTAAGTCATTTAATAACGTGTTTTGATCAACTTTGTCAAATTCCCACAACTCTGTCACTCTCAAACTGTTGTGACTGAGCAGATAGGTCTGTCATTTTTTTCTGCAAAGCTGTATAAAGGTGTGTGTGGCTGTAGTGGTGCTGGTGGTGCTGGTGGTGTGGGGAGGGCCAGTGATTCACAGCCATTAGTGTCATGCTTTATTCATGGGCCACACAGCACATAGAGCTGTAAATGAACATTGGACTGACAGCTGATTGCTACCTGACAGAGATTTTTTGGGTCTAGTTTAATATCGAAAGAATGGCAAGGAGCTCAGCCTTGAAGTCACTGACATGTGCACTAAAAAATGCTTTTTAGAGGACGCTTTCAATTTGCCTCAAGATCTGCTTAAGTATTAATGAGGTCAGACACTGATGGTGATGATAATAAAATCTCAGAGTATCATTTATTGATGAAATCATTGGCGTGTCAGCTGCAGAACAGAGACAGTGTGTGTGAGTGTACGCGCAGTACACTCCCCTGCAGGGGTTCATACCATTCCTTTTCCGAAAGCCAGCCAGGCTGAGGTGATATCATCTGGTTTTAAGCACCTATAAACAATCAAACTTTGTCTTGGGACAGTTTAACTTGTTCAGATCCACCAGGTGGCAGATGACCTGCATAAGCTACTGCATAAAGTTACACATTAAGATTAAAAAAATTAAGCTTTTGTCAAAAAAGACATGTTATAGTCCTTAATTTAAAGACTAATTTTTATTGGATTATCCACTATTCATCTTACATTCATTCGGTCCTTACACCTCTGCTGTTTTAAGCTTTTCATTTAGAATTCACAATAGGAAAACAGTCTTACAAAAAGGTAAATGTAAGAATTTAATGCAGCAGTTGCTGTTATGCTGAATCTGCCTCTTGATTGAGGCCTCTTGATTGACAGTTAGGATTGGTTTTATTACCTCCTTCACTTTCCCTTTGAAATGCTCTGGGAAACTGTGTCCGGCTACTGTATTTACACTCAGTTGGCTGAGTGCACAGAGTGTTTAGCTGCCTCGGAGAGTTGTTAGTACTATTAATGTAATAATAACCCTTCTTTATTTAAATGCCGGGTAGGACTTGAAAGCTATTAGTGCTATTATTGCCTTGATATAGTGCACACACACACAGAGCTGAGACAAGACAGATGCTCATTTGGATGAGACGGAGAGGCTCAAATGATTTTATTCTATCCAGTGACTGACCTTTTTTTTTAAATGTGTGTAAATGTTCTTGGCACTCAAAGTAGGATCTCTGACAGGTCCAATGGTAAAGTTAGACCACACAGAGCAGTCCTTGTGGTGTTTACGACAGCTGCCGCCAGAATGTTGCACTTTCTCTTGGCTCACTGCATCAAATCAAAACTCATTTACGCATAATCAGTTATTGTATAGTGTTTTGCAAAATGCACATGCAACAATGATGCAAGAAAGAGAAATGCTCGTTCCTCTGGTCAGAGTCGTGAGAACTTTCCACTCTCCTCCTGCACTTAAGCGCCTGGCTGGTTAAAGTACATGTAGCCTGGTACGGCTGCCATGATCAACGTGGCCAAAATAGTTTCTCCATCTGCTGCCGCTCCTGTTTCCCCCTACTTGTGTGCATGAATGTGTGTACGTGTGTGTGTTCCCGTGCCTCTGTGCGTCTTGAGTGTGTGTGGTATGCTGTGGTTCTTTGCTGGCGCCAAATTTAGTCCCAGGCAGTGAATCCTGGTCTAACTGCTGCTCTGAAGTCCTCCCAGCACAGGACCAAACACTTCAGCAGATGCCTCCGCGATCATGAAAGATGACGTCGGGTATCGAAACATATTCTAGACCACCTCGCCGCTAAGAGCCTTGTACCTTGGGAAGCACATACACCTAAAAACCTCAGACTTCTGGCCAAAAAGGGGGAAAAAGGGCTGATTTTCCACCAGTTTTCCTCTGAATTGGTTTTCCTCCCCCCCAAAAAAAAGTACATGGAAGAAGATGAAAGCTGACACGAACAGAAAGACAAACACAGCGGCAGTGCAAGACAGAAGGCCAGTGAGGAAGTACAGTATGTTACAATGAGTGCAACAAATATCACTTTGTTTTGTGTGACGAAAACGGGTGTAGGAGGCTATGATGTCATGCTGCGGGGATCCCAACACACTGAGCATCTCATTTTTTGGAATGACATTTTAAAAACAAAACAACTCTTCAATGCAATGTGATTATGAAAAAAAAAGACATGCAGAAATTCAAGCTCATTCTAGCTGTTGTCACCTCGGTTAGCATTTAGCCTCTCATCACAAAAGCTAAGGTGGATGGCTTCTAGCTAACTTGGTGAATATTTAATGCAGAAACAAACAGTGTAAACTGGATGTCAGTTGTATTGCCAATGGAGCCAATTGATTTTTTAACTTCTGTTTTTGGTATTTATGTTATAAATTCATATGTTTAAATGTAAATGGACTTTGAACCAATTGAATAACACTTAAGGTCAGACTATCGTGCTTTAAGTTGGGGTCACAGTGATGTTCAGCAACTCTACTGTTGTGGTTACGTCATACAAAATCGTTATTCAAAGTTCAATAAACTTTAACTTTGGTATGGAGCAAAGAGACAAAAACAGATGCAGGCTCCTTTTTCCCGCCCCCTTACATGTGTTTGAACTGACACGAATGTGACAGCAGAGAGAGAGAGAGAGAGGGGGGGACAGAGAGAGCTTGGAAGAGAGAGAGAGAGAGAGAGAGAGAGAGAGTGAGGGAGGCAAAGAAAGAGGCAGACAGACCGGGAGAGTTGCAGAAACTCTGAGGTGGCAGACAGGTAGGTGAAACATTGTACTGTGGACGACATAAAGAGATAAAGACATGGTGTCTGTGTAAGTCACTGACTGACAAACGGACAGCGAAAACAAACAGAGCGAAGGTCAAAGAAACACAAGGGACGAGCAGAGCAAAAGAAAAAATAAAAGAGGACAGTTTAAACACAATTGGACTTACCGCCAGGGCCTGCAGCCTCTCTTTGTGGAGCTGAGCCTCCTCGCACGACATCCTGAGGTGGGGAAGGGGGGGGAAGCAGGGGAGAGGGAGGGGGGGAGTGAAAGGAGAAAGAGAGACGTGAGACCCGGGAAGGCTGGGAGAGAGCTTGAGTCCCTCAGCCGGAGGTAGAGATACAGAGAGGGGAGGTGATCAGGAGGAGAGAGAGGGAGGGAGAAGGAGGAGAGGAAGAGTATCCAGACGAGGTCTTTCCTCAGCAGTAATCCAACGGGATGAAGAAAGAGAGAGAGAGGAGAGGAGAGACAGTGGGAGAAGGAGCTCGCACTGAGAGGGAGCAAAGATCTCTCATTCACTGGCCATGTGCCTCACACTCAACCCGCTGCTCGCATTTTCTCTCTCTCTCTCTCTCTCTCTCTGCCTCTATCACCCACTCTTTCTTTTGCGCTCTCCGTCTCTCCACCCATTTGTCCCCTCCTTCCCTCCCTCTCTCTCTTTTTTAGGCATGAGCCATGTGTGATTAAACAGCTGGGAGGAGCAGCTGAGAGAGAGAGGAGGGAGGGAGGGAGGGAGGGAGAAGTGATGGCATGAAGGTGGAGGGGAGGGGGGGTGTGAGAAGAGAAGGAGAGGGAGAAAAAAAGGAATGAGGGAGCAAAAGAGGAAGAGCAGAGTAACTGCAGAAGTAAGGAAAAGAGAAGCAGAGGAGTCATTTGTCATATCTGAAAGCTAAAAGGAGAAAATGAGAAATGGAACATTAACAGTTTGAGGATTAAATTAGACCTTGACACGAACTTTTTTGAAATGTCCTGAAAAAGAAAAGAAAAACCTGGTTTTGGAGTGAAAAACCGAGCTGCTGTGCCAGAATTTAGCAGTACGGGCCATGTTATGCACGACTGTAAGAGACAAAGTAGAAGGAGCAGAGGTTGTGAACAGGAAACAGATGACGGTGAAGTTTTTCTTGGATGAGACAGTGAGGAATAATTTGGCCTCCTCATCGGTCCTCACATACCTGTTGCTGCGAGCAGCCATGTTTTTGCGCTCTAATGGAACAGCAAAAACACTGAATCAGTCATGTGAGTTAGATATTCACTATGTGTTTCAACTCTTTCATTTGTTTCATTTGTTTCCATTAACCCTTTTTTAAGTAAGAGCTTCAAAAAGTGCATCTAAACATTTTTCATGGAAACACTGAGTCCTGTACTAGAGGATGCTAACTATTAGAAAAAATCTGTTTACATAGAAAGACGGAATTTTCTTCCAGGTTATGTAGAAAAAAACAATTTTTTAAAATATTTTCATGTATATTTGTCCATTTTTTTAACGGATTTACATTAGCTCATTGGCATTCAGCTTTTTAAAATTACATTTAAATTCATAAAAAAATGTGATATACATGCTAATTTGCTTTATTAGAGTTTATGTTACTGCATTATGATACGAGACACACCTCCCAGCATCCCTACCCATATGTTCTGTAGTTTAGATGGCCCCTTGCTGTAACTATGTGCTGTCTTTGCTCTTTATGTCTTGCAGGTCAGCACTGCACTGTAAGCTAAAAGCAGACATGCATGTATGTTTCCTCTTCTTTAAGAGAGACAAAGTAGAGACAAAGTGCCAAAATGTGCAAAATAACACGTTTCTACTATTTATGATGTTCTATTCTTCTAATAAAACTCTATGAGACCACTCGCAGTAACAGCTGCCGCCCTTACACAAACAATCCTTGATCTGACTCCTCAGGATCTATTTCTGGTCACTCTGGTCGTGTGTTTAATCCCGCGTCTCTCAAAGTTGCATCAATGGAATAGTTTTGACAAACAGAAACAGGATGACAAAACAATACAAAAGATAATTGCGTCACTTGATGAACGCAGACGAATCAGTGGGATATCTTTGAAAGTTCAAACCCCAAAATGACACCCCATCATAGTCACACACACACACACACACGCACAAATACAAATACAAACACACACACTCATAGACAGAAGCAGGGTTTGTGTAAATGGGTCGCTGTTACCTGTGTCCCAATTTTCTTTTCTCCTTATTTTAACTTTCTAGGTTCACCTGCGCTCCATCCTTTCCTCTCCTGCCTCCTCTCCTACACCTTTCAAATTTCTTTTCTTTCTTTATCTTCTCTTTCACCTTTTTTTCCTACAACCACTTCTGTTTTCATTTGCTCCACCTGTCCTTACATCCCTTATTCTCTTCCTCCTCTTGTTCTCTTTTCCTTCGCTGCCCTCCTACACTCTTATCATCCCTGTGTCCAGCGCTTTTTCTTCTCTCTTTCTCACTCTTTTCTTTCTTCATCTCTTCCCTGCTTCTTAATTATATGCCTTCCTCCATGTGACCTGTTCTTCTTAGGTGCATCTGTGCCCTACATCTCTCCTGACTTCTTTGCCTTCGACCTGTTCCCCCTTTAATCTCTCACCTTTTTGACCTTTTCTTCCTTATTCCCATTCTTGCATGTCTCCCTCCTGACCCCTTTATCCCTGCTCTTCCTCTTAATCCCCATCCCTTTCCTCAACTTCTCCATCCTCATTGCCCCTCATTCCCCTCTGTCTCCTACCTGTCCTTGAATCTATCAGTTTCTTCCTCTCTTATTTGTTGCTCCTCTCCCTCTCTCCATCCTGTCCTCCTCTCTTTCCTTTTTCTCCATCCCTCCTTCCACAAGCAGACATCCTTATAAGGAGAAACAGCAGCAGCAGCAGTCCTGGCCGACTCTTGAGGGAATACAGAAGCATGTAACACACACACATACACACACACCCCCACCATCACACACACACACACACACACACACACACACACACTCTGACGTAATAGCCACTGCATTACTCCAATAAAAATGCATAATAAATAAGTGCAGCTGGGGAGCTGCCCCACCGGGCAGCTATAAGACTTGAATAAATAAAAAATGACACTTATTCTATTTTAAAATACGTATGATCTTATCAGGTGTTTTCTTTTTTGTTTTTGAGTTTATTTTTTTAAGTTTGCAAAAAGAAAACCACAACCATCAATTTTTGAAAGTAGAACATTTATTACAGCACACATATTCTTTTATTGTGATAACTTTTGTCTTATGTAACGCCAAGCTGTTACTTTCAAAAAGGTTTACAAGTAGAGACCCTGACTGGCAAAGTGATCCATGTAGCATCTGAGAGAATATTCAGCACAGTATCATATCTTGTTTCTACGAAGCCCACCTGCCGTCAGCTGATGATGAAAGTGGAAGTCTGTACTCATGTTAATCTGTGTGCACGTTTTATAAACTTTGCTCATAGATTTGTAATCTATGCCCACAATTCACCAACCGCTGCCCATGGTTTAGAAACCTGGATTGCTTAACTGTGGCCAAGGTTTATAAAGTGTGTGCACAGATTTGTAAACTGAGAGTGCGTCATTACACTTGGCTCCTTATTTTTTTCTCTGCCGGATACCATCAGGGCCTCCATGAATAAAATACCTGGGGAAGAAGACAGTAGTGTACTGCTGTATTATATTTTCTTTTTTAAAATAATGTTATTCACTGTTGTGTGTTCTTAAATTGTTATGTATTTAAATGCCCCTTTAAACACTATGAATTTCTTTTTGTTTGAGCGGTGCTATATAAATAAACTTGCCCTCACAAGTTGTTTCATCAGGAAATACTTTGGTACTCTGACTTATTTTGATGGTGACTTTAACTTCTACGTAAGTGTTTTTTTGTTTTTTTTAATACAAAGACAGTACTTTTACTGAATCTGTGCAAGTAAAAAATCTAAAAAACTAAACCTGACCAATTTCTTAACCTTGGCTGTAGCCTTTTTTGAGGTCCTGACGTCTTCAGGAACTTTTTAGTTCCATTACACTGGCGATTTTAATTTATTTTTTCCCATGACAGCTTTATCCACTCCAACATACACTTTATGTGCAATGTTAATCTCTATCATTAACATTATTGTTTTGTTAAACAGTATAGAACTTTACTGCTCAGGCTGACTCTCCTGACTCTGAAAATGCTGTTGCAGTTTTTGAAAAAAGCTCTTACAGAGCAAAATACACTACGCGCCCAGCAACAGAAGACAGAACAGAAGACAGACAAGGTTACTGTCTTGTTAATAACACGTGGAGCATCTAGAGCTAAAATCCCCCTCAGGAGTTGGTGAGGACCAACAGAAAGTGAAAAGAAGGGGGAATAATCTAATTACACTTTATATCGTAGGAAAGACTCATTTTCAGTTCCGGTGTCTGCTTGATGAATAAATCAGCAATCGTTTGCTAATAAGTTTTCAATATAAATTCTTCAAATTTGTAATATATCAGTGTTGTGTTTAAAGCTTGTTGAGCTGCCCAAAAATGAGGAAAAAAAACATGCAGGTTTAACT